>CM020023.1:10893339-10898339 GCA_009771035.1 Lupinus albus
AGACTCGACCAATCATGTACTGCATGAACTGGCTCCGTAAGATCCTGTAAAATAAGTGATGTGATATAATCCAGATTATGTCTTATCTCTTTCACTTAACTTAATAGTAGGGAAATGCATTTATTTCCTATGCATTGACTCGATTTATGCTACTATCGGAGTGAAACAAGTAGATCTAAAGAAGAACAGGGGTAAGATTATATTAGTAACAAGTAAAGCCTTTGTATGTAAAATATGTAAAAAGTCCCGAGATTTTTTTGGGGGGGGGGGATAACAATCGTAACAAGGTCTGAGATAACCCAGAAAGCACTATCAACTTTTTTTTAGCATACTTGGGTATTTAGCATTTACTTAATAAAAATTGAATTATAAGAACTAAATTTTTTGCCATGGATAGAACTGTAACTCCGTAAAAGAGAATCGGGTCCTTTTCTTACACAGAATCCATATGTGGATACCATAGAATTTTGTTCTATGGATACATTCAGTTCGTTTGATTCGTGCTTGAGCCGTATGATGAAAAATTATCATGTTCGGTTCTTTCGGAGGATGGATCTATAAGACTTCACCTATCCCAATAACAAAAAAACCTGACTTGAGTGATCCTGTATTAAGAGCTAAATTGGCTAAAGGAATGGGTCATAATTATTATGGAGAACCCGCATGGCCCAACGATCTTTTATATATTTTTCCAGTAGTAATTCTAGGTACTATTGCCTGTAACGTAGGTTTAGCCGTTCTAGAACCATCAATGATTGGGGAACCCGCGGATCCATTTGCAACTCCCTTGGAAATATTGCCTGAATGGTATTTCTTTCCCGTATTTCAAATACTTCGTACAGTGCCAAATAAGTTATTGGGCGTTCTTTTAATGGTTTTGGTACCTGCGGGATTATTAACAGTACCCTTTTTGGAGAATGTTAATAAATTTCAAAACCCGTTTCGCCGTCCAGTAGCCACAACCGTCTTTTTGATTGGTACCGCAGTGGCCTTGTGGTTGGGTATTGGAGCAACATTACCTATTGAGAAATCCCTAACTTTAGGTCTTTTTTAAATTGATTCAATTATGAAATAAAAAAAAAATATCATGCCATGTCATTGTGATGTAGATTGTGTATCTAGGGAGAATTGTCTCAAAGTGAATTCTCCCTAGATACATCCGGTCCTGAACTATTCCGAGTATATGGATTTGTGCTAACGATTTAAACCCAGTTTTTCATCTTTATTTTCATAAAAATAAAGATGAAAAAATAAAATACAACGGATTCAAAATTTATGTAAAATGCTTTTTCGATTTCTAAAATGTCCAATATATCTTTTACATCTTCTACGCGAAAATGTTCCATTTTCATAAGGTCTTCTTGACTGTTATTTAAAAGGTCAAATAATGTATGTATATTGGACCTTTTGAGACAATTATAGATCCTGGGAGACAATTCGAATTGGTCAATAAAAATGGATTTCAATGCTATTTCTTTTTTATTTTTCCTTCGTTTCTCAAATAGATCATCAAAAGTAAAAGGGGGTAAATTAACTTTGTGTTGATTGTTTTCGAAATTTAAGTTTTCTTCTTCCGCATGCAAAAAAGGAATAAATAAATCAATCAAATTCCGGGAGGCTTCAAAAAGCGCTTCTTTAGGAGTTAAACTTCCATTTGTCCATATTTCGAGAAAAAGTATTTCTTGTTTTTCATTACCATTCACGTAAGAATGAATACTATGATTTACATTTCGAACAGACATGAATACAGCATCTATAGGATAACTTCTGTCTTGAAATTTAGTTAGTGTTTTTATACGATATCCGCGATTTCTCGCGATTTGTAATCCAATATAAAAATTAATGGGTTCTGTTAGATTAGCTATATGTTGTGTATTATCAACGATTTCCACAGAAGGTGGTAAAAGGATGTCTTGAGCAGTTACATATCCAGGACCTTTGACAAAAATAGACGCGTCCCGAGTTCCATACAGATTACTTCTCAATACAATTTCTTTCAAATTCATTAAAATTTCGTGGACTGATTCTTGAATACCTACTAGCGTCGAATATTCATGTGGTATTTTCTCAGATTTTGCACGTGTAATACATGTTCCCTCGATTTCTCCGAGTAAAACTCTTCGCATTGCAATGCCTATTGTATCGGCTTGACCTTTCATAAGTGGAGACAGACTAAAGCGCCCATAATAAAGACGCTTACTGTCTACTCTTGATTCAACACACTTCCAACGGAGTGTCCGAGTAGATACTCTTACTTTCTCTCGAACCATAGTAATATATTATATATATTATTAAATCCTTTAATGGTTTATTTCTCTTGAAATCGCTTCCATGTTTATTTTTCGTTTTACACACGTCGTTTTTTCGGAGACCTACATCCATTATGTGGCATAGGGGTTACATCCCGTATAAATTTTAATAGTATACCACTTCTACGAATAGCTCTTAATGCCGCATCTCTTCCGAGACCGGGACCTTTTATCATGACTTCCGCCCGTTGCATGCCTTGATCCGCTACTGTTAGAATAGCATTTGCTGCTGCGGTTTGAGCGGCAAAAGGTGTGCCTCTTCGTGTACCCTTGAATCCACAAGTACCGGCGGAGGACCAAGAAATTACCCGCCCCCCTACATCAGTAACAGTCACAATGGTATTGTTGAAACTAGCTTGAACATGAATAACTCCCTTTGGTATTTTACGAGCATGCTTACGCGAACCAATACGTCCATTTTTACGCGAACCCATTTTGGGTGTAGGTTTTGCCATACTTTATTAAATTTTTTATTTAGCAATTGAAGTCCAAGATCTATGGATATATCCATTTTATATCAAAACAAGATTCGTTACTATTTTCTAACTTTTCTATATTAATTGTACTCTTTTTATTAATTCTATATTAATAGAATTTGAAATATCAATTATTTTTTTTTATTTCTTTTTAATAGTTAGAATATTTATAAAACTTATATATATTATCTATATTATTTAATATAAATTTATTTTATTTGTGCATTCAGTCCTTTACTTTAGAATGGAAAGTCCTCCTTTGTGGAAATATTATCCTTGTCTTTGTTTATGTCTTGGATTGGAACAAATTACTATAATTCGACCCCGCCTACGGATCAATCTACATTTTTCACAAATTTTACGAGCAGAGGCCCTTATTTTCATATTTGTCATTCCTTAAATTAATTCCTAATCTCTTTATTGGAAGAAAATAAG
Source organism: Lupinus albus (assembly GCA_009771035.1). Taxonomy (NCBI): domain Eukaryota; kingdom Viridiplantae; phylum Streptophyta; class Magnoliopsida; order Fabales; family Fabaceae; genus Lupinus; species Lupinus albus. Next base: position 10,896,560 of record CM020023.1, read on the forward strand.
GTTTCTTTAAATTTTTAACTTCTAAGCGTACCCCCCAAAAAAATATTTAAGTTGAAAAAAAAGTCTAATTAAATGATTTATACTGCCATTTTTACTTTCGGGATCATATACATATAAAATATGAGTACGTCGAGTCGAATCCTTTCGGAAACATAGACTAGAATCTAACAAAATATGATTCTATAATATAAAGGGGAATCAGGAACATACCCTTGGGAAGTTATTCCATAATTAAAACTTCATGAATCCATTTTATTTTTTATTCTTATTCCAGTTAAACTTCCGTCACGCATTCATTATTGTATGAAGAGTACTATTTGAAACCTATGTTTTTTCTCTTTTTTGACAAAAATGGATAGAAGTTTATCATCTCATATAATTCGGATATCAGAAAAATTACCATATATAACATAAAACTTCTCCGCCTATTCTTTCTAATCGAGCCTCTCGATCTGTTATTATACCTCTAGAAGTAGAAAGAATTACAATTCCCATTCCTCCTAAAATTCTAGGAATTCGTTGATAATTAGAATAGATTCGTAGACCGGGTGTACTGATCCGTTTTAAAATTAAAACAGGTTTATACGATCCTTTCCTATTTCTTCTATATCGTAGAGTTAAAACTAAAAAATATTTGTCGTTTTCCCGATGTTTTCTCACATTTTGAATAAAACCCTCTCGTAACAGTATTTTAACAATGTTTTCGTTAATGTTAGTAAATGGTATTTGAACCATTACTTTTCTATTCATGTCAGCATTTCGTATAGAGGTTATTATGTCAGCGATGATGTCCTTACCCATGATAAACGAAAATGATTCTTATCCCTGATTTTTAATATAATCAACGTGCTCCTTTTTCTATTGTTTATTCTAAAATATTGATATCTTTTTTTATTTATTTTATTGAGGTGATCAAATCTTTATGAAATATATATATATATCGAGAGAGAGAGAATAATATAAAAATTACTACAAAAGGTATATGTGTCGAGATATAATTTATTAATGAATCTATTTTATTCACAAATAATATAGCTATGCCAGAGTCTCGTCTTATAATACCTCCGGTGCTAATGAAACAATTTTAGTGAAATTTAACTGTCTCAATTCCCTGGCGATTGCGCCAAAAATTCGGGTTCCTTTTGGATTTCCTTCTTGATCGATGATGACCGCAGCATTATCATTATAGTGTATTATGATACCGTTGCTGCGTTTGAGTTCTTTACAAGTACGTACAATTACAGCTCTGATCACTTCTGATCTTTCTAAAGGCGTATTTGGTACAGCTTCCTTTATTACAGCAACAACAATGTCACCAATATAAGCATATCTCCGATTACTAGCTCCTATGATTCGAATACACATCAATTCGCGGGCTCCGCTGTTATCGGCTACATTTAAATGGGTTTGAGGTTGAATCATATCGTTTTTTTATCTCTTTTTTTTTTTTTTCAATTCAAGGGTTGAAGTAAAAAAAAAATATTCTGTGTTAAAAAAAAAAAAACCTACAATTGACATTTTTTTTCATCCCAAAGACCTCTTTCCTTTGGTTTTTTTTTATCCCGAAATAATGAATTGAGTTCGTATAGGCATTTTGGATGCTGCTATTGAAATAGCCTTTCTGGCTATATTTTCTGCGACTCCGCCCATTTCATAAAGTATTCTACCAGGTTTAACGACAGCTACCCAATATTCGGGAGATCCTTTTCCCGAACCCATACGCGTTTCGGTAGGTCTTACTGTAATCGGTTTGTCTGGAAATATGCGAACCCATATTTGT
>CM020023.1:10903339-11228339 GCA_009771035.1 Lupinus albus
TTGGTGGTACATTTGGGGAATCTTGGAGGTGAAAAAGCAACAATAGAGGTTGAAAGAGATGAAGCTCTTTTGCGGAATAATGGAGCTTATGCAACCTAAGGTGATGGAGAAGACCATAGTGGTCTTAGAGTATTTCATTAGAGTCATCTTCTCCGATTTCCCTCAAGAATCGGAGAATGTTATCGAATAGAAACTCTCTTGGAAGTTTGTGGTCCATTTGAGAGTCTTCTTCTTTCATGAAGAGGTATTAGCCATAAATATGAGAATAGATGTGTATGAAAACCCTTTGGTTAAATTAAGACTGAAATACTCATTTATGGTAATACACTGTTATAAAAGACGCTTTTATCGTTAACAGTGTGTATGTGTGATGATATTGTGATAACGGTAAACGATTGTGTGAATGATGAGTAATATGTTGTGGTTTGTTTATTTGTGATAAAAGGATAGGGGTATGTTATATGATTGATGGTTATGTTGTGTGTTGATTATGGTGATAAAAAGACATGATGATGTTATATGATGATGAGTATGATGTTATTATCATGACGTAGTTGAGGTGATGAATGTTATCGTGAAATAATGTTGTGAGGGGTAAGTATTTTCATTGGTAATGATATAGTATGGAAGTGATTGTGTATGGTTTATTGTTGTGATATGGAATGAGTTGTTGTTGGACGATAACTGTATTGAATCACTATTCGTGGTGTACACTTACCCGATGTGGTATTGAATCGACATTCATGGTGTAGACTTGTCCGATGTGGTATTGAATCACCTTTATGATGTAGACTTACCCTATGTGGTATTGTATCGCCTTTATGGTGTAGACTTACCCTATGTGATATTGAATTACCCGATGTGGTATTGTATCGCCTTTATGGTGTAGACTTACCCTATGTGATATTGAATTACCCGATGTGGTATTGATCGCCTTTGTGGTGTAGACTTATCCGATGTGGTATTGAATCGTCATTCGTGGTGTAGACTTGCCCTATGTGGTATTGAACGCCTTTGTGGTGTAGACTTACCCGATGTGGTATTGAATCACCATTAGTGGTGTAGACTTGCCCTACGTGGTATTGATCGCATTTGTGGTGTAGACTTACCCAACGTGGTATTGTATCGCCTTTATGGTGTAGACTTACCCGATGTGGTATTGAATCTCCATTCGTGGTGTAGACTTACCCGATGTGGTATTGATCGCCTTTGTGGTGTAGACTTACCCGATGTGGTATTGAATCACCATTCGTGGTGTAGACTTGTCCTATGTGGTATTGAACGCATTTGTGGTGTAGACTTACCTAGTGTGGTATTGAATCGCCATTCGGGTGTAGACTTGCCCTATGTGGTATTGATCGCCTTTGTGGTGTAGACTTATCCGATGTGGTATTGAATCGCCATTTGTGGTGTAGACTTGTCCTATGTGGTATTGAACGCCTTTGTGGTGTAGACTTACCCGATGTGATATTGAATCACCATTCGTGGTGTAGACTTGCCCTGTGTGGTATTGATCGCCTTTGTGGTGTAGACTTACCCGATGTGGTATTGAATCGCCATTTGTGGTGTAGACTTGCCCGATTTGGTATTGAATCGCCTTTATGGTGTAGACTTACCCTAGGGGGTATTGTATCGCCTTTATGGTGTAGACTTACCCTACGTGGTATTGTATCGCCTTTATGGTGTATACTTACCCTACGTGGTATTCTATCGCTTTTATGGTGTAGACTTTCCCTATGTGGTATTGGCTCTTGGAGCAATGTATGATTAGTTCCTTGTGTGTAGTATTGTTTTGGGAGTATTGTGTTGCTTGGAAAAGTATTTTAATGCTATGTAAGTATGGTATAGCTTGAGTATAGCATTATTGTTATTTAATGAAATGCAGACTATTGTGTGATGATCTTGATGAAGATTTGATTTGGATTAAATAGTATGTTGTACCGATTGATTTAAAGGTCTAGGTTAGACATGATGCCTATGCTAATTGGATATATGAACATTATGTGGTTTATTGTATGGATTGGTATAAGTCTAATATGCTTGATTTTAGATGTTATGTAGGGTGTAATACTTTAATGTTATTACTCTATGTAATTCCACGTTACGGTCACCGTAGTTAGTTCTTACTCCCTTTTGTCTTTGCTTTATGTATTATGTATTGGAATTCTGGTGGTGGCCATAGCGTATTGGATGCTTGTGGAGAAGGGCATAGAATAGAGTCGTTACCTTGTATAATTGATATGATATTTGATTAGTGAATGTAATATGAGAACTATGTAGAGTCAATTCTTTTGTGAAATGGGACTTCTCCCAAGTGTATAATGAAGTTGGTTTAATGATTGTAATAAGAGTATTATTTGAGAAAGGATAAATGTATAGAGTATGGATTTCCGATGAAATGTAATGACATGTTTTGATGAAAGAGGACTATTTATTATTTCCGCGTTTTGAATTATGAACTTAACTAATATTGTACTCACTCAGGGTTTCCAAATCGGTTAAGTAACATCTTTCAAAAGTAACAACTTCACTTTCATGAATAAAGTTTTAAAAATTTTGGGTTAGAAAAATCGGGTCTTACAATATGGTATCAGAGCATAAGTCAACTTTGCGGCCTAGGGTATGGCCTTACGTGCTTCTTTGTGAAATTTGTGTGAGTTAACTACTTGATTTATGCTAATGGTTTGTTAACTATGTGATAATTGTTGATGTGAAAGATTCTTGTTGAATATCTTGCTATGGATTTATTTAAGAATTCGTTGTTGTAAAACTCTTGTTGAATTCCCAGTTATGAACTCATTGTTGAATTTCTTGTTGTTAGACCCTTGTTGGGGATTCTTTGTTGAAACTCTTGCTGAAAATTTCTGGTGGTGAACCTCTTGTTGAAATTGCTTGTGATGAGTTTCTGGTTGTGATTTCCTGTTCAATCTCTTGATGTGAAATTTACTTGTTGAGAGTTCCTTGTGGTGAATCTCTTGTTATAAACTTCTTGTTGATTTCTTGCTATGAACTTTCTTTTATCGCTAAGATTAAGATAATTGAAGAGGAACGATTAAATTAGCTTTATTTGGATGTTGTTTATATGTCTCTATGGATATACTTGAACAAGATTAAGGTAATGGTCATTCCCTGTGACATTCGAATGAGAATTGAAGATCTTGTTTGCATTATGAGAATATAAAATTTGAAGGAACTATATCCTATGTCTTGAAAATTGGATTTTTTTAATTCGATAGATGATTTTGATAATAAGAAGAATATTAGCTTTTGCTAAACATAGAATAATCTATAACATGAAAAATCGTATGTTATGTTATGTGATTTCCTACATGTTCCTAGTAAGGTATGTTGTTTATTATCTTGTCATTCCTCAGGATTAAAACAAATATGCATGGTATAATGATTGACTGGTTATTAAACTCGGTGGCTAAACATCTACATTTTATTATATGACATGTAACCATGCAATTTTACTTGGTAAGAGTCCGCTAGCATGTACTTGCCTGTTTTGTCTGGAAATAAACATGTACTTCTTGACTTATTCTTGCATACGAGTTTGCTTGCAATGCATGAAGGTTTAGAAAGTTGAATGAAATGAGGAATTTGTGTGTGACATGTTATGGTGAAATATCTCTTTGAGATTAATTGCTAATGCCTAGTAAATAGTCCCTTGATGCGTGAATTCTAGAAATAATATGTTAACTATTTTGGTAATAACTTGAAGAGTAATGTAAAGGATTCATATGAACATGTAAATGGATATGTTTTATGGAATGTGTTGATCATGGAGTATTGGTTTTAGAAGAATTGTACTAACAAGGAAAATGTAAATGAAGGATACCTAGTGTGTTTTAAGAGACTAAGTCTGGTATCCTTGTTTTTATGAGTTGTTAAATGTTAACCTCTCTTGTTTGCATTAGTTTGTATACTTATGCTAAGAGGTAAGAACGTATGGTTCATAGTAATGATTGAAGTGGGTGAAGTAGTTAAATGTGGTTGTGATGAGTGTGTTTGCATAAAGGTGGAATTTTCGTATGTGTTTATACTTGAAGTGATTCTCTAAACCTTTGGAAACTAAAAGCGAATCGGTATGGGAAAAAAATGGGCATATAATGTTAAGATGATAAATTTTCATTATGCCAAAGACTTTTGTATGTGCATAAGTTTAAGCTTTGATGTTGAACGTTGATATTGTGTTGTTTTAGTTTTAGCGAGTCATCGTTGATATTTTGGATGCGATCTAGTGCATCTTGGTAAATGATGAGTATTGAGTCTCATTTTCTTTCGAATTTGAAGGTGTTATTGTGACTCCCACCATATGTGTTAATCATTTTGAACGATTGTTATCTAGATAGGTCAGGGAGATCTATTGTTCGTGATAAATGCTTCGAAAATCTTTATTTCGATTGTGATAATTTTCTCTTAGTCTTCCTATTTGCCCTGATATTTGGCCTTGGCATTTGGACTTTGAGAGGTTAGTCCATGATTTGTCTGTGTGGTATCGTTGTTATATGGTATGTGTCCTTGTTTGTCGTCTAAGTAATCTTAATGGTTTATATGTTTGGATCTAAGTTTGGTTGAGTATACCTTATGCCTAAAGTCTAGGCGATAGTAGTATTTTCCTGAGAATAACCTAATAAAATTTCGGGGACGAAATTTCTTTTAGGGGGGAAGGATTGTAACACCTCAAATTTCGTTTTCGGAATGATTAGAAAACTTAGAGTATTGAGGTGTATACTAGACAATTCTTGCTTGAACGAGAGGTCTCGCCCAAGCGAGAGACTCAGTGTTTTAATGTTTGGGAATTCTGGGAACCTCGCCCAAGCGTGGAAGTGATCGCTTGAGCGAAAAGAGAAGTTTGGGCAAGCTGTGATTATAGGTCGAGCTGGAATTCTCACCCAGGAGAGAGAGGAGCCTGAGTAGGCTGCCTAATTCTTGCTCGAGCGAGAGATCTCTCGCCCGGGCTAGAGCATCAAACTTGGAATTTTAAAATGTCGCGTAATTCTCGCCCAAGCGAGCCATTCTCGCTCGGGCGAGGCTACGCAACTATAAAAGTGAAAAAAAGGTTTATTAAACCCTAATATTCATTTTCTTTCTCCCCCTTTCACTCCCAAGGGCGGCTCACCATGAAATTCGAGTATCCCTTTCACTAAACCTCAAAAACTCATCAAAACCTCTTCCTCTTACTTCTTGGTGGTACATTTGGGGAATCTTGGAGGTGAAAAAGAAACAATAGAGGTTGAAGGAGATGGAGGGAGATGAAGCTCTTTTGCGGAATAATGGAGCTTATGCAACCTAAGGTGATGGAGAAGACCATAGTGGTCTTAGAGTATTTCATTAGAGTCATCTTCTCCGATTTCCCTCAAGAATCGGAGAATGTTATCGAATAGAAACTCTGTAACACCCCAAATTTTAATCTTTAAAATTATAGTAACAGTCCTGGAAGCCTCGCTTGAACGAGAGTTGTCTCGCCTGGGCGAGAAATGGCAATTTTGGGCTGTTGACACAGTGTAATCGATTACAGACTGCTGGTAATCGATTACATAGTATTAAAAGCGTCAGATATGTGCATCTGACACAGTGTAATCGATTACACACTTCTTGTAATCGATTACACACTGATGGTAATCGATTACACACTGCTGGTAATCGATTACACACTGCTGGTAATCGATTACATCGTATTAAAAGCATCAGATATGTGCATCTGACACAGTGTAATCGATTACACACTCCTGGTAATCGATTACACACTCCTGGTAATCGATTACATCGTATTAAAAGCATCAGAAATGCGCATTTTTCAAGTTGTAATCGATTACACCATGTTGGTAATCGATTACAACCCGACGACACCTCTTTAAAACAGAAACCCAAACACATTTTAGGGTTAGAACTTCGAAGAGAAGAGAGGGAGGAGAGCTTTTCAAGAGGAAGGAGCCTTAGGACTCATCTTGGAGCTTGAGAAGAGGTAAACCTCTTGTTACTAACTCTTCTTCTTCCTCTCTAACTTGTTTTGGGTATGTTGGATTCATTTTCAAAACATGAGAAACCATGGAAACTCATCCTTTAGAGTTATGGTTCGTTTTATGTTGTTTATCTTGTAAACTATTGGTTTAGAGTTGGTATTTGATGAATGGAAAGTTTTATGGGTTATTCATGAAAAACATCCCAAAAACCCCCAAAATGAGAATATGAGTATAAAGAGAAAGAGATGAAATGTTAGATGTGGATAATGAGTAGTGCTTTAATATTGTTATATGAGATGAACATATATGCTTTGATATTTAGAAACTTGTATTGAAGTAGTTTTGGAAATATTGAAATATGAGATGTTATGCATGTTTTAGATGGTTGAATATTGATGATGAATATTTTGTATGATTAAATGATGCAAAATAAGTTGTTTATGTGATATTTGGAATAAATGACTAACATTGTTGTTATTGTGGAAATGAGAAAAGATCCTAAGGTTGGAGGAAATCGCGGAGTAGACTTTTAAAGTTACTCGGAACTGATCTCCAACGCTCACCGAGGTAAGGGATAAGTGGCTCTAATTCATACTCACTGATGTGAACGAGGTATGTGAAAGAGGTAATGTGTTGTAAGTTTGATTATTGTTACCCTACCCGAATAGGGAGTGGTTTATTGTTGTTACCCTACTCGAAGAGGTAGTGGTTGACTGTTATTGTGTCCTACCCGATGTGGTATGGAGCATAACACTAGACCTACCCGATGTGGTATGGAGCATAACACTAGACCTACCCGATGTGGTATGGAATATAATACTAGACCTACCCGATGTGGTATGGATTATAACTAGACCTGCCCGATGTGGTAGGGAGTATAACTAGACCTACCCGATGTGGTATGGATTATAACTAGACCTACCCGATGTGGTATGGAGTATAACACTAGACCTACCCGATGTGGTATGGAGCATAACACTAGACCTACCCGATGTGGTATGGAATATAATACTAGACCTACCCGATGTGGTATGGAGTATAACTAGACCTACCCGATGTGGTATGGAGTATAACACTAAACCTACCCGATGTGGTATGGAGCATAACACTAGACCTACCCAATGTGGTATGGAATATAATACTAGACCTACCCGATGTGGTATGGAGTATAACTAGACCTGCCCGATGTGGTATGGAGTATAACTAGACCTGCCCGATGTGGTATGGAGTATAACTAGACCTACCCGATGTGGTATGGAATATAACAGTAGACCTGCCCGATGTGGTATGGATGATGAACTAGACCTGTCCGATGTGGTATGGATGATGAACTAGACCTGCCCGATGTGGTATGGATGATGAACTAGACCTGCCCGATGTGGTATGGATGATGAACTAGACCTGCCCGATGTGGTATGGATGATGAACTAGACCTGCCCGATGTGGTATGGATGGTGAACTAGACCTACCCGATGTGGTATGGAGATGTAATTGGATCTACCCGAGGTGGTAGGAGATTATAGCGTGAAAGAACTCGGTGAATACGATTAATGATGAATACGACATATGAGAAACAAGGACGTTAAGAGCGAAAGTCATATGCATGCTATAGGATATATATTATGGGATATATATACTATAGGGTGAATATGAATGTTGGAAATGAAGACGTTAAGGATAAAAGTAATATACATGCTATAAGATATATATTATGGGATATATATACTATAATGTGGATATGAATAATGAGAAGAACGATGCTTCGAATGAGCATAATATGCATGCTATAGAATATATATTATGGGATATGTATTCTATAGGATGAATATGGATAACGTAGAAATGAACGAAAGAAGAGATGAATGTTTGCATTTACGTAATTGCGTTTATAATTTATATTAAAGTTTAATCGTATTTGAAATGTGGATTATCATGTGATGTTAGTTTTTAAACTAATGACTTACTCCCTTTTATTTTGTGTGTCGTTTATGATAATCTCATTGTAGGTAAATGAAGGACTTTGAGGATGAAGCTCAATTAGGAAGCTTTTGTGTTTAATTACTCGCTTGTCTGTATTGCTAAGTGACGTTGTAGTTGATTTAATAGTATTATGGGATGACTGTAAATCTGTTTAGATCAATACGGATATGTGTAGTTATGGGCTTTATAACCTTGGGAGACCCATAACTGGTTGTATGTGGTAAATGCTATTTGAATGAATTATGTTTTTCCGCAACATAAATTTGTATGATAAGAAAATAGGGTAAAGAGTATTTTCGAAAATGATACTTGAGAGTTTTCAATGAAGGTGACGACTGTATGTAAGAAATGATTAAAATAAATGAAAAATTTTCAAGGGTAGAATTTGGGTCCTTACAAACTCTCTTGGAAATTTGTGGTCCATTTGAGAGTCTTCTTCTTTCATGAAGAGGTATTAGCCATAAATATGAGAATAGATGTGTATGAAAACCATTTGGTTAAATTAAGAGTGAAAAACTCATTTATGATAATACGTTGTCATAAAAGATGGTTCTATCGTTAACGGTGTGCATGTGAGATGATATTGTGATAACGGTAAACGATTGTGTGAATGATGAGTAATATGTTGTGGTTTGTTTATTTGTGATAAAAGGATAGGGGTATGTTATATGATTTTTGACTATGTTGTGTGTTTATTATGGTGATAAAAGGACATGATGGTGTTATATGATGATGAGTATAATGTGATTATCATGGCGTAGTTGAAGTGATGAATGTTATCGTGAAATAATGATGTGAGGGATAAGTATTTTCATTGGTAATGATATAATATGGAAGTGATTGTGTATGGTTTATTGTTGTGATATGGAATGAGTTGTTGTTGGACGATAACTGTGTTGAATCGTCATTCGTGGTGTAGACTTACCCGATGTGGTATTGAATCACCATTCGTGGTGTAGACTTGTCCGATGTGGTATTGAATCGCCTTTATGGTGTAGACTTACCCTACGTGGTATTGTATCGCCTTTATGGTGTAGACTTACCCGATGTTGTAACACCCCGAATTTTAGTCTTTAAAAATTAGAGTATCAGTCATGGAAGCCTCGCTTGATCCAGAGATTCTCGCTTGAGCGAGAGAGGTGCATCTGGGAGGGTGAAATCTTGGGCTACACTGGAGGATTCTCGCCTGAGCGAGAGTTGTATCACCCGGGCGAGAAATGGCAATTTTGGGCAGTGTAATCGATTACACAGTCCATGTAATCGATTACATGCTGATAAAAGCATCAGATGTGCATGATGTAATCGATTACACAATACATGTAATCGATTACATGATGATAAAAGCATCAGATATGCATGATGTAATCGATTACACGATCCATGTAATCGATTACATGCAGATAAAAGCATCAGATATGCATGATGTAATCGATTACACAATCCATGTAATCGATTACATGCAGATAAAAGTATCAGATATGGGCATTTTACACTATGTAATCGATTACACAATCCATGTAATCGATTACATATATGCGTTAAGCAAAAATTGCTACTGTAAGATTCTCGCTTGAGCGAGAATGGGCTAGCTTGAGCGAGAATGGGCTCGATTGAGCGAGAATTGGCTCGCTTGAGCGAGAACCCGACGACTGCTCTTTAAAAATAGAAACCCCAAACACATTTTAGGGTTAGAACTCGAAGAGAAGAGAGAGAAGGGAGCTTTTCAAGAGCAAGGAGCCTTAGGACTCATCTTAGAGCTTGCGAAGAGGTAAACCTCTTGTTACTAACTCTTCTTCTTCCTCTCTAACTTGTTTTGGGTATGTTGGATTTATTTTCAAAACATGAGAAACCATGGAAACCCATCCTTTAGAGTTATGGTTCGTTTTATGTTGTTTTTATTTTGTAAACTCTTGGTTTAGAGTTGTTATTTGATGAATGGAAAGTTTTATGGGTTATTCATGAAAAACCCCCAAAAACCCCAAAATGAGAATATGAGTATAAAGAGAAAGAGATGAAATGTTAGATGTGGATAATGAGTAGTGCTTTAATGTTGTTATATGAGATGAACATGTATGCTTTGATATTTGGAAACTCGTATTGAAGTAGTTTTGGAAACCTTGAAAATATGTAAATATCTTGTATGTTTGATGAGGAAATGAGTTATTTATGTGGTATTTTGAATAAATGATTGACATTGTTGTTATTGGTGGAAATGAGGAAAGATCCTAAGGTTGGAGGAAATCGCGGAGGAGACTTTTAAAGTTACTCGGAACCGATCCCCAACACTCACCAAGGTAAGGGATAAGTGTCTCTAAATCATACTTGCTGATATGAATGAGGTATGTGAAAGAGGTAATGGTTTAAAGTGATACGTTTGTAATTTATGCATTATGTTGGAAAATGCGTGGCTTTTCTGTTATGGTAATAAAAGTAACATTATTGGGGGAGTCCCAATGGAAATAAGACTCAAAATGATTTCAATCTAATTTGGGGGAGTCCCAATGGAAATAAGACTCAAAATGATTTCAATCTAATTTGGGGGAGTCCCAATGGAAATAAGACTCAAAATGATTTCAATCTAATTTGGGGGAGTCCCAATGGAAATAAGACTCAAAATGATTTCAATCTATTTGGGGGAGTACCAAAGGAAATAAGACTCGAAACGAATTCAATCTATTTGGGGGAGTACCAAAGGAAATAAGACTCGAAACGAATTCAATCTATTTGGGGGAGTACCAAAGGAAATAAGACTCGAAACGAATTCAATCTATTTGGGGGAGTACCAAAGGAAATAAGACTCATATGAGAGTAACATTGTTGGGGGAGGCCCAATGAAAAGATGACTCAAATGAAAGTAACATTGTTGGGGGAGGCCCAATGAAAAGATGACTCCGATGAAAGTAACATTGTTGGGGGAGGCCCAATGAAAAGATGACTCCGATGAAAGTAACATTGTTGGGGGAGGCCCAATGAAAAGATGACTCAATTGAAAGTAACATTATTGGGGGAGGCCCAATGAAAAGATGACTCGGAGTAATGAAAGTCATATGCATGTTATATGATATATAGTATGGGATATATATTCTATAAGGTGAATATGAAGGATGAGAACTGAATGTCAAAATGAAAGTCATATGCATGCTATAGGATATATAGTATGGAATATATATTCTATAGGGCGAATATGAATGATGAGAAACGTGAATGTCACATGAAAGTCATATGCATGCTATAGGGTATATAGTATGGGATATATATTCTATAGTGTGAATATGAATGACGAGAAATGTGAATGTCACATGAATGCTGTATGCATGTTATAGGATATATAGTATGAGATATATATTCTATAGGGTGAATATGAGCGATAAAAAGGAAGATGTTGAGAAAGAAAGTAATATACATGTTATAGGATATATATTATGGGATATATATGTTATAGGGTGGATATGAAGAACGAGACCGATGATGTTTCGAACGAACATAATATGCATACTATAGCATATATATTATGAGATATATATACTATAGGATGAATATGAGTAAAGTGGAAATTAAAGGAAGATGATTTGAATGTTTATAATTTTGTATGTGTGTTTATGAATTACATTAAAGCTTGATTGTATTTGAATGTGGATTATCATGTGATGTTAGTTTCGAACTAATGACTTACTCCCTGTGTTTTGTGTGTTGTTATGATAATCTCATTGTAGGTAAATGAAGGATTTTGAGGATGAAGCTCAAATAGGAAGTCTTTGTGTCTATTTACTTGAGTGTCTTTATTGCTATTCGACGTTGTAGTTGATTCGATAGCACTTTGGGATAAATGTAATCTGATTAGGATAATAGGGTGACATGTAGTCATGGACGTTATAACCTTGGAAAACCCGTAATTGGATGTATGTGGTAAATGTTATCTAAATGAATTATGTTTTTCCGCAACATAAATTTGTATGATAATATAATAGGGTAAAGGGTATTTTCAAAGAGAGATACTTGAGAGTTTTCAATGAAGGTGACGACTGTATGTAAGAAAGGATTAAAATAAATGAAAAAATTTCAAGGGTAGAAAATCGGGTCGTTACAGATGTGGTATTGAATCGCCATTCATGGTGTAGACTTACCTGATGTGGTATTGATTGCCTTTGTGGTGTAGACTTACCCGATGTGGTATTGAATCGCCATTCGTGGTGTAGACTTGCCCTATGTGGTATTGAACGTCATTCGTGGTGTAGACTTACCCGATGTGGTATTGAATCGCCATTAGTGGTGTAGACTTGCCCGATGTGGTATTGAATCGCCTTTATGGTGTAGACTTACCCTACGTGGTATTGTATTACCTTTATGGTGTAGACTTACCCAATGTGGTATTGAATTGCCATTCGTGGTGTAAACTTACCCGATGTGGTATTGAACGCCTTTATGGTGTAGACTCGGTGGCTAAACATCTACATTTTATTGTATGACATGTAACCATGCAATTTTACTTGGTAAGAGTCCGCTAGCGTATACTTGCCTGTTTTACCTGGAAATGAACATATACATCTTGACTTATTCTTGCATACAAGTTTGCTTGCAATGCATGAAGGTTTAGAAAGTTGAATGAAATGAGGAATTTGTTTATAACATGTTATGGTGAAATATCTCTTTGAGATTAATTGCTAATGCCTAGTAAATGGTTCCTTGATGTGTGAATTATTTATTTATTTATATATATATAATAGTTCTCTTCCGATCCAAATAATTAGTATCACTTATATTAGAATTAAGACTTGATTGTTGTTGGACAAATTTTTAATAATATGGGAGGATTTATGAGAGATAATGAAGGTGTATAATTTTCTTTCATGAAAGTGACATATTATATGAAATGACGTAATGGAAAATTCATTCCTATTTTTCAATATAATCTTCATTTTTGAATTCCTTATCAATTATTACTCTTAGGCAAAAATTAACAAACTAATTATTTTAAGTATCAACCAGTAACATAATTCTTAAATGTTTATAACACTCACAAAGCTAAATTTAATACCTTGTTCATTTGGGTTTTCATTTATTCTTTTCCTATTTGAAGGCATTCCATATCACTTATATCCCTCTCCATCTCACTTGAATTTGAAGAGTTTTTTTTTCCTATTATCAATAGTATCCCTTACTGAATGGGTAATGAATTATTCAGGAATGCATAATTGCTTCTTCCGATAAGTGTCGCTCTTAGGAATCGAAAAATATAAAAAATATAACAACAAACTAAAAAAATACATAAACACAAATTAATAAAAGAAATACCTAAAATGCATATTTTTGTAACTCATTGTTGGAGTCCTCCATATCCAAAACTAATATCCAAAGAGAATCCAAGAACCAGTCACAAAAATCAATGTCTCTTCAGCACATATTTTATATAATGTCATGGAATTATTAAAGGATAAGAGAGTAACAATATTTATTTTATTTGAAGTAAATAGTACTAGAACGTAGTAGTAGTAATCTTCATATAGTAACAACATCTGAACTAGGAGGTAATAGGAAAAATAGTTGCTTTATTGTATAATCTAAGAGCAAAATAAACAATTACATAAAAGATTATCAAACCAACCACACACCCTACAATCAAAAGTATCACAGCCATTTTCTTAACATATGTTGTTTTCTTAGTTTGTTACATACATTTTTTCTTTAAATAGGTTACACCAATATAAAAGCAACATTATTGCAGGTAGAAAAGGCATGGTGTGCTCTTGTAAATTTGCATTAATATGATTTCACACTAGCATATGATTTGCTTTAATGTTATTGATTTGGTTTAATTTTATTACAATTGATGTGGGTTGATTTAGAAATTAAATTTGATGCGGATGCATAGGTTTATGTCAACTAATACGGTCTCAAACACAATCTATTTAAGGCTAAAAGTGAAATTTTTGTCCCTCAACTTTCTTAATTGTACAATTAAAGTTCCCATATTTTTAGGTGTAATTTTTATATTTTAACTTACATGTTTAAACGTTGTCATTTCATTAACTTCTCATCCAAAATTCTAAGAATGTTTTATACGCGATGAATATTGTCCAATATGATATTACATAATCATTCCCAAATAACATCCAGAAGTTATAAAGTACAGTTTTGGTCATAGTTTTTTTCATTTGTATAAAATTAGTCTCCCTATTTTTATGTTCATTTTTCTCCTTTAACTTCAATAATTAAACAAGAATTGTCATCCTATTAACATATATATATATATATATATATATATATATATATATATATATATATATTATGTGCAATGTACATACAATATACATGATTACATGTTATAAACAGAGAGGGGGGAAAAGATGAAAGGAGCTTGTGTGTTAAATTTAAATTCAACCAAGTTTTACTTGTGAGATGAAAAAAGTTTGTTTTAAACTTGTTGTCATGTTTAGGGTTTAAAATAAAATATCTAAATGAGTAAAAGGGTATTTTTGGAATAACATTTCATTAAATGACATATGATATGCACATGATAATGTCATTTAATTGTAGGGGTAGTCAACGCAATATACCTATTTAAACTAAGGATCGTTTATGTAATTATAAAAATGAAGAGATGGTCAATGTAATTTCATTACAACTCAGAGGGTGTTACTTTAATTTACTCTAAAAAACTAATAACTTATGCAATGATAATATGATATTATAGAATTGAATGTGAAGTACATAATGTATCATGCAGCTTATGACTAGCTAGTGCATGTTTCATAGAAAAGAAAACAAATGACAAAAAATAAGAGAATAACACTGTTAAATACTAAATTGTAATTTTATTTCTCATTCTAAATTTATAATCTATCTAATAATATAATCTAATTTATACACTTGAAGTGAGTAGATTTGATAATATATATTTTTCAAACAAATAAAATTTGGTTTTCACGCTGGGTGTCTTTTCTATTTACTTAATATATGACCATAAAACTTTTTTAAATAATAAAGTAAGCATTTAGTAACCAACTCTCATAGATTATAGGAGCCATAAATAATATTCTTAACCATTGTCAAGATTAATATTTTATATTCCTTCTGTGAGTTAAGTTTTGGAAGAAAATAAAGGTAA
Source organism: Lupinus albus (assembly GCA_009771035.1). Lineage (NCBI taxonomy): Eukaryota > Viridiplantae > Streptophyta > Magnoliopsida > Fabales > Fabaceae > Lupinus > Lupinus albus. The sequence goes on from CM020023.1 coordinate 10,918,394, forward strand.
AGTTAAAACTTTAAAGTCATATCACAAGTATATATATTTTATGTCTCCAAAGTCTTTCATTTTCCTCCATTAACCTAAAAAGAAAACTCTTGAAAATAGATACTTAGAATCAAAACTCTTAATATTGGTTATCATATTATTTTGATTCCTAGCCCAATGTTGCAATTCCACATCAAGCTTGAAATTCGTCTTCTAAAAAACATTTGCACAAGCTCTTAGGAATTCTCATGACATTGTTGTTTCCCAGTAACCTCAGCCTTGCATAAAGGGGATGTTATAGCTATCAAAATAGGAGAAGCTCATTACCTTCATGGTAGGCTCATCCTCTCTAAAGGGGATAATCCTTTAAAGTTTACGGATCTAGAAGCTAAGCTCACTTCTCTATGAAGCATGATCGGGAAATGAACCATGATATCTTTGGGGAAAGGTTTCTACTATTTTTCTTTATCTCGGTGGATGATATTGTTAGAAATTCATAATTTCTAATTAAGGTGAACATCATATATTTATACAATTATATCGGCTATTTATTTTCAGAGTCATAAAATAAGTGATATTATTACTGACAACCCTTGTGACTTCTAAAATAAACTGAAAATGAATATGGGCTTCATGAGTGGATACTCAGAGTAGTTAATAATGGGAACCCTATTAAGTTCCCCAATACACTAAATCAAACATAGTTTTCATCTCTCCCCATTAGAGAGAAAACGAAGGTCCCAAGAGGAATTAAGGATTTGGTTGAGGAAGTTCATCATACCAAAACCTCTATACGAGGCATATAAAGGAACAAATCTGAGAACATGGATTCAGGTATGACATTGATTGACTTGTATCATTGTTTTACATATTGTGTGAGAATCATAAGATTCAAGATTTTAGGATTGTTATTTCACCAATTAATAGAGAATTCTAACATATATGAGAAGTGTGTGCTCCATAGGATCGTGGGGTCTTAAGCCTGAGTTTCTCCGACTATTTCTTTGGACCCCAGATTCCAACCCCAATCTTTAAAAGTTATCTCATGCTCAATGATGTGTTAAGATCTTTGGTCTTCCACGAGAATATGGGAATTCTAGGATAATATTTTCTGTTGCAGGGGGCATTGGTACTCCCACCTCATTGGATGATGCTACAAATGACATAACTTTTGGATATTTTGCTAAAGTTTTGGTGTAAATAAACCTTAAAGCAATTCTAGGATAATAACTTTATGTCTTCTTATTACTAAGTTGGAACTATAAAATTACACCATGGAAGTCGTAAAGGGTTTTGAAATTATATATGTTCAATTACCTTAATGTCCTTTAGACTATTTTGTATTTATATAGTAGTAAGAGCATAATAGGGATATATAGAAATTACACCAATTCAATTATCTAAATACCCTTTAGACATATTTTAACTTTATATGTTAGTATAGATAAATAGTTAATGATTACCGGTTTTGTTATGAGGGGATAATATATATATAGAGAGTAATGTTTAACAAATTTAATATGTCATACTTAGTAAAACATTGTTAAGTGGATTATAGTTTATCTTTAAATATTTTGATAAATAAAAATCCCAACAAAAATTTATACATTGCACAAAAATTGCACAAACATTAGATTACAATAACATGAATTATATTTCGAAGAAAATGTTGAATCCTAGTTTACTCTTAAATTAAGATTTGAATAAATAGAGTAAAATAAGGATATAGATTAAACTAGTCATCTACTAAAACATTACTTAATACTTAATATACATAAATACTTCACGATTACGAGTTTTATTATAATATATATATATATATATATATATCAAAGTTATATTTAATAAGGTTTAACATCACTTATATTAAGGATGGCAATGGGTACCCGGATCCGCGGGTACCCGATCCGCGGGTACCCGCAACGGGTCGGGTATGGGTCCATATTTTGGACCCGTGGGTAATTGAGACCCACAATTTTAAGATCCGCTGTTAGATGAGTCTGGATCCGGGTAATGAGGTACCCAGACCGTGGGTACCCGGACCGGCTATTTCTTCCTAAATCTATATGTATATAGCAATAATTATAATAACATGTTAATCTATATTGTAGCATTATATTAATCCATAATTATATATCATATTAATTCATAAGTGTGATTGTTATGTTGTTAAAATATGATTTTTTATGTTGTTAAACAATGATATTATGTTGTTAATTCATATGTATGATATATAATGTTGTGTTAATTAAAGAGTTTTTACTACATGAATTTTTCATCCTAATGTTGGAGTTGTTTTTAATGTTTGTTTGAGTAAAATAAGTTGTATTTAATAATCAAATTAAGTTGTGTTTAAAATTTTAACTTAAGTTTTATAATTTTTTATCTTTTTTATTGTCTAAATAACATATAAGATTGTAGGAAATAAATATACAAATGCATAAATTACTTACAATTATTTTTAATATTTTGAATTTATAGGTACTCATGGATCCACTGGGTACCCAAGTACCCATGGGTAGTATACCCAGCGGGTATTAGCATGGGTCTGGGGCGGGTCTGGGTGCAAAAAGGAAGCAATACCCGGACCCATCCGGACCCATTGCCATCCCTAACTTACATAGTAAATTATTGTTAAGTAGATTATAGTTTATCTTTAAATATTTTGATAAATAAAACTCTGCATAAAAATTTAAACATTGCACAAAAATTATATTAAAATAACATTATATCTAGAAGAAAATGTAAACTCCTATTTCACTGGTAAGATTGCAATTCTTAATAACAACTATAAAAGACATGTATCAGCTTGTTTGAAAACTGATTTATTTGAAAATGAGAAGAAATGAGATTTGGTTGAAAATATATTTGGTTGTCACTAATAAATTAAAAATTGGAATAATTATTTCCATGAAAATGTGTATTTTACTGTTAAGAACTTATTTTCTACATTTCATTATTTTCATTCACTTAATATACATAAGTAATTTAGGGATTGAAGTCTCTGTCTTCTTGAATTCAAAAATATATGGCTCCAAAAAAGCCGTATACCACAACCGCCATCCTTAAGCAACAAAGAAGGAAGACTAAAACAAAAACTCAGTCCTAGAAAACTGAGCCAAAATTCCTAAACAATAGGACAACAAAACATAATAAAATAACTATTGGCTGACTTAAACAAAGACTCCCTGCTTCTATTTTGGATCCACAGTACAATATTTTTGACATACTGCAACGTCTCATTTTCCTACGGTTTTAAAACCGTGGTCTTAATGTACATTAGGTCATGGTTTTTATTTTTTAATAGTGTTGCCTTATATGTTAATTTTTCACATTTATGTACTACAATTTTATAACTGTGGTCTTAAAGTATATTAGACAACGCTTTTATAATGATGCTAATGGGACTGCCATTGTCATCAGTTGCTGGCCACAATGCTGTGGTGAGAAGGACTGGTCAACAATGGGACTGCCTTTGTTACGTGGGATTCGAACTCAGACATTGGTTCCAAGCAACATGTACTACCGGTTGGGCTATGTGACTTACGTTTCATTAGTGAAACGTTTTGGCATATACCCATTCGGATCAGCCAATGTAAAAACCAAATGTGCTTTGTTCCACCAAATGGTATGAGTCTATATCTATATAGGAATAGAAAGGGCTAGGAAAATTACAAATATAGACTTCCATATTATCGACACCTGTATTTTACAAGGGTAAATATGTAATTACGTTAATCATTAATAAATAATCATATAAGGAAAATTACCTACAAGGACTTATTCTAATAAGGATTTTTTAAAACTGGTGGGGTTACTTCAGTCCTTTATTTTACTAATATAATAAAATAATGTGTCATTTATTGCAGGACAACAATATTACTATAATAGGTTTTTAGAGGTGTTATTATAAACTCAAACCTGAGGGTAATTTTGTCTTTACAACTTTTTTATTCAAGCAATAAATTCATAAGTTAAATTACCAAAACGTGTATCCTTTTAAAGTTGTTTATTTGTTGTGGACGGGGATAAGTAAGGAATTTATTGTGCAAGATTTCAAATTCATTTTTTAAATCTCCCAATTTATTTCCTGACTTTTCATTTCACTTTTATATCTTCTTTTCTCTTTCTTCTCTTCATTTTTTCCCTTTCTCTTTCTTCTCTTCATTTTTCCCAGCTCTCCCTCCCACCATAACAATCTTCACTTCACTTTGACTCTCACTCTCACCCTCACTCTGAAATTCATCCTTAAGTTAATGTTTGGTTCATCGGTTGCGAATGTTGATCGAGAAGTTGACCATTTTGCTGTAGTCATGGATCCTTTGAGGTGTTCTCTCTGTTTTCCTCTATTTTCTTTCAAATTTTTGTGTAAAGGCATAACCTTTATAGATTTTTTTTTTGTGGAATATGGTTATCATTTTGTTGTAAATTAGATCTCTTCATTTGTTAAACCTTTATTGTTGTAAAGGTTTCAACTTTACTAACTAAGTTTAGTGTTGATGTTGCATTGTTTCACTATTTGTATCATTCTTCTTAATTTTTTGGTAAAGTATGACACATTTACATGTATGTATTCCTATTTTTCATTACTGAAACATGTTTTGTTATCTTAATAGTTATCAAGAAAAAATAAGATCTTATTTTTTATTTTTTAGTTCAAAATAACATTCTTTGTATGCTTTATGGGTTCAACATAACATTTTTAAGTTACATGAATGTTTCTAACATCTCATACTCATCTCAAAGGAAATGTATGTTTTTTCATGTTCTTTAAGTTGATTTTTTTTAAAGTTAATGGAATGTTGATTTTTGAGTTACGAGAATGTTCTTGATCTCTATTTTTTTATGTTTTTTCATGTTCGTGATGTTTAACATCTCATACTACCTATCTTTTTTCAGAGTTACCCGAATGATGTTTTTTATGTTCAACCTTTACTAACAAGGTAATATTTTTTCGTTTGGATGAAGCTTTAAATTTTTATTTCCGAGTTCAATATAACATTTTTTGTGTACTTTTTTTTATCTTTGAGATGTTCTTTATTGTTGAAAAAAGATGACACATTTGCATGTATGTATAACTATTTTCATCACTGAATCATGTTTCTCTTATGTCATATATGTGATTTTTGCATTTTACCCTGTTGCATCTTTACTGAACCATGAACTTTATTGGATCCCTTTTGTTCAACCTTTATTGTTGAAAAGGTTTCAACTTTACTGAGTTATGAAGCTTTATTTTTTTAATCGATGATTTATGTAGAAATCATATTGTTCTCTTTGTAGAAATCATAGATCTTTCTAAATATATTCATCCTTAGTGTTGTTGTTGCATTGATTCACTGTTTCTATCATGTCTCTTTATTTTTTGGAAAAAAATGACACATTTGCATGCATGTATTCCTATTTTCATTACTGAAGCATGTTTATCTGTTTGTGAAGGCTGCAACCATTGAAGACGAAAAAGCCTCTATTGAGAATGATATTGTATGTCTCTCTATCATTTACTGTTATAGGGTTTTATATTCATTAATTAAGTGCCTTTTAATTCCTTATTATTTATATACTTTTTTTGTCTCCCCTAGAAAAACAGGATGGAAAAGACTATTGAAAATATTCGCTCAAATTTCAATTCTATAAGGATTGACAAATCAAACTCAGCTATGCTTGACAAAATCGAGGTATCATTTTGAACTGCATATTCAATTCCATTTTCAGGGACTTTATTTATATTACACCATAGTTTCATTTTGTATATGGATGAGTTTTTATGTTTTGTGGTAGGTGGAATACTATGGAAGTCCTGTTAATTTAAAGAGTATTGCTCAAATTAGCACCCCTGATGCCAATTCTCTTTTGGTTCAGCCATACGATAAATCAAGGTATTCTCTGCCCATACATGTGCTAAACCACAAATGTTCAATTCAAATCCATTAGAAACTTCAAATTGATGTTATCCATGCTTTGTCTTTTTGTTTTCCAACTTTGATCAGCGGTGATATCATTACATTTTATCTTTGGCAATTACATGCCATGAAATTTATCAACTATTACAAAAAACTACGAAATGGTGAACATATGATCATTATCTTAACAAATGCTAGAATCAAGAAAGGGAAAATTGTAGTAGTTGTATTATTTTCATTTTTAATAATCTTTTTGTAATATACATTCTCTAACTTTTTTACAATTGTATAGGCGACTCTCCTCCAACTGTTTCCCGTTCATGGTATGGATCAAGGCTATTGATTGGTGAAGAAATAGATAATATTAATAAGTATAAGGAAATGTAATAAGATGGCGAAAAATTATTTATATTATCTACCCAATGTCTTTTCCAATTGTCAATATGATTGTCATAAATATTTTGTTGTAGTTTTTCTACTTTTCGTCTATGTTTGGACTCATTGAGCGAATGTGACCACCAGTTGTCACAATATTCTAAGTTAGATCCTATTCCAACAGCTGGGGTCATTTATATTTGTAACATTGTTATTTTGTCGATGGTTATGTTTCAATTTATGTTATTAACGACGATTGCCCTCCTTTCCAACAACCTTCACTTTCTAACGGGGGAAATTGAAATTCATATGCCAATGATTCCCAACAATTAAGAACTGTTAGTGCATAGAACCTTTATTTTAGCTCATTTTAAATGCAAAGGTAATTCCTATATTGTCTCTCATACAAAAAATGTTTGAACATTTATGGATAGTGTGTCTTTTACTATTATCTACCCATTGTCTTTTCCAATTGTCAATATGATTGTCATAAATATTTTGTTGTAGCTTTTCTACTTTTCGTCTATGTTTAGACTCATTGAGCGAATGTGACCACCAGTTGTCACAATATTCTAAGTTAGATCCTCTTCCAATAGCTGATATAATTTATATTTGTAACATTATTATTTTGTCGATGGTTATTTTTCAATTTATGTTATTAACGACGAATGCCCTACTTTCCAACAGCCTTCACTTTCTAACGGGGAAAAAGGAAATTCATATGCCAATGATTCCCAACAATTAAAATCTGTAAGTGCATAGAACCTTTATTTTAGCTCATTTTAAATGCAAAGGTAATTCCTATATTGTCTCTCATACAAAAAATGTTTGAACTTTTATGGATAGTGTGTCTTTTACTATTATCTACCTACTGTCTTTTCCAATTGTCAATATGATTGTCATAAATATTTTTTTGTAGCTTTTCTACTTTTCGTCTATGTTTGGACTCATTGAACGAATGTGACCTCCAGTTGTCACAATATTCTAAGTTAGATCATCTTCCAATAGTTGATGTAATTTATATTTGTAACATTGTTATTTTGTCAATGGTTATTTTTCAATTTATGTTATTAACGACGAATGCCCTACTTTCCAACAGTCTTCACATTCTAACGGGAAAAAAAGAAATTCAGATATCAATGATTCCCAACAATTAAAAACTGTGAGTGCATAGAACCTTTATTTAGCTCATTTTATATGTTATATTATTGATCTATTCTATAATTTTTATATTATTGTGTACAATTGTACTTTGACCATATTATATATTACTTACTAATCTTTGTTACTTCGCTTTTATCTTGGAGTAAATGTAATTTATAAAGTACTCTATTGTGTATTATGTTTTAAATCAGTTGACGACAAGACTTATTTAATAAAATCTTATATCTTCAGTTTTTGTCTCATGGTCCAAATGATTTTACCTTATTTTTGTTTGTCTTAGATAATTCGGAATAATTTCGTCCACACTTTTATATTAATAAATTATTTTCTCTTAAACTATAATATTAATAATTATTTCTTTTACTATTTACATAAATTTGTGGAAAACGGAATCTGCCCGTGCGAATGCACGGGTAACCTACTAGACCCTCCAAGCCATAATGAAAACAACGAAAATTCAAGCCTGGAAATCTTCCTTCACTTCTCTAATGCATGAGAGAATTGTAGGAAACATAAATTTGTAAAATACTTTTGAGAGATACGCTTGTTGTGCTTGTGCAAATCATATCAAGGTTTCCAAAGTATCCTGAAGGGGATTCGCGGTTCATCTCATTTGCATCCAATATACTTAGATTGGTGGGGGTGAATTGAACCTAAAGGTTAGTGTGGTAACACACGCTTTGGAGGTTTCGACGTACATATCCATCAACATCTTCTTTGTCCAAGTGGTATAGTGTCTTCCCCAAAAAGTTCAAGATTTTCCAACAAATACCATCAGTGGTAGGGATGTTTGAAATGGTTTGGTCCAACAGAGCCACATTATGGTGTCAGCGCCCGCAATGAGTATAACTCCGAGACTTTGGTAACATTGGTAGCATTGTAGAAAAATGTATATTATATCACACTTGTGATGCCTTTAAGATTTTGTCTAATTTTAAATTAAGACTGAATTTAATGCACTCTTAAAACTTGGGACGATGGTCCCCTTATATATATGTGGTTGAAAAGGTAGCAATAACAACCATGTATTACTATTAGTATTGGCAATTAGGGTTATCATGTCTGCCCTATTTGTGCTCACTCAATGCCCATTTTTAAATTGCATGAAATATCATGCATTGTTTGCTCTAAACATGGGCAGGCTTGTGGGTCGTCCTATATATAAAAATAATGCAAACATACAAATGTATGTAAAGTGGTCATCTCAAAGTCTAGAACCACAAAAGTACAAAATGCCATATAAAATTATAAAATAGATACAATTAACCTTAGTCTAAACATAATAATTGATAAAGCAAAATTATTCACCTCCTCATGTATGTTTCCTGATAACTTTTGTAGTCATAGACAAACAAAAATGTATGTAGATGATAAATCTAAACTATTTTCTGACCAAACTGCATGTTATTTATATCATTAAGAAATCTAATTCTCAAGACTTTCTAGATCACTAAACAATGTTGAAGAATAATGGTTTAATAAATAGAATATATCTTTAAAGACAATTACAAATATACAAATGATATAGAAAATGCTACAAAAATACTATCAAAATGATACAGAAAATGCTACAAAAATACTATCAAATTGTCCATAAACCATAACCATCAATCACAATTAGCATTTTAGACTTGTTGTCTCATTGTAAACATCAAATACAAAAATAATAGATATAATAAAAACAAAAATCAATTTTCATAAAAAAAAATTGGCAATTTTTAATAATGCATGTTAATAGCCAAACATGGGCCAAACACCTCACTTCCGACCAAGACAGGAAAGTCACATGGCTCGGTTAGCATCGTCAACAATCATGCGCCTTGCCTAGTCACCAAGGTAAGACAATCATGGTCAGACAACATGCACAACTCGGTCAAGGCTAGGCAACCTCAGTCATATAACATACACAACTCGGTCACAAAGTCAGGCACAACTCGATCAACTAGCACAAGCAACACAGGCACAAGACAAAGGTTGGCCCGGTCAGATAGTAGGGAGACACAAGCATAACTTGGTCATCTCACACAAGCAGCATGGGCACAATGTGCAAGCTGGTTGGGTCAGACGAAAGTCACAAGACCAGTCATGACTCGGTAATGCCCCACACCTGGCATGACCAACACAGTCAGAAAGCCAAGGTTGGCTCGGTCAGGCAGAAGGCATGGTGCGTCAGCAGAGGCACATCTGAGATTTCTTGCAACACAAGCAAACCATCATATCACCTATAATCTTTCTTAATCTTCATCATTAGGATATTTTAATCATAGGCTAGATAAGATATATTTAAGATATATTATCCTTGTATAAATACATCCACTTTGTAATCACAACTCAATGAAATACAATACAAGTCATTATTTTCCAGTTAACCATATATTCAAATCTTCCAACAAATTGGTTATTCCAACTAACTCTCACTTTATAAGACATGTAGGTCACTTCCTCCGTAAGTAGGAGATCGAGACACAACCCTAGGGCTCTGAGGAAAGATATAGGTCAATTGCCTCAGGTAAACAACTAAATAGAGGGTCTCTATAAGTCTTTATATATTTTTTCGTTCCCTCCATAAGATCACCAATGAGGTCTACAAGTTTCACATCCAAGTAATACTCGATCAAATATATACGATATATATTTAACAACAACAATCTAAATCATTGATTTTTAGAACCAGCTCTGTAGAAAACTCGGTGGGCTAGTCCGAAGCGAGCGTAAATCAACATGCACCCGACTCCCTGAAGCTTATTTCCCTTGAGGTTGATCATTCAGATGGAGGTCGGTCCCTCATTCTTGAGCTTCCCAATCACTTAATTCTCGTTGAGGAGCGTCTATGGAGTTGGGCCATTGCCTCTCAACCAAATCTCTTTGCAAAAACCAGACCCCCGGTAATGGAGCAACAACATAGTTGTGCATGCAGTTGTAAAAGAAATGATCGCAGTTGCTTTTGTTTGCGATGGCTTTAATGCCCAAGCAGCCATTTTGGCCAAAGGCCACAAGATAATGGGATTTTTGTTCTATCCAAAGGGAACTAGTTTCACCGAACAAACTTTGGTAAATTATGTAGAAAGTATAGACAACCATGGTACACACACCTGTGTTCCATACAAGTGAGTCATCCAAGTGATACGACAACATAATTTATCCCTTTAAAGGGCTTGCATAATACTTTTTTCCTCCAACCTTGAGCAATTCATGTGAACAGATTCAGGTGCCTAGCCTTTTTCCACTATACCTATCGCCTTGAACTGACACTCCTAACCTAAACCATTTAATCGACACTCCTCCCTTTTCTAGTGTACTTGCCACTTTCGACAACAACTAAATCTATGGAACTTGCCTTGGCTCATTCCCTCAGATACTCCCCATTTTCTAGAATCAAGTTCAAGTATCATCCTATTAAGTAAGGTCTTGGTGTGGCCGCTCTTTTAAGGTAAGTTTTATTTCTCATCTCTCATTTCAAGTTCGAATTTTTTTATGCTTTCTTATAAAATGTCTGCAAGCAAGAAGGGCATGTTCGATGGCTATTTTAGGACAAATGAGTATATATTTTTTATACCTTGCATGTTCAATAAGTGTGTGTGTTTGGCCCTATGGACTTGACTCAAATTGTCAATGATAATTACCTAGCATTCCTTCTCGGTGACAAGTAATTTGGTCGCTTTAGTAAAGTTCGGTGTTAGAGTGTTTATGAAATTATAAATAGAAAATGAACATGTAGGGTAATTTTAAGGGTGGCAAAATTATCTACAATCCACAATCCATCTAAATCCAAGAAAATTAAATCTATCCAAATTCATCTATTAGAGCTAACAGATTTAAATGGATATAATCATATGGATAACTTTAGTAATGAATGAATTTGAATCCACCAATTATGTCCAATGGATATCCGTAGATATATCTATTTGGACGGATATCCAATCCATCCAAAAAATAAAGATTCAAATAATGATGTTCTTTACTTTTACTTTTCAATTTCATTCATTATCTCAACTATCACTTGCCTATAGCAATTATCACTCTCACTTTGAATTTTTCATTAAATTGAGTCAACTATAGGACGTGTGAAAGTATATAATATTAAAAGTTTGTTCTTAAGTACATAAGATATATAAATATATGTTAATAATTTTACATGTATAACCTTAAACGTTGCATGTTTGTGTAATATTGCAAAAACCTAAAAAATTTAAAAGTTCAAAAAAAAAACTGTTTTAAAAAAGTTAAAAACACTTTAAAAAAATAAAATGGTTTTTAAAAGTGATTTGCTTAAAAATGTTATTTTAAAAATTGTTTTATTGAAATAGTGATTTTTAAAATAATGTTTTTCTTCAAAAATGTTTTTAGTTTCAATTACAAAAATCAAATGGATTGGATATTCATCCATTCAAATTCATGAAAATGGAGTCATAGATAGATTGGATGGATTGAAATTCATCTATTCAGTTTGTATATGGATGAATTAGATAATATAAAATTTAATTTAAATGAATTTATATGAATTAGTAGATAACTTTTCATCCATCAATTATGTTCAAATCTAAATCTATCCATATCCATCCTTTTGATACTGATAGCTAATTTGTCTAGTCTTCCCGTTCAACCCAAATAAACAATCCATCTTCTTATTATCATAAAGCATAAACCCAAAGTACCATAGGATTATGAGTAACCTTATAACAAGGTTAAAAAGTAAGTAATGGTTAAAAACGACACCAGGAATGCATTATTAAAATTACTTCAATGGATTTTAATAATTGATATTGTTTATTTTCATTAGACCCATATCCATACAAGTTTTCCAAATTTGTAGATTATATCACTCTAGAAGCATGCTTTAAAGTTATTTTTTATAATTAAGGGTGTCCCCTCATCCTATGAGAAGTAATTAATCTCTTTGAGAGTACGTAATTGTTCATCTCAGTGAATGTTACTCTAAAGAATCAAACATTTAATTTTTTGGCCTAATATAATATATGAGGACCTAATGAGGTTTTACATTACTAAATCAATAATTACTTAGTAATTTAGACTTAATACAATATTTAAAGCTTATGAGATAATGCGGTTTAAAAGCAATACAAGAGAAAAATATGAGAATTTAAAAGAAAGATTACAAGTAAAACAATACTATTATATATTAAGTACATGCATCCTACTTTTTGAGTTAAATATAACATGTCTTATTAACTGTCCACATCGTACTAGTGGGCAAGGTCTAAAAAAGCCACAAGAGATCCCATCATGTGAATTTTCAAAGAACTTTATTGTCTCATGTTTTCCTTGCTCTCCAAGCTAGATACTAATTATATATGTTTCAATAAAATCAATATATAATTCTTGAAAGTGATAGATTTAATTTGTGTTGAAGTCTAGATGGTAAAAGAGGATTAAATAATTTACTATATCAGCAGAAGTTATTATAAATGATAGGATGATAAACCCAAATAATAACTAATTAGATAAATATGAACTCAAATAAAGTGAAAATAACTAAATCATTGATAAGATAATTCTCTATTAATCTAAATATATATAACATGCTCCCTGAAGCTAAATCATGATAAGCTTTAACATGTGTTTGGTTTACAAAATAGAAGTTAAGGAAAGAAAAGTTGAGGAAAGAAAAATTAAGAGAAGAAAATGGGAAAAAAAATGTCATGATTTTTTAGTTATTTGGTATGATAGAAAATGAAAAGAAAGTGACGAGAAAATAATATAATTATTATTAATAATGACATTATTTTGTACAAATAAGAGTATCTTATCATCTTATGAGTAAAGAACTAATTTATTTCGTGGTGTGTGATTGTCCCCCAATAAGTATTCATCACATGAATCGAACTCTTGGCCTTTTGGTCTTTATATGGATCAAACGTGACTTTACACAAATAAACTATTGTTACCGTTGTTTGCAACAATTCTAAATGACATGAAATAATACTTACTCGTTGAGTCACAACTAGGTCGTTTTCTTTAAGATGTTTTGTGGTACTTCCCAAAATATGAAAGTGGACTATCAATCATATCATTTACTCTCAATATCTCCTCCAACCAATGTGGACCTTAGAGAGTTTTTTCATTTCACACCCCAAAAAATCTCCATTAATGAACATATTAAAATGCATTTAAAATAATTCAAATTTCAACATGCATGTATTAGTTTAGGGTTTAATGTTCAAGGTTTATTAATAATAACATTGACATGCATGTTTTAGTTTGTTTTCTTTAGAATTTTAGGAAATTATCGACATTTATAAGTGTGACTAACACGAAATACGAATTTTTTAAATGTATAAGGAGTTAGCGACGAGAAAATCTATCACTAATTTTCTCGAATAAGGATCTGTTATCTTAAAGTATGTCTCAAATCATGTCCTAAATCAATGAAAATTTGTCATGTCAATTAAAATTAAATATTCAGTAGTTTTTTCTATTTTTCAATATCATCATTGGTTTGTGATATACTTCAGGACATTCAATCATGATCCAATTTTCTCTATTTGTTTTCCTCCTAATATTGGAGAGAAAACATAATGTATGGGTCCCACCATTTTTTACTTTCCTTCCTTCTTTTTCAATGCAACCAAACAATGGAAAATATTATTTTCCTTCCATTTTCTTTCCTCTCACTTTCTTTCAATCCATTTTCACCCCAACAAACATAGTCTTAAGCTTGATACAAATAATTCATTTCAAAATAAAATTAATCAAATAATTATATGGACTCCATAAAAAGTTGTTAAAAGATGTTGTGAAATACAAAATCTGCATATATAGTCAACATCAGAATGATCATCAAAGTGAAATGAAGCCATGAGTAATATAATTTATGACTATGATAAAAAAGACTCAACCGGATGATCGTCGGGGAGAAGAAAAATCATTGGTATTATCACCATCAGAATGATTGTCGATGGGAAAAGAAGTCATTATTGACATAATTCTTCAATTGGAGAAAAAATGCATCACTTGAATGAAAGTATGATGGAATAGAATACAATGATATAATCACCATCAGAATAATCGTCGATGAGAAAATGTCACTACTAACATAATTCTGCAAAGAGATAAAAATCTGCACTACCAGAATAATAGTTCATGTGAAGATTATCATATATAAATAAAGGAAGAAGTAAAGTGAATTCTTGTATTTGAGTGATGTTTGTTGATTTGGATAATTGTTCCATGTAATATGAAATTGAGAGGTTGAGAAGGTGACACGATAAAGGGAGATGACAAATAGGAGTTCCGAATTTTAAACATCTTAGCAGCGAAATAGTGATCGAACAAGTCACAAATGATGAAACCGCTCTGTTACCATGTAGAAGTTTATGATGGTAAAGATTGGTCAAACCCAAATATGAGTTAATCTCAAAAAATTGATTATATAAGGAGAAGTTGTTACAAATGATAGGATGATAAACTCAAATAATAACTAGATAAAAATAAACTATAGATAAACTCAAATAAATTGAAACTAATTAAATCTTAAATTGGATAGTTCTCTATTAATCCAAATATATCAAATAATTTGTAAATCAATTATTAATAAAAAATAATATTACTTTTTAATATATGTTATTTTCTATAAATATGATGGTTCATAAATTTATTTTATAGGATAATATATCACATGCATTTCTTCTTATTTTCTTAATATAACTACATGCTACTATAAATAGTAAAGTTTTCTTAGGTGGTACATATTCTCCTTGTTCACCAAGTAAATGGACTAAACATAATATTATTCTTTTTATATTATCATATGGTGCTACAAATAGTCAAGTTTGCAGAGTTCAATTCATTCACATCACAAGCCATTACAACTCTATCATTTCAGTTTTGTTTACTTACAAATATAATCCCTACTTCAAAGTCTAGGTTCACCACACACTATTGCCTTTGTTTTCATTACCATCATTTTTTTCCTTATAAAGAAGAAGAAGCAAAGGTCAAAATACCAAATGGCTCTAATGTCATTCTTCTTTAATTGTTTTGCTCCCTCATCATCCCAAATCATAGACTCAAAAGGGTCTCAATTAAAATCACAATCTTCAGAGAAACCAAAGAGCAAATCAAAATCAAAGGGAGCACCAATTGTGGTTTCTTATTTCCCTGTTAATTCTCATCCCTCACGCTTGTAATGGGTGCTAATTTGCGTCTGATATACTTCATTAGTGCTAACTAAGTTATGCTTCATTAGTAGAGATTGAAGCCTCAAAGCAAGGACCAAGATGACAAATAATGAGGGACAAGTTATGTTGTGTATTTCAAGTTTGAATGAAGAAGTCTCACATTGTGTAAAAGTTGATGGGTTGATGAGTATATGGACCCATAGACCTAATGTCTTAAGGTTTTTGGTCAAAATGTGATGTCAAACTCATTTATATGTTTCTTTCACTTAACTTAGGAAAGAATGATATAATTCATTTATGAATATCTCTGCCAAAATATAACAAGTTTGATGTGTAGCACAAGTTGACAAATAAAGAGAAGGTCATGTAATATGTTGTACTTAGTATTTATTGTATTAATAATAAGAGAAGGAAATCAATGTAAATTTTATATTTAATTTTGTATACTTGGATTGCGAACACGGATCATCTCCTGGAGGGTCTAGTATAGGTTGGGATTGTGACATATGGTTTTTTACATTTTTTAATGGTATAGATTTGAAATTATTTTTAATTAAAAAATAATATTTAATCTTTAAAAAAATATCCAAACTACTACTAAAATTCTAAAGTAGAAAAAGTTTATTTGTGATTTAAATTTTGGAGGAAAAATGAAGACTTAAGAGTTATTAAATATATTAGTGAGATGACTCTAAAGCTTTCTTTTTTATTTTATTTCTCTGCAAAACTCAACTTGCAAACAACCTTTAAAATTCATATAAATTCTTTTTTGAAATAATATTTGAAAGATAAAGTATTTTTCATAGATACACCAGAGACTCGTGATATGATGATGGACCGTGTTAGTATTTTAGAGAAAATGTTCCGCGTGGATTCTTTTTTGTTATTGCTTATTTTGGATTATAAACTAATTTTGCTAAACTAAGCTTCTTTGCTAACCAACTTAGTTTATAAAAAAGTTATAAATCAAGAAAAATAAGTAAAAGGTAACATCTTCAAAAAGATGGATTTAATTATTTTTTCAGATTATATATTCTCACTATGTACTCTCATAGTGGAATATGTACCAACAAGACATTGATATAGTAGTGTAAGATCATGCTAGATCTTCAGGACAACAAAAAATGTCAAGGGTTTAATGCTTCAGAGCGATACTTATTTGGATGGACAGTCACACACCTTGAAAGATATTAGTTTCTTACTCAAAATGTGAGAATCTAGCATTGGTAGTAGTACCCAAAAAAAATTGGGTTGGGATTCTCTGTAGTACTGGACCCTCCAGTACTGGAATGTGATGCCCAAATTACTTTAAATATTAAAAAAAATGTTTTAATTGAAAATAACTTCAAATATGCATCGTCAAAATTTTTTAAGTGTCACGTGTCGTCATTCTGACTGTACTGGATCCTCCAGTACAGCAGAGGATCCGTATTCAAAAAATTTAGTAGGGTATATGAAAGATAAATATATATAGTTTTATCACAAGAAAAAAGAATATTTTTAGGATTTAAATTCATTACCTATTTATCTTTAGATCAGTAAGTAAATAACCTTGTTGTATACTATTGACGTTTGTAGAAGGGAAGATATTGTAAATTTCACCTGTAGAAGAGAAGATATTGTAAATTATACAATTATTAATTACTATGCTTTCTTTGATAAGATAAACAAATAATTATTATCTTCGGAACCTCACTCACTTCCTTGTGGTGGAAGCCAAACAATTCAAAATGCTTGTTGAGCAAGATATTGACAAATATAAATACATGCATCATCCTATATTCACCTAACTCATTCGTTCTCTCTTGAATATTCAGCTGGTCTTATATAATTATTTTATCTTCCAAAAATTTATCTATCACTTTCCTCTCAACAATAGTCTACTACTTCAAATGTTAGTTTTTATATTCGGTCTGATTTGTATCATTATGTTTTCTATAATTTCATTATCTAAGTCTTCCACCTTTAGCACTTCACTACTTTATAAATCCAGAAGTGTATTTTAAGTTAGAAGTCTTTCTTTTCTCTTTACTACTTTCTTGTTAAGGATTGTTGGATATTTCCGATTAATCCTAATCGTATCCCCGAAACCGAATGATTAGGACATTGTTCCGAAACCAAATGTTTATGCCCATACATAAACCCTAATGGAACAATCCTAATCCAGACCGAAGAAAACCCCAATTGGTTTCATAGTGAAGAAGAAAACGCATACCTTGGTTAGCCATTCCGAATGCTCCGAGGTATATGGGTTGTAGGATGTTCCGGTTGCTAGAGCCTGATGGTTTTCCGTTCGCTCCGCTAGAGGGGAATTCAGAGAGAACGAGAGTGTTTCTGATGTTCTTTTGCAAAAGTGGGAATGAGAGGGTTTGGTTCCTTATGCCTTTCTCTTTTTCTTTATATATGTTGGTTTTGTGACTTAAGTCACATATCTTCATAAACCATCCTTATAACATCAGTTACTCAATAAACCCGTTGCTCTGCAACTGGGGACCATAACCCATAAAGGTAACATTAACGGTTACCACTTAAGTTGCAATATTCTAATTCAGTCCCTTTATCAAACTAGAAATTGCCCGAAGGTATCTACACTCATAATATTTCATGACACATATGCCCTTAGCCACCAAATTAATCCATAAGACCATTTTATATATATTGACTAAATAAATAATGGCTATAACACAATTATAGAATTATATTTGTGACCCATAAATTGTCAGAAATTCCAACAAGGATATCTAACGGTTAATAGTTCTTTCTTTAAAAGAAAAAAGTTAGTGTAAAAGAACTTTGTCGGGTCAATTGCTACAAGCACTTGTTCACAAGATATGCTAATTAATAGGGGCAGAATGTTGCAGTAATACAAATGAATGGTTAATAATGTATTGAATGTGTATAAATCATACTGACCGTACATATATTAAATTCATATGCTAATTAATTTGTGTATCACTTATTTTTACCACATTTGGTCATACAATAATTTATGCTCAAAGAGCTAGTTTGCATATGTTGAGTATTCCATGAACAAGAAGTCTCACAATGTGTAGAAGGAACTAAACAAGAGTCGAATAACATATTAGTGGATGAACTGATATATTTATATGTTTTTTCATTTAGTGTATGGAAGAATGTTACAGTCCATAGATGAAGATCTCTCGGCATGAAATAATATAGAATGATTTCATCTAAGATGAAAAGGGTGGTTTGGTGTTTAGGTTAGGAGGTTGATCATAAGGATGTGAATTGAGGAGTTTCCATCTAAGATGAAGAAGTGGCTTGTTATACCATATGAGTAGAATATGGAGAAAGTATTTTATCTCTTAATTTTATTCATGAGTTAAAGGTACAATATATTAACATTAACGAGAGTTGATAAATAGAAAAGGAAATGAAGAATAGGAATTTCCTTTAATTAATATCCTATAATCTACTAACATAATAAAAAATATAATAGTTGAGCACAATCCCTTCAAAATTCCCGAATTGCTTTACATAATATTAACATATTGGTCGATAAAATAACTCCATTGTCGACATCTGAATTTTGTTTGGACTCGGTTGTCAATATGTAAATTTTATTTATAAATGAAGTTCACATATCCCAAAATTATGTCATTAACTTTGTCTCATCCAATAAAATTTTGATATTTATTACAAAAAATTGAATAGTGAAAAATAAAATTAAAGTTAAATATACTTTTTTTATTATGTATCAAAATTTTATTAGATGAGACATAGTTTTGGATCAAGATCGGGTTTCTGCTTACATAACCTCGAACCCGGATTAAGCGGGGTTGGAAAACATACTATTATCCTGAACTCGTCAGGCTTCGGGTGACCTAAACCCGATGGGAACCCGCCCAAAAGAGGTATATATATATGTCAAATTTATATATATATATATATAAATGATTATATATGTATTTATAATTTTACATATATTAATCGGGTTCGGAGTAGATATCAACTATACCATACCCGAAAATGAACTCAGATAAAACCTATACTCGAACCCATTTACATCGGTTTTCCTCTTTAAATTCGGGTTTGATTCGGACAGGTATCCACATATTTTATTTTTATTGGCATCCCTACTTTCTCACACTTATGAGACCTTGCCAATAGGGATGACAAAAATACTCGGACCCGTGGGTACCTGTCAAAATATTCGCATTGGGTGCCTACAAAAATAGCTCATAGATGGGAACGGGTATCATGATAATCGTCTCACGCGTACAAGCGTATGCATTTTAATTAAATATTTTATATTTAGTTATTATTAATTTAATATTATATTTTTTATTTTATTATTACTTCACAATAAAATTTAGTAATGAGAGTATAATCATAAAATCATCTTATACATATCATATTATTTAAGTAAAAATTATTTTTATAAATTAATTATTGTAAAATATATAAAAATATAATTAAAATTAGAAACGCGTTGGGTACCTGCGGATACTCGCTACCTGCACGGGTACCCACAAATAATATGAGTATAGACACATATATGCACTATCCGTTTTCGCCCGTGCCCGTTAACATCCCTACTTGCCAATTCAGGTAAGCCCTAGAACCCAACTCGTCTATTTTTTATTAAATAACAAATGCAAAACGTTCCTGCTATATTTTTATTATCTTACTTTATATAAAAGGATATATTTTTTCCTTGGCGGACCAAAGGCCTATACGACTTTATTGGGTCCCAATGGGCCAATCACTCTATAAAAAGCACCACAACTAGTTCTATGAGGCTAACATTGTAAGGAAACAATTTTCCTATGTATTTGTTGTTAACAAGCAAACAATTGAAAGTTAAAGAGGATACAGAGAATATATAATAGCATAAGAAATTTGTTAACATGATTCAAATAATTTGTGTCTATGATCCTAGGAAGTGTTAGAAAATAAGGAATTATGTTTGTGGTTTACATAACACATATATAACATTCTACCCTAATCATCTTACATTATTTTAAGCTCATAAGTTCTATTGTTCTTTTCTGAAGAAAAAGGTCCATTGGAATATGTGACATTTGCACAACATATTTAATTATTAAGTAAAACTTACTTTAACCTTCTAAAAGTTTTATGTGTACCAGTTTTATCTATAAAAAATTAGAAAATCTGAATTAGTCCCTAAATATCTACAATATTTGTCAAAATAGTTCTTTAGAGTCTTTTTATTACAAAATTTAGGATCTATTTTAACCTACATTTTAAAGCATATTAATTTGATTATTGAAAAATTAGAAAACTCAAACTAGTCCATAAATAAATATGGGAGGATGAAAAAAATTTAAACTTAACACCACTATATCATTTGATTAGGTATGGAAAAAAATGACATGGGGATCACCTATCCCAAAAAATTTCTATCTTAACGTTCCAAATTAACTGCATTGCACCAAGTAACATAAAAAAAAATTATTTTTTATTTTTATGACTTCTAATTTTAATTAGATGTCATTTTTTAATTGGATTGAAGTATCATTGAGAAGCAAAAATTGGGATGGATCTTCCGTTCTAAAAAGTGTGTCCCTCCCAAAGCCCAAAGGCAAAGTACAACACCAACACTGCCTCCTCAGTCTCCCCAAAGTCCATTCATTAACTACATTACAACCTTATACATTTCTCACACCAATTCAAACACACACACACATTCTCTCTCTCTCTCTCTCTCTCTAAGAAACCCACATGGCTTTTCTTCAAAAGCTTGCATCTTTCACCTCTCTACATTCACCCTTCAACAACAACAACAACCATTCTCTCAATCCCCGCAACCCCATTTCATCACTCAACTGCAACAACAACAACAACAATACCACTTCTTCATCACCCTTTACAGAGAAGCATTCCATAGATAGGTACCAAAGGGACCAATGGGTTTACCATGATAACATGTTCAATAATCAAACCATGTCATGTCCCTTTTCTTCTGATTCCAGTGCAATAAGGGAAGATGACATAGCCCTTCAACTTCCAGAACTGAAGAAACTGCTTCAGGTTCTGAAGGAGAAGAGAGAGAGTGAAGGGAAATGCAGTGGAGGGAAATGTCCACCTGGGAATGTTTATTTGGTTGGAACTGGACCTGGGGATCCTGAATTGTTGACTTTGAAGGCTGTGAGAGTGATGAAAAGTGCTGATTTGTTGTTGTATGATAGGTTGGTTTCTAATGATGTGTTGGATTTGGTGGGTTCTGATGCTAAACTTCTCTATGTGGGAAAAACTGCTGGGTATCATAGCAGAACTCAGGTAAAGATAGTGTTTTTGTTGTTCAGACAAGTTGGGTTGTAGGTTCCTTTTGGAATTTGTGATGCATGGTTTTAACTTTTAAATTGTGGTTGCAATATTGATGTTTTGATTTTAATTTGTGGTTATAGTTTAGGTTTCATTTAATGTAGATGCAGTTGCAAGAGTCTGTCAAAAATGCATTTGCAGTTTAAAACCTGATTGCAGTTTTTTTAATCTCAGCAATTGCATTATTATCTCAATCATGGCCGCATTTTCGCACAATTATTTGTGACCACATTTCCCCGCAATTAACCATAATTTTGGACCATGTTCAAGTCAAAATTTAAAGTTTACATGTAAGTTTATATTATTATTGTTGTTGTTGGTGTGATGTTTTATATGTTTATCTTGTGGCAGGAGGAAATTCATGAGCTGCTTCTAAGTTTTGCTGAAGCCGGGGCTACTGTTGTGAGACTTAAAGGGGGTGATCCATTGGTGAGTTTTAATTTCTGGTTGTTTAGTACATGAGCTTGTCATGATTTGTTGATGTAGATGTCAATTGTTGTTTATTTGTAGGTGTTTGGGAGAGGTGGGGAAGAAATGGATTTTTTGCAACAGCAAAGTATCCAAGTGAAAGTTATTCCAGGTATGCTGTTGATATATTTATCATTATCAAGCTGAAACTGGTAATAAAATGAATTCGGATTCTCCTGAATTTTGGCCATTGCTCCATTGCTGTGTATATAGTTATCACAAGTAGACCTAAAACAATTGGCTTTCCCAGATAGAGTAATCATTATAGCAATCTATGAAGCACTGATACTGATACGTGTATCCGATATGTCGATACACATATTCTTGAAAATGCATGATACGATACGTTTGGGATACGCATATAAAATATGCACATAAAATTCATATAACATAATAAACATATAATTATTGTTGTGAATCTCCAAATAAAGAACATATTTCTTAGACATCACTAGATACAAAATGAAATTCATATTGTCATAAGAAATCTTTACTTAGTACCGACAAATAGGAACATTGTCAATCCCGTTTAATCGATAATCATCATTATGCATATGCATTGCCTATTCAGTCTCTACGCAATACATATGTTTTGTCTTTTCTCTATTGCTACAAGTCCACCTGGTAGATTGATTATTATGTTTCTCTCTTGTACTTAATTGATTGTGTTATGTTTTTACCTCTTAAAATTTTATGGCATGGTAGTTTGGGTGTCTATGAAGACAATATGAAGTATCGAAAAGTATCTGGGAAGTATCGGAATTATAAATTATTTATTTTCCAAAAAAATAATTTCGACACACTATGGGTACGACGTATCTATGAAGTATCGAAGAGTATTGGCATTGGATACGTCTCGGATACGATACGTGAAGGTTATTGAAGCGTCGGTGCTTCATAGATAGTAATTGGTTAGTTATTGAACTTGAAGCTGGTAGTCTTATGTGTATTTTCAATTTGTATGATCTCTTTATGGTTAATACAACTCATATTAACCCTTTTTCTTAGAATTCTGCCTGCTTTTTCTACATTGCAAAATAAGGGCATTAGTAAGTCTACAATCAGGAGGGTGCATGTGAGGCGTGTTGAGGATGCTTGAAATATGTTATTAGATTAGTCCCACATCGCCTAGTATTAAAATAGAGTAGAGTAACCAATGTTATATATTGGACTCAGATCCCTTGTTGTAATGTGCACCAGATATAAACACCAAATAGAAACACCCCATGGGCAGTTGGGCCCATGGGTGTGATAGGGTTTGTAATCCTTATTCTCTAATAATATCTTGGTAGCCGCTCAGCGCTACGTCCCGGGGACGTAGGCACAATTGGCTGAACCCCGTTACCAAATTCTTTGTTTCTTCTCTTCTATTTATTCTATAAATTATTTGATTGTTTGTGACTAACGCTGCGCAACGATCGCTTCCGCTGCACCAACAATTGGTATCAGAGCCAATTGGTAGATGGCTCTTAACCTAGGTGCTAGATAATGGCAAAAGATGGTGAAAACATGTTGGTTAGACAAGGTGCGTCAAAGGTAGTATGCAAGGATAAAGGAGATGAGTTGAAGGAGAAGAAAACATGGCGGAACTATGGTGGGGGCGATATATGTTGATCCAGAATCCTAGAGGTCCATGTATTGGATTAAGATCAAGGTGGAGATAAGGACTCAAGGGTTGAGTAAAGCACAGGCGATGACTGACTTTGATGCAGGGTGTAACATGGGCATGGCTTTGATGCAAGGTGTAACACGGGCATTGATAGAGATGCAAGGTGTAACACGGGTATTGATAGAGATGCAAGGTGTAACACAGACATTGGCTTGGATGCAAGAGTGTGACACGGGCATTGGTTAGCATTACGCAAGGTGTGTGCTATGGGTATACTCCTTATGATGGAGTATGATAGTTCTTTTGAACTATGATAGTCCTTACGCAAGGGTGGTAGCGGTTGAGGCTTTCCAATGAAGCTCCAAGGTTCGGCTTGACTGAGTATTGAAGAGGACGGTTGTTGGTGAACTTTTGTGTATTGAGGTTCCATATATCGAAAGAATTCCTAGCAATAGGTGGCTAGGCGGCGTGTTCCATTGGATAGCGGTACGGGAAGCTGCACTAAAAGTTTGGAGAGCTAGACTCTTGGTAACATCGTCAAGGATACTTAGTTTATGCTAAAGGGGAGCAATTTGTTAAAGAGAATTATGCATTAAGCAAGGTGGAGGGAGATATTCGCTAAGGTGGAGAATCTTGTGTACATTTCCTAAGGAGCGAAATATTCGTCTATTTCAATCAAGGTGGAGATTGTTGTGAATGCTTGAAATATGTTATTACATTAGTCCCACATCATCTAGTATTGGAATAGAGTAGAGCAACCAGATATAAGCACCAAACAGAAACACTCCTTGAGCAGTTGGGCCCATGGGTGTGATAGGGTTTGTAATCCTTATTCTCTAATAATATCTTGGCAGCCGCTCAGCGCTCCCGAGGACGTAGGCACAATTGGCCGAACCCCGTTATCAAATTCTTTGTTTCTTCTCTTCTATTTATCCTATACATTATTTGATTGTCTGTGACCAACACTGCGCAACGATCGCTTCCGCTGCACCAACAAGGCGAAATAAAATCGAGCATATCTGATTGAACCTAACAGCTGTGCTGACTTGCTGCTAATTAACAGCGACCCAAAATGACAACTTTTAATAGTGACAGCTGGATAATTAGTAGGAGTAAGAACTGCGACTGGAATTGGTAAGGGTCACAACTGTAACAGAAATGACAGCTGATAATTATTTGTTCATGGATCGATAGTTAAGATTTAAGACGCGTGAAAACAGTAACTGAATAGGGCAGAGGTAAACAAATATGAGGATGGGAAGAAGAGGGTGTTTTAGATAAGTTTTGGAATGGAATTGGAAAGTTGACTTCGACTCATGGATTTCTCGGTGTTGAGAGAAATTTTCACTTTTGTAAATTCAGACTTCTCTTGAAACAATAGAATCAGTCTCATATTTGCATACATTAAAACTAAAAGGGGTTCTATGTAAAGCATACAGTTTATACACTAACAGTTATTAAATAGTATAAAATGAAATTGTGAAGCACGACTTTTATTGTGCCGAGGTAACCAGCTATTATTGCTTTTGTTTTGATTAGTCCTGTTGTTTAGCTTGTGAGAGACATATGTGGATTTATGAGTCCTTATTGGTTCCTAAAAGAAAAGGTGGAATACAAGTGGTTGTAGTATAATCAATTATTCTCATCGCCTGCAGGTATAACTGCAGCATCTGGAATAGCGGCAGAACTGGGGATTCCATTAACCCACCGTGGTATTGCAATTAGTGTGAGGTTTCTAACTGGGCATTCGAGGAAAGGAGGAACCGATCCTCTCTTTGTAGCAGAAAATGCAGCCGATCCTGATTCTACCTTGGTAGTTTATATGGGCTTGTCAACTCTTCCTTCACTTGCACAGAAATTAATGCATCATGGTTTGTCCCCTCAGACCCCAGCTGCAGCCATTGAG
Organism: Lupinus albus; assembly: GCA_009771035.1. Lineage (NCBI taxonomy): Eukaryota > Viridiplantae > Streptophyta > Magnoliopsida > Fabales > Fabaceae > Lupinus > Lupinus albus. Next base: position 10,944,245 of record CM020023.1, read on the forward strand.
CGAGGGACTACACCTCAACAGCGCATGGTAAGCGTTCTCTTCCCGTCTTCCTGTTACATCAATTAAGTAGCTAGTTATTTGTCTTCTCTGTAATCACATTCAATTCTAATCATTGTTGACATAATAGATTAAGATGGCTTTCTTTTACAACGGGGATTACCGTTTTTTATGGTTAAAAACTTACATCCATTTTCGCTTTTTAATTTGTAACATTTTTGCTTGTGGAAAAACAATGCTTGTGTGTCTCTCTCTTTGAGAATGACCTCAGCATACTCCCGAGTAAAAAGAAGATGATCCAATTTGTTGTTATTATTCTTAACAATTGTTGTGAAGGATATTCATTGATAAAAGATTGGATGTGAGTTTGTGAAAGGAATATATTTGGCTTGTAAATGTTTTGTTTTAGGATACAACAACCAAGCCTTTGTTTTAGGATGATGCAGCATTGAAATTATTTTAAGTGCGAGATTTTATTTTGTGCATCGGAACCGTAGCTGATTTCGGAAACTGATCAATAAATACATGGTAGCATCGTTAATTGCAGCAAACAGCAGTTCATAATTTTCATTCTACAGTTCAAGCTATTAGGTTCATTAACTAATTATACATATTATTTGCACAGGTGTTTGCAGAACTAAAGGACCTTGCTGAGAACATAACAGCTGCTGGGTTGGTGTCACCGACACTGATAATAATAGGAAAAGTTGTTGAACTATCACCACTTTGGCCGATTTCTACAAAAGAAAACTCATGTTTAATGCAGGCATCATAAATATTCAGAAATGATACTGATAAGGTATTGGACATGAAGGAATTTCTTGGTGAGGGTCGATTTATAATCAAAGCTCGCATCGAAGGAGACGTAATGATCCATGTGATTTGGATATGTATTCAACATAGGAAAGCAAGCTAACTTAGGTATCTGATGTTTAAGGCAATGTGGCACTTGTGTCATGATGGGATTATACTTTTTGACATTGGAGTGTTTTGGCAGAAGTGTTTCAGAATTTTGATTTTTAATGTCATAGATAGTGGTTACTACTTTTGTCTTGGTGGTTCCATTATGCAGGATCTATGTTTGTTAGAGGTATTTAACAGGTAACGTAAAATTTTGCTGAATCTCTGTGATATGGATCATGTTACAGTTGATGAATAAAAAATGTAATTCGTAGGTTTATGAATAAAATTTTGTTCATTGGTCATTAGGCAAAATTATGTGATAAGCTTCATTTTTTCAAGGTGACAAATGTAAAGAAGTGAATTGCAATCAATGTTGTTAATCAAAGTGATTCCTCATATATTAAGCATGTGTTCTTGTCACTTGCTTCAGTGCTTGTTAAGCATATTGCTTCATCATGTAAGTCTGCAAAGCTTTATAAGAACTCAGTTCAATTTTGCATTTCATATATGTTACTGTCACAATAGTTGTGAAGTTCAAAAATCATAGCCCTATACCTTAGAACATATTTTTCTCCCTGAACAATCATGAAGGTTAGTTTGGGATTAGTAATACTATATTGATTATCAAATTGGTTATAGTTTTGATATAGTGGTACTGATGGTCCATTAATTAAACCACGTACCGGTTAATTTAAATATAGTATTATAATAAACTTATAATTATAAATATTATTATTTGCAACATATTAATCAATTATGATGATGAGGTAATGGCCAATCATGTTATTAACAATCACAAAGTTCAAGGTTCGGATCATCCATCTATTGTTTTGAAAATAATTTTTTCATGCTCAAACCAGTTTTTACTAGTACTATATATTTTTTACTGTAATTTGTCGGTTTTTACCGATTTAATTGCATATCTAATATATTATATATGTATCATATTGTACTGTGGTATAAGAATTGATTTTCCGTTTGACCAGTGAGTATGGTAATAACTATGGTTTCACTGTTAAAGTCAATTCTTGTCATTTCTCATTGTACTTTTTATCCCTACCATTTATGAACATAACATGCAAACCTTTCAACTAATATGGTGTATAAGAGAAATATCAATTCATGATGATAATTTCTTGTGTTTATCGTAAGCAGGAGTGATATTTTGTTTAAGATATAATGACCATTTGTTTTTTTTTACCATCATATTGATTTTCCAAAGATATAATGACCATCAAGTGATTCTCCAAAGAAATGGTTACCAAATAGTTCTTGAATGTTAACATGATGATGACAATGAAAACCGAACTCGCGGATATCCGTTCGAACCCATCCCGAATTTAATGGGGAAAACCCAATATGATTGGGTTCGGGTTTGGTACACTTGATACTCTGCCTCAAACCCGATTAATATATGTAAAATTATCTACGCATAATACATATATAAAAACACTTTATATATCGGGTCGGGCTACCCGAAACCCGACAGGTTCGGGGACAGTATCATTGTTTTCAACCTCACTTAATTCGGGTTTGGGTTGGGTAAGCACAAACTCAACCTGACTCGCCCCATTGGCATTCCTAGTTAAACATGACCGTGCAAAATTAAGTCTACGAAAGATGATGTTAGCCACCAATCAAATGTTACTTATAAACTTTAAGGACTCATTATTTGATTGTATTTTTTTTACAAAACTAACTAGGTGGCTATTACATTTTTGAGGAATAATTTGACCCTTTAACATTTAGTTTTAGTTTTTATCATCATGGCATCACATCATTTGTCACCAATAATTCATTATAGGACTGACATTGCATTCTGGTATACACTGAGTGGTGATTGCTGGTAGGGGTGAGCATGGGCCGGGTTGGGACAGGTTAAGGCTTGTTCTTACCCGACCCTAAATGTTGGTCGGGTCATTTATTGAACCCGGACCCGGCCTTAGACCCGAAGTTAACCCAACCCTAAATATTCACAAGATCAGCCTTTAAACCCGGACCCGACCCTAGACCTGATTAAATAATATAATGTATAATCATTTTAGATAATGTCTTCTAAATATTATTTATTATTGTGAATATGTAATTTGACATATAAAATAATATATGTATATATATATTATTAAACATGTATATATGATGAAAAATTAGATAATCAATGATATTTTCGACCAAAAATGTATCATTACTCTATACATATTCGAATAGAAACATATACAAACATCAAGAGTGAGTGATCATGGGACGGATCGGGACGGGTCATATTTGGTCCCTACCCCCGACCCTAAATATTGACTGTGTCTAATTTTTGATCCCGAACCTGGCTCTAGACCCGATGAGACCCGACCCTATTCAGACCCATCATGATCGGACCATACCGGGTGAGCGGGTAGGGTCGGGTCCTGCTCACCCCTAATCGCTGGTGTGATGTATAAGAGCAAAGAGTGTTGTATCCTCTGGTTGTTACAAAGCATCAATCAGAACCAACCATTATTATACTTAGCATGTCCAATGCTGTAAAACTTTCCAGGTATAGCTTATGCTGCCAGATAACATAGACAATGAGAAAAAACCAAATCTGAGTAGGCCCTAGTGTTGTTTGGTTTGTTTAATCACCATGAACATCTTAAGCAATTTTGAAATCCTACTTAGTTAAAATCAAAATCATATGTTTTCATTCCAAATAGCATTCTAAGTCCATGCCTAGGAACAAATAGATTGTGAGATAATCTTATAGTGAATTTGATACAAGATTATTTTCAAAGCACTTGTGTGATGTAAATGGATGGTTTTTAAATAAGAGGTTAGGCTATGTTGCATAAACCTTGAAGTGAAAATTACATCTCAACTATAATAAATGCCAGAACAAACATATAATGACAAACCTATAAACTATGTTTTTTGGCAGTTGTAGTGGTCCTAGACAACCTTCTCTTGTTGATTTACAGACATGAATCAACTTTACTATTTTACTATAAACAATTACTCCCTTTTAATACACTCTAATTAATGGAAACAATGCAGTACATTTCAGCTTTTTGAAAGTTACAATCAGAATATTTAAAATGTTTTTTCTGCTTTTCTGATACTACATATAACAATCCATCACCTTATGTTTCTTCTATTGAATTGGATGGTAGCAGAGGCAGCATAAGGTGATCTTGAAGATTAAAAAATGACTACAATATAGTATAAATATTATATAACTTATACAAATATTAACAAGCTTTCAAAATGTAGTACAAAGAATTACACAGATAAAGGGAACATGTATCCTATACAATCTTTTTGTATAAAGAACCAAGGAATGATCTTCTGTTGTGCATTATTTCAAATCTATCATATAAATGATGATTGAAATCTTCATTGCCTCACATCCATATTAAGCATATTTAAGGGAACACTATGAGCACACCTGCAGGGAGAGGTGTGCTTGACATGATATGTATTAAAAATCGGTGCCTTGAACTACCATAGTTTGCCCCGAGACCCATTTCAAAAATCATGAATTCCTTCAAAAATAGCACTCACTTCGATACTCATGTACCAAGTGGTAACCTTCATGTCAGAAGCTTTGGAATCAATTTGCAATTAGGAAAGCGCATGCGAGTCGTTGCACATGCACTCGGGTATAGGGTACTTGGTGACATCTCTCACAGCTTTGCTAGTCCTGAGTTCTGGCTGCCCCAGCGCGTCTTGGTGCAATTCCTTTACAATCCTGTTGAACTCTTCTTCGGGGAGGGAAGAATTCAGAAAATGGGAGAGCATGTGTCGTTTGTTCGGAGTTATATATTTCTTGTGCCCGGCGTACGCCCGATGACCCTAATAGCATATTAAGTTTCAGAAACATAGGAATTTCCTCAAAGGTTAAAGTGCAAACTGCGAAGTTTTCGTAAAGGAATCACTGATAAATAACTCGGTAAGCATACCTGAAGAGCATGGCCCATATTTCCTCCATGAGATGGCATGAAAACATCACTCTTCTCAGAAACTATGTAATCTATGGCAGCCATTATAGATGCTTTCTTCGAAAATGGTTCTAATTCTCCCGGCAAGGCAATATCTTCTTTACTGTAAAAATGAGGAAACTCTTGGACTAATGGAAGCAATGCTTCTTTTCCACCCAATGGTTGTCCTCCAGCCCAATAAATTCTTGCGTTTTTCGGAGCTCCTAGAGCTTTAAGTAGCCTATAAACAAAACAAAGCGTATATCAGAAAAATCCTATTATACTCAAATTTAGAAGACCGATAAAACCTACTTACGTTATATTTACCTGGTGACATCCATAGCATTCAATGGGCAAAGACCAGCCATTTTCCTTTCAAGGTATGTCATGTTTGATCTTCCAGTCAAGAGCTCCGGCCGTTGTATCCTCTCATTAGTTATAATCTCGTCAAATTCAGGACTCAGACCGGGGAGACAACCAGTCCTCACCCAGACATCCTTTTCCATTCGTAGATGAAGAGCAAGGTATGGCCCCTTGCTTGCCATTCTCTCCGAAATCTTGTCACCAAGTTCCTGAACCGGCTTGGCAAACCTTAATGCATTAAAAGCAACCTGAAAGATATGGTGAAACTTTCTCAATCTGATATCAGTTGCCACATAGATAAACTTATCAAGGGTGAGTTCAAATTCAAGACTATGAAATACCTTGCATCTAAGCTTCTGAAGATCGGAAGGAAGATCCTTTGACAGCCTTGAGTCTAAGCCGCGTAAAAGCAGAACACCTTCTTTGTTTAACTGCATAGTGCAACATAAAATTAGTGTTTAAGGAAAGAAAAACTCATGTTCAACATCATCAACACCCTGTAGTAATTACCTTTCCTGAGTACTGATACAAGCTTATACATTGGCAACTTAGAAGATTGCAAGAAATAAATCAGTACCGACTCTAATTACTTATCTACGATATTACAAATCAAATTATATTAATGTTGGTGTCATCCATCACATGGATCATCTACGAAAATATTCGACAAATGACCAAGCACTATGGGAAAATACACTAGCCTAAAAACCTTGAAAAGGCTATGTGCATGTTTGGAAACAGCTATTTTTTTGAGAAATAATTGCTTTGCTTCAAAAGCTCTTGTATTATTTAAGCTATTTTGAACACAGAATAAACTAATCCAAGAACATGCTAAGTATTAGTGAGTATTATGCACAGAAGAACAGAACAGAACACAAAACTACAAAAATCAATGAATTCTTACTCTTCTGAGATAGCGCGAACGAATCCAACTAGGAGTTACATGAAGGGGAGGGCTTCCCTCCACTTTCCTCGCCATTAAATGTGTTGATGGCAATGCTGAAACTACTAGCACATCATTTGCAAGTACTCTCTTGAAGTGCTCCAGATCAAATATATCAGCAAATTCACTGCAATCAAAGCAAACAAAACATTAGAACTAAGAAAAAACATCAAAGTTACAGAAAACTCTCCTCTGGCACTCACAAATAAGTAAAGAGATTTAATTAAAATTAACAAACAAATTGGTTTAATATAAGGAAAGAAATTTAATTTTATGCTGCAGCTCCAATTCTAGTATTTTTCAAACAGGTGGAAAGTTTTTATTAGAAAAATGGCAAATAATATATTAAAATTCAAAAGTTATGAATATCAATCAACACATATCCAGTGCCTTAAAGCAACAACTTATCAATGTTTTGTCTAAAAAAAGAAACTTCAGCTCGGGGAGGGTAGAGTATGCAGCCTTAGCCTCGGAAGGGGAGCATATGCAGCCTTAGCCTCGGAAGGGGAGAGATTGTTTCCGGGTTATAAATAAATTTTTTGTCAAAATTCTTAAAATTTGAATTCATTAATCAATTAATCAACTAAACCATGGCGAATGATAATAACAATATTTACCTTTCATCACCCCAAATGACATTGACTTGCAAAATAGGGACAACTAAAGCAGCACCAAGAATCCTAGCAATAACAACAGCATCAACAATCTGATTCCTCTGCTGATTCAATCCACCAGAAACCACTACCATAAGATACTTCCTTCTATTCTTAACAACCCCTTCACTCACTCTCCTATAATCTCTGCTGAAACCCAAACAAGCCTTATACCCCAACCCATTTGGCTGCTTCCAAAACCCACTCTTCTCACCAACTTCACCATCACCACTTTCCACCTTTGCTGAAAACTGCACATGTCTCAAACCAGAAAGATGAGATTTTGAATGGGTTGAAAGGTTTGGTTGGGTTGTGCCACATGAGAATAGAGAAAATGGGGTGTCAAGGTTTAAGCCAAAGGTTAGCATGCCAATGAAACCAACAAGGAAGAGAATGAAAAACCACCATAGTCTTTGGCTCCTTAAGAACTTAGTATTGTTTCTGGAAGATTTCTTTGGAGAATCAAGGAGAGAGTTCAGTGAAGTAGATGATATTGAATTGATTATCTGAGAAGGAACTGATATATATGATAACTTCTTTGCATTATTCTTAGACTTAGCCATTGAAGACAAATGGAAGAAGAAGAAGAAGAAAATAAGAGCCTAAACAATAGAGACTCTAGTTACTTTTATTTAGTTATTTCTTGTTATGAACTTTTCTTCTTCTTAAGAAGAATGGAAGAGATTAATGTGTTTATAAAAGAGAGTAAATTTTTCATTGAAAAGTTCAGTTTTTTTCTTCTTCTAGAGAGAGAGAGAGAAGGGAGTTGAGAAATGAGGGGTCGGCGGGAAAAGGTGGGGTCAGATTTCAATGTAATGAAAATGTATGGAAAATGTGGTTTATAGAGTTTAGACAAATATATCTAAGACTATGCTTCTCACAAGTCATAAGACCAAAAAAAAAAGAGAGAGAGACTATATTATAAGGGTGAGGAGGACCTATCCATACCCGCTTACTCGGTATGATTCGATCATGATCGAATCTGAAAAGTGTTGGGTCTCATCGGATCTAAGGTCAGATTCGGGTTCAAAAATTAGACTCAGTCAATATTTATGGTCGGGTAGGGACCAAATATGATTCGTCCCGACTCGTCCCATGGTCTGTTTGCATATGGCTCTGTTCAAATATATACATAGTAATGATATTTTTTTTGTCGAAAATATCATTGATTCTCTAATTTTTCATCATATGTACATGTTTAAATATATACACATATATTATTTTATATGTCAAATTACATATTTACAATGATAAATAATATTTAGAAGACTTTATGTAAAATAAGTATACGTTATATTTAATCGGGTCTAGGGTCGGGTCCGAGTTTAAAGGCTAACTCTGTGAATATTTAGGGTCGGGTTAACTCCGGGTCTATGGTCAGGTACGAGTTCAGAAAAATGGTTCAAACAATATTTAGGATCGGGTAAGGACACGCCTTAACTCGTCCCAACCCGGCTCACCTCATTCCTACTGTATTCCATTAGTTGATTGGTTTTCAAACATGGTCTTACAAATTGCATTAACAAATTGCATCTAGCCCATTTTCTCTTGGTGTAATGTTTTTAGAGGATTTCTTTTATACCCTTAGATATTGCTCTAACTTAGTTCTATTGTGGCAATGTTTGTATTTTGTTGATATCTCTTTCTTTCTAGAGTGACCAATCTTTCATCAAGTGGTTAATGGATAATTCAAAACTTTCAATCTTGGACATTATAGTAGTAAATCGGCTCTAATTTCATGATTCAGATTAAATAGGCTTTGCGGTCATATTTTATTGTTCTTAATATTTTTCTAAAGCAGCAAAATATTTTAAAAAAAATATGTCAAAGCATCAAAATATTAAAAAAATTATGTCAAAACATCAACAAAAACATTTAACTATTAAAAACAATCTACCATTTGATATGGAACCTTAACTAATTATCAAATCCATAACCCAACTTTTCGATTGTCATTGGTCAAAATATACTCGGTAGTCATAGGTTAAATGTAATCATTCGTCTGATATTTAGCTCACTATTGTGGAGGAGATATGTTAGGAATTAAGTCTCATATTACCTACACCGTTCTCATATGCATAATTATATGTTCAATTACAATTAGTTTTGATATATAACATTATATTCATTTAACTTAGACTGAAGTTCAACTTTTACATATTCAAGTATTGTATATAGAGAAAACAAAATTATCGAAAAATTAACTCATTCACATTGTGAGTCTTCGAGACTAAAACAAAATAACCATATATGCTTGAAAAAAGACACACACCTCACCCTGCTACTTCTAGAAGGATTAAGATTCATCTTCATTATTGGAGATTCTTCTCCATTACTTGAGAATGAAATCATATTTCTTTAGTATATTTTTAAGGTTAAAAATACAATTTCAGTGTAAATTAAAAGGATATAAGTATCAATATATTATAATTTCTTAAGAGAGGAGTCTGAATTTTCCGAAAGTTATAACATAGTTACAGTAAAACATACTAGTTGGTTTCAAGTATAATTATTAGATAGTTACACATACCTCATTCTCCTAATTCTAGAAAATATAAGTTGGGATTAGTATGCTAAATTACATATATTTGTTTCCTATTTAAAATAGAAAACAAAAAACCTTACTCAATTATAGGAATATTTGTTTTATATGGTTGTATCTCGAGTAGTGCAATGCTTCGTTTGAGAATATAAAGCCAGCTAGCATTCCAAAAATGTATTATTACTTACAAAAGGAGGGAGAGACATAAAGGATCTTCTCTATCATGTGACTCTGCTTCCATTTCTCAACGTTTTTCTTCTTTCAAATTCATGGTTTCATTTATATGTATTACTAATGTTAAAATAAAAACAATTTATTACTAATTAATCAAAGTATACTAACACTAAAGATCAAGCATTAATAGGTAAGAAGAGATACAATACGAGATTCCTATATATCACTGGCCCGATATTACTTTCACTCAAAAATACTTAAATACTGATGATATGATATAGTGTTTAAGTGTTGATATTGTCGACCTACTAATTAATAATTTTATGGGAAATGTTAATAAGTAGTTTAGGTAGATATTGCCCTTATCCCAAAAAATTTGATGTTGAAGGTTATGCATTAATTTGACTAAAATAATTTTATTCAATACACATTCAAAACTGAATTAAAAATGAATAAATAATTATGATAAAATAAGTAGTAAATAAGATTATAATTAAAAAAATATAAAAATATGTATTATATTTCTAAAACATATTTGAAATAACTAAAAAAAATCAAAATAGAACAAAGTATTAAAAGGGTTTCTCACTTTCTGACTCATGATCTGAAACTGTGAAGTGGGATAGGAACTAATACCAACACACCAGCTGGAGCTTCTTAAAACATTGCTGTCAAAATTTGGTTTGGGGGTAATAGTAACGCAAGTAGCAGTGCCACATAGGATATTGCTCTGGATCATGTTCCTACTATCCTTTTCATTTGTCCCAGGTACCAAACTTTCTTTTGTTCTTCTTGAAGAAACCTCCACTCAAGTCTTTTTCTTGGTAATGCTTCAGTATTTTTCTCCAATGGTTACTTTACTCTTTAAAGTATTTTTTAACTAATTCAACACTCTCATCATTAGCACATATTTCATAACTTAGGAGGAGTTTATACAAAGGAATTCAGATGTACAAGTACCTCTTACAAGATCTACGAGATCAATCATGCATCAGAAAGGTTAAACTTGATGGTGCTAGATACTATAGCAAATGAGGATTGTCATATTGATGATGATCCTAAATGTTATGAAGAGGCCATGCAAAGCTTGGACCATGAGAAATGGCAAGTAGCCATGGAATCTGAAATGGAATCCATGAAGACCAACAAAGTATGGACTTTAGTTGAGGCTTCAAAGGTATAAAACCAATTGGTTGTAAATGGATTTACAAGAAAAAGATTGGAGCAGATGGAAAGGTTGAGACATATAAAGCTCGTCTTATTGCCAAGGGATATCGTCAAAAAGAATGAATAGATTATGACGAGACTTATTCTCCTGTGGCAATGCTCAAATAGATTCGGATTCTACTTGCTATAGCAACATATCATCTTCATATTGCTATATGTCGATGACATATTACTCATAGGAAATGATATTCCAGCATTGCAATCTACAAAGATTTGGCTATCAAAACAGTTCTCTATGAAGGATCTTGGAGAAGCAGCTTTTATTCTAGGAATAAAGATCTATATAGATATATCTAGAAGACTGCTTGGACTCTCCCAATCTTTGTACATTGATATCATCTTGAAGAGGTATAACATGGACAACTCCAAAAGAGGCTACTTACCTATAGGATCTGAAGTTACTCTCAGCAGGCAAGATTGTCCTAAGACTGCTGAAGAAAGAGAACGCATGAATAGGGTACCATATGCGAGTGCAGTGGGAGCTATTATGTACACCATGGCTTGTACACGACCTGATATCGCCTATGCACTGGGTGTAACTAGTCGATATCAAGCAGATCCATGTGAGGAACATTGGAAAGTGGTTAAGACCATTCTTAAGTACTTAAGAAGGACTAAAGACCAATTCCTCATATATGGAGATTCTGAACTCAAGTTACAGGGTTATGCTGATGCAAGTTTTCAGTCAGATAAGGATGATTTCAAATCAGTTTATGGGTATGTCTTCAATTTGAATGGAGGCGCAATAAGTTGGAAAAGTTCCAAACAATATACATTAGCTGATTAAACTACTGAAGCAGAGTATATAGCAGCAAGCGAAGCTGCTAAAGAAGCTGTTTGGATGAAGAACTTCTTAACTGAACTTGGGGTAGTTCCTTCGGTGGAAGAACTAGTTACGTTATTGTGTGACAATAATGGTGCTATTGCTCCATGACAGGAGCCTAGATCGCACCAAAAGAATAAGCATGTTTTGCGAAAATATCACCTGATTAGAGAAATCATTGGACGTGGTGATGTTAAGTTAGAAAAGATCGATGACAAAGAGAATGTTACAGACCCATTCACCAAGGCACTTGACATAAAAGAGTTTGATAAGCACAAGTGGGAGCTAGGAATGAAGTACATGACCGATTGACTCTAGTGCAAGTGGGAGATTGTTAGGATATAAGGTATGCCCAAAAACCAATCTGTCATGTTTATAATAATAAAGTTGTATTTATTATTATCTTGTTATCATATTCATTGTTTGTTGAAATAATTAATATGAAAGATTTTTTATTAAAATTATAGTGATATTATTATAATAAAGATTATAATAATGAGAAATAAATATTTTATAATTTTAATCTAAATTGTTCTTGATCATAGGATTATTAAGTTTAGGACATTATTAATCCAAATAGATCAATATATGCGTAGTAATCTTTATTAGATAAAGATTAATATATCTCATTTATTAAATTACACATATAAATTGTGTATATAGAGATATGGTCATTGAACTGACTCAAATGAGAATTCCTAATGGTTAATATATTACATTTGAATTGTCAATAGGAAATTCTATTGAAGAAATATATATTTTCCTTATACTTGAGATTATCATAGTAATTAACAAGTTATTTGTTATATTTTGATATTGGACACATAATGTCTTATTATGTTAGTTGAATAATTATTGGGTATAATCAAATTCTTGTAGGAATAATGATTAATCAAGAAAGAATCCGTCAACTCATGGTAATGAGTTTGAGCTCTATAGAAATAAAGACATTGACCAAGGGGAATTGAATGAATGAAGAAATGAGTTTCTTAAGTCATTCACTATGCATTAACTTATTGAAATTTGACAAACATACCATATTCTAGGGATGATCAGGACCCGACCCTACCCGCTCACTCGATATGGCTCCACCATGATCGGGTCTGAATAAGGTCGGGTCTAGGGACGAGTTTGGGTTCAAAATTAGACCCAGTCAATATTTAGGGCCGGGTAGGGACCAAACATGATCCGTCCCGACCCGTCCCATGGTCATTCACTCTTGACGTTTGTATGTGTCTCTATTCAAATGTGTACAGAGTAATGAAACTTTTTTGTCAAAAATATTATTGATTCTCTAATTTTTCATCATATGTAAATGTTTAATAATATATATATATATATATATATACATACATACATATATTATTTTATATGTCAAATTACATATTCACAATAATAAATAATATTTAGAATATTTTATCTAAAATGAGTATATATTATATTTAATCGGGTCTAGGGTCGGGTTCTGGTTTAATGGCTCACCTTGTGAATACTTAGGGTCGGGTTAACTTCAGGTCTAGGGCCGAGTTCAAGTTAAAAAAAATGACCCGACCAACATTTAGGGCCGGGTAAGGACAAGCCTTAACTCGTCCCAACCTGGCCCACGCTCACCCCTACCGTATTCTAGAGTTAACATGAAGTTGTAAAGATAGAAGGAAATATTATATTAATCTTCTAATGGTTCTAAAATTAAATGATGTTACTTCATTTCTATCCGGTCGTTAAGGAGTGTTGCTAGACGTCAACATTGATTAGTAAATTAATGATTTAATTTACTACCGGTTTAGTAATGAACCTACGGGGTCACACACTAACGAGTGTTCTGTTTTTTTGGACGAGAAAATGTTATGGATTAAATTAAATAATTTAATTTAATAAGTTTTCTTTTAGTGGTGTATTTTATGCTAGCACCAAAAATACAAATGATATTATTCAGTCATCTGTAATATAATTAAGTGAGACTTAATTAATATATTTTCAAATCTATGTTTAAAATAATAAATCAGTGATTGATTTAAACGTTTGAAAAATAAAAATAACAAAACCAAAAAGGAGAAAAATAAGGTAGTGATTACCATGTGATAGAATCAATATGATATTTGGTGGTTATTTTATTTTGGAAATAAATGCCACAAACCATAACCTACCTAAATAGGAGTGTGCAAAAAGTCTACAGGATTGTGTGTAGAGAAAATGACAATTGTTCTTTTTCTTTTGGTTTATTATTTTAGAGTATAAATTGACTAAATTTGTTCCATGAATCAAATGTTGATACAACAATGACCAGTCTCGGTGTGGATACACGTGTAGGATCATACTTTTGAACTAGAAGTTTTCTGAAACCATCACAATCTCTCGAGTTATTTTTATAAAAGTTTTTTGCCTTAGCGTTACCTGGTATGCATATTTTAACACAAAATAGATCTACTATTTTTCGCTGTGCGTGTTAGGAACACACATTAACCTTCACTTGATAGTATAAAATAAGAATGTGGGCCGATATGCATATAGTGTATGTCGCCACACTAGTATATTTGAGAAATAAATATGAAAAATGTATGAGGCATTTTTTGTACAAAAATTAAGAATGCACTCTATTTGGATCGATAATAGTTTGGTAGATTTATGATGTTAAAGGTTTTTATTTTGAGAAAAATGTATACACTGCTATTAAGTTATCTATTGTTCATATTCAATCATCATTGACTTTTTAAAAAGTAATTGAAATGAGTAGTGAATAATATAACTAGTTTGTCTAAAAATCCCCCTCCCCCTAAAAAGTGTCATGTTATAAATATGAATTCCTTCATTACACATTACAATAATAAATGTAGCCTTCATTTACTTTACTTTGTATGAGAAAAAACTTTTTAATCAAATATTCTTTAAAAAAATTATAATTTAATTTAAATATTCCCAAGAAAAATTATTTAAATAAAAGATTATATTATAATATAAAAAAGTCTCGGTGTGCGTTTGGAGGAAGCAATTTGTGGTTTAGTTAAGAATTGTAATTCAAACTATCGCTAAATTGGAATGAATTTGAAATTGTGATTCTATTTTGGAATGTGCATACAAATAGAACAAAGAATTGAAAGAACAATTTTAATTTCAATTCAGTTTCTAGGTGGTAAGATCTAGAATATGAAAAAACATATATGTTATTCCATATTAAATTTATTTTAATTTTCAATTCTATTAAAAAAAAACTATCATTCAATAGCAATATCTAAGTTATTGGGTGTCCTTTCATATAATTTCACAATGTAACTTTAAACTAGTAACAAATGCAACTAAAAATTCACTTTCAATCTAAAACATCATCATTTTGTAAGTTTTGTGAGGTTACTTACTTAGATTTTCGAATGAACCAACTAAGGTAATTTATCTTCTGACATTTGAATCGGTTTTATATTCTTCCTGCATCATTCACCACCATCTTCTTTTGTTACATCCTTTTCATTTCTGAACAAGTTGTCTATATCACTTATATGTGCCACTAATTACAAATTGACACGTCAATTAAAGTTGCATCATAATAACTAACCAAAAGTTAACAAAACATAAATGTGAGTTTGTAATTTGTAGCACATAGAAGTGACATAGAAAAATGACATAGACAATTTGTGTTCTTCATTTCTCCTCTTCATCTTTATTTTTCTGAATTTTTATGTTATTCTATTTGGTTTCCCAATGAATGTTTATTTTCAATTATTGTGGGTGTTGTTTTCTCTAGTGAAAATTTAGAACCTCAAAAGTCAATAGTATCATGTCATTCCATTTAGGAAAAACTCAAACATATACCATTCTTCAAAATTGGGTCATTCTAGTTTTCACATGGATTTGGCATGGGAGAGTGACACATTTGATAGCTCTTGTTTAGGGTCAATTATTCATCAATCTTATACAATATTTTCTCCATAATCAGGGACGTCAACCTTCCAGTCAATTTTCACATATCAATTTTTGGCTGAATTCATGTTGTGGAATTTCATTTAAATAAAAAATAATAATTATTAGAGTTTAATATTTATACATTGTCAGTATAAAGATTTATATATAGTAAGTATATCATCAATTATGTTTTTGTATTTATTTATTTTAAAATTTACTCTACATCTTAGTCATCAATTCTAGGGAAATCAAATGATTTGAATTAGAGGTAGATCTAACCTACTAGATTTTCTAGAATTGATAACTAAGATCTCCTCATTTTGAAAAGTCAATAATTATGATAAAATATGGATGATAAATAATATAATGACATGTATAAAACCCATACTCATTTTTTCTCTAATTATATCTTAGATATAAAGTAGGGTGTAGGAACGCATAAAAGGTTCCTCACAAAAAATAGCAACCCACCATTAGCTACTTAAATTTAATAAATAAAAAATAGGTGCCTTACCAAGATATAATTTCTAATTTGCTACTCTTTTATCTGGTGGTGGATGGGCAAAGATTTATTGAATAATTTAGTTGCATAGTTTGGTGTTACCACCAAATCATAATACCACCTTTATTTATTTAACAATTAAAGTTTTGGCTTTTAAAAAACTATAAGTGACTAATTAAAAATAAAAACTATTTGAGAGTGCCTATAAAAACAACCATCACAACCAATTTATATTTATTAACATATATATTAAAGCCAACCTAGGGAAAATGGTTTTTTAATTTGTGCAGGTTAGCATTGTGCACCAAAAGTTTTGGACAAAATTAACCATCATATTTTAATTATAATAAAGTTAGCAATAAGGATAGTTTTATAATTTCCATTTCAAAAAATTCACTCATCATCCCTAACATTCCCCCTCCCATTAACTCACTCATCCCAAAACACCAAAATCATTCACCACCACTAAACTCCTCACACCACCGCACCACCACTAAACCTCTCCACACCACCACACACACCACTGTACCATCGCCGCACCGCCACATCGCCACAACACAACGCCGCATCGCCGCACACCATTTCACACCACCACATCGCTGCACACCACGACTGTAAGTGCATAATTTTGTTTGCAATTTTAGCATAAATGACATATGAAGGAAAACAAATTGGTTTCTATCATGCTGAAAATTGTGAAGATTATATTCCTTAGAAGGACAAACATTTAATAGTGATGAATATGCTTATCACTTTTATTACGACACTTACACTAACAAAGGCGATAAAATCACCAAATGGACAAATTCAAAACCCGCGAAAATGACTTCTTCTGCATATTAAACAAATGGAAAGTTTGGGTTAAGTCAATAGTGCGAAAATGACTGTTTTGGTGGAATGGTTTTTGGGTGTTTTGTGATTGTAGATTAATGGGAGAGAGGAAAGAAGGTTTGAGATGATGTGGTGGTGTGTTGTGGCAATGTGGCGGTGTGTTATGGCGATGCGGCGATGTGTTGGGCGATGGTGCGGTGGTATGTGCGGTGGTGTGAGGAGGTTTAGTGGTGGTGCGGTGGTGTGGGGAGTTTAGTGGTGGTGAATGATTTTGGTGTTTTGGGATGAGTGAGTTAATGGGGGAGGGGGAAGGTTAGGGATGTTGGGTGGATTTTTTGAAATGGAAATTATAAAATTGCTCTTATTATTAACTTTATTATAATTAAAATATGAGGGTTAATTTTGTCCAAAACTTATGGTGCACAATGCTAACCTGCACCAACTAAAAACCCTCTTTCCCTAGGTTAGCAAAACTCATTAAAAAATTAGAAGTGCGTGAATTATGACATAACTAGGAATGACATTATATTAGTATCTTTCGATTTGCATTAGGTATTGTATCTTCTGGAGTTTGTTTATTTTGTTTCTTTTAGCTAGTTTTTAGCACATGATTTTGTGTTGTGGACACTTTTCAATTGGTCTAGTTTAGACTAACTTGTTAATCATTACGGAAAAAACTAATTACAAGAAAAATGATAATATAATTATTGTTCTATCCTACTCTAAAAAGGACACGCAGCAAGATAAATATTTTTTAAGCATATCTCGGCCTTAACCAAATGACGGGACAACCCAGAGAGATGTCCCATCAACCAAGAAGAAACAACAAGGCAACAAGGGACCCACTCCTGAACAACATGAAGGTTGAAAGTTTGTTAGTCGATCAAGGTGGCTCAGTCAACATTATGTGCCAGGGGCTGTTCAACCAGATAAGCCTTGGAAGTGCATATTTGTGTCCATACGAAGTCCAACTCACTAACTTCATAGGGAAAAGTGTCAATCCAAGAGGCTACGTCGTTGGCCATCGGTGATCAACCCATCTCCATGACGATTAAAATAAAATATTTAGTCATTGATTGTCTATCGCCCTACAACGTTGTCATTGGCCGATTGACTCTCAACGCATTTGAATTTATGGTTTTCGTCCCACACCTCTGCATTCAATTCCTTTTAGTCGACTTCAGGGTCTACAGTCCGGGGAGATCAACATAGTGCATGAAGTTGTTACCACTAAAGCCTACAAGCTAGATGTGCATAAGAATGAAGGATATCACCAACAAAATAGTCGAAGAAAGTACACATGCAAGAGCTGGACGTCTAGGCTGAAGAGGGCGAGTTTACCAAAACCAGAAAGTGAGAAGAACTCCCAGCAGCTCGGACTATCAACAGACAATGTAGTATATATGTGTTAAGAGTTGAAACAATTATAAAATAAAAATATAAAAATAAATTAATAAATGAAACTAAATTAATCACCATATTATTTAATTAATAAATTTTAATCTCAGTAACCTTTAAAGAAATTTTTAACAAAAATAAAAAGGTATTTGCTAATTTGTAAGCTACTACTTAGTTCGCTTGGAAGCGAACTGTTTTATAGTCGTTGGATGAAATTCTTTGTTTACCGGCTACTGTTTCATTGACCTTTTGGAAGTCGGTATGAAGGTTAACAAATTTAGTTTAGAAGTCGGTATGGGAGAGTACAACTTCTAATCAATCTAAAGTTTGTGTGAGACATACCGACTTTAGTGTAGAAGTCGGTTTGGGTCATATCGACTTCTAAACATAACAACCAGAAGTCGTTTCCCGTCATACCAACTTCTGAACAGAAGTCGTTTCCTGTCATACCGACTTTTGAACAAATGTCGTTTCCTGCCTTACCGACTTCTGAACAGAAGTCGTTTCCTGCCATACCGACTTCTGTACTATGTTGAAGTCGTTTCCTGTCATACCGACTTCTAAACATAATAGTTATCTGGTCAAAATTTTTACAGTTGAGATTGAAGACAATAAGATCTAACGGCTCACAAATTTGTTCGCTTGGAAGCGAACTAACTTGTAGTTCGCAAGTTAGTCGCCCCCAAATAAAAAACACTATTTTAAACGTTACTTTAGTCCTCAAAATATACGTTGGGTCTCCTTGCAATGCTATATGGATAACTATTTTGTGTAATAAATAATAAAACCTTATTGTTAGAGAAATTAATACAGATTTCTTTTTGTTTTGTTTTTCTCTTTTCTTACAATGAATGTTTCGATGTTCATTCATAACTTTAAAACTAAAGCGAATGACACTTGTTTAACCATTCCTGAACAATATTTAAAGACTTAGTCGTGACTTCTATATATTAATTTTTTTTATTTTTAAGGATCCCTTTCTCACTTCTTAATCATCTCTTCATTTGTTTTTATAGAATTTTATGTTTTTCAGAAATAAAATTTTTCATTTTCAATTGTTCTTCAAAAAGTTGAATACAACAACAAACATGTTTTTATATCATTAGGTAAGGTCCATTACATGGTCTAGTGTAAACTAACTTATCACTAGCTTTTATGTTACCATTAATTATTTAGATATCAATTATATTATTATTTATTATTTCGGAGAAATAATAAATAATTGTAAAAAAGATAATTGAGAATTATATAATAGAAAAACAATAACAAGTTATTAAAAAATTAATAATTTCCTTTAGTTGTGTAAAAAACCTAAAACCACACTTATAAAGAAAGAGTAAGATTAATGATTAATAAAACCAAGACTCTCAACCCTAACAAATGGCGTGCATATGTGTCAAATTTGATTACAATTATCAAATGCATGCACAAGGTAGGAAGTTAACATGTAAGGGTCATGCATCAATTATTTTCCATTTCCTAAGATTTTAAAACATTATGACCCAATCACCAATATGACATAAAAACTCATGCTTTCCCCATGATGATATCAATGCTATATAATAACCATTAAAAAAAGTAACCATATTAATTATTGATATGATGGTATAAGATCTCATTCGAACTCTAGATAGATTAAGACATCAAATGTTCGATTCCAAGGAACAACACTTATTAGAGTGAGCAGCCACATACCCGAAAGTAATTATTTCCTTATTGATATATAGAATAAATGGATACTTTTGATTATGACAAAAAGAAAGTTGAATATATATTTGACACATTCAAATTTCTCATTTCAAATGCAACTTTCTTTTTCATGGAATTTGTATTGGGTCTAATGCATGTGATAGAATAGAATATGTGCCAATTCACAAAATGTGTGCCATTTTTCATTTTTATAAATCAAGAATTCTTTGTCACGGTTTAACCACATATTGAACTAATGATTTGGACTTCAAGAATGAGATAGTATATTAATAATTTAGTTTCTAATTATGTGATTAATGAGTGGGTGTTTGATCTCTTCTAACTACCAAACTTTAACAACTCCATAACATTGTCATTTTTAGGCTAAAGTTGTTGTACTAGTCCAATTAGTTTTATATAAGTTCATAACTCTATCCACTTGTTGTGTTCTAGTTCTAGCTACCGAAGAAAGAGATACATAATACATTATAAATATGTTGATAAAATTTGAAGTCCAGCGAAAAGTTCCTCAATTTTTGGCTGAGTGGAGGAAAACCTCTTTACTTTGATAATTAATAATTGGTTCCAACATTAGGACTCAATATTTATAAGGGTTTATTTAATCTATACACTAGGTAGGATAAAGGCTAATGAATACCCCACCAACCTATATTTTAGTAAAAGTAATAGGACAGTTAAGACACTATTAAAATATGGGGAGAGATCCACTTACTAAGTTTTTTAACCTATTCCACATCTTACTCATCAATTTTAGGGAAACTCAATAGTTTACATTAGTGAGTAGATCTAAACCGTTGGATTTCCCTAGAATTGATGGTTAAGATGTGAAGTAAGTTTAAAAACTTACTCTTGATGTAAATGGATCTCTCTTCTTAAATTATTATCATTTATTTCCTTAATTTCTCTTTTTGTCCCGGTTCAGTTTCACAAATAAGGATCTTATACTGTACTATGCTGGTCAGTTCAACCGGAAAATCGGTAAATTGATCCAAATATCAGTATGATATGACAATTATATCGATTATGCAATCATATCGGTTAAAACTGACTAAAACTAGTCAAAATCAGTCATACTGGTCGGTTTCCAATTGATCGTACCTATCATACCTATCGATTTTTAATGAATGAATGAAGTATATCTTAATGATATTTATAAAAAAAAAAACCTATGGCTATGTTAAGTGGTTTTTGATTTTTGACATCTCCAAGTTAATAGTAAAAATAGGGATAAAAAATGCTTATAGTTTTCTTTAGCTTTAAAGTACTTTTTATAATTAATTTATTCATACAAGGGATGGAAAACCCTAATATACATGTATGATACTAAAAAAGACTTTATGAAAACCTATTAATAATTACTTTTGATCAAAAAGTGCATCAAAAGAAAGGCTTCATTTTCCTTGTATTACAAGAAACTTACATGGCTTTCTAATATGCAAGAAACTTGCCTAATCAAATGGGATGACTCATTCATCAATTAGTAATTATCATTTTTAATGTTATCTTCATTTTGATGTTAGAAGATATGTCAATTATTAGATTTCGTTAGCTAATAAGGTTTTTAGTTTGGGAAACCTAAAATAATAGAATCAAAGGTGGTTTGAATATGGGAGAGGTAGTTAATTGGTCAAAATCACAAGTGTACCTTAAGAGGGAACTATAGTTAGTGGGCAATCAAGTAAACAAACAAAATGAAAAGGAAGTGAATGGGTCTTTTTCAATAATATTAATAATGGAGTTGTTAATGGTGCAATTCAACCTATCCTTCAAAATGTAACAGGTTTTCGACAAAGGCGTTGATCTAGTGTTGTAAGATCTTATTGAATCTCAGATAAGTCAAAAGATCTAAGACTCGATTCTTGTGAACGACACTTGTTGGATGCGACAATCATGTACACCAAAAGATATTAGTTTCTGACCAATAGGATGGGAGAATACACTTGATTTTACCCAAAAAATGTAAGAATTTTTGAACTTTGGAAGAGTTTGAAGAAAAAGTTGAATTGCACCATTAACAACTCCAAGTTCTAGGAACTTTTCCATTTTATATTAAAAAAGCAATACATCACAATCAAGTTATCACTTGGGTTGAACTATAGTGGTTGTGGCACTACGGAGTTTGATAGTGTCTAGTTTGCTCTATTCCTAAGATAACATAATGTTGGTTTTAATATTCAACTCATTAATCTAGTGTAATTAGATTTCACTTTGAGTATAAATGAAGAAAATAATGTGTGTCCACAATCCTTAAATGTTCTCAACATGAACATTTGGCACACTTTAGCTAAGGCTAAGATACCAGTTCCCAAAATGAAAATATCACATGCACGTCAACACCGAGGAGTAAGAATCATTAATGAGAGACAAATACTACAAAAAAAAAACAGAGAAATATAACATGATAAGACATTTTTATCATTTTATACATAATGAAATAACAATTTTACTATTAAAAATACAAGTAAAATCAAGTATTTGTCTCTTATATAATCTTTGTTCAACCCCATAATTAGAAATGGAAATTTTTAAAAAGTGAACATCCTATTATCCTAACTTTGTTTACAAATTATAATATACATTCATCATTTTCCATAGCTACACGAATTTGTATTGTTTAAATGTTGGGAAATCAGTCATGTGAATGGATTAGTCGGTTCTGTTCATGACCGAAATAATCTTCTTACAAGAATTAGCATTTTGAAATTCCCTAGGAACTTAGGTTAAATAAAAGGTTTAGTATTTGGCTAAGATTTGAACCATAGGAATCCAATGACTGAGCAGCCATTATGTGCAGATAGCATATTGTATTGGTCTGACTATTAAATTTCATTTAGTGTTTTTATTGTTGGATCTGATTACCGAACTTCCAACTACTGGGAAGTTCCTTTTTTATCGGGATATGAGAAGAGTGGAGAGCCACAAATGAGACATCACATCTTGAACCAAAACCTTAAGGCAGTAATTTCATGAGTCTTTTCTATCTATAAACTCTTTCACTTATCCCCTCATGTCAAATGTGAGACTTCATACTAGAATAAACCCAACAAATATCTATGAGGTGTCATATTAAAATTTGGTATGAGCAATGAAAGAAACTTTCTTGATTCACAAGAAAGATGAGAAAGACATGAATGAGAAAATGAAATTTCATTTAGTGTTTTTATTGTTGGACTCGACTACGATCAGCAAACTTCCGACTACTGGAGAGTTCCTTTGTTATCGGGACATGGGAAGAGTGGACAGACATAAGGGAGACACCTCATCTTGAACCAAAACCTTAAGAAAATAATTTCATGAGTCTTTTCCATTTATAAACTCTTTCACTTATACTCCATGTCAAATGTGAGACTTTATACTAGAATAAACCCAATAAATATCCATGTGGTGTCATGTTAAAATTTTGTATGAGGAATGAAAGAAACTTTCTTGATTAACAAGAAAGATGAGAAAGACATGAATGAGAAAATGAAAGAAAGCTTAAAGACACCTAAGGAAGAAGAAAGAATGGATTGAATTGAATAACATTTCTTATTAGTGAAAATGAATTGAATTGAATTACAAATATATAAGGAATCGCCCTTTATATACTACATCTCATCACTAACTCAACAACTAACCAGTTAATCGATTAACTATATTTTTAATCGATTAATGAATACACTATCACAACTAACAAATTAGAACTATTGATCAATTAACTATACTATTAATCAATTAACTCTTACCGAATTTCAACTATTTTCACATGTCAACATAAAGTTTTTTATTCAGTATATATATCATTCATTATGGATGTATATTACAAGAAGCTATTTTTTCTAAAGTTTGCATAGGCTATTTTCCTGTCATAAACAGTGTTTATTTCTTCGAGAAGCTAAACTTCCATAAAATTTTGGTACTGATATTTTCTCACCTTTTGAGTAAGGAACTAATCCTTTTTGGGATGTGTGACTGTCTCTTCCAACAAGTGTCGTTCCTAGGAATCGAACCCTTAATCTTTTGGTTATCCTAAGGATCTAGCGGGGTCTTACATACTAGAAGCAACTTACCCAAATTTCATTTGTGGTTTGTGTGCCTAGCGTGGAGGACAAGTAACCAATTAATAGCCGGAGAAGGAACAATTTTGGGTTTGGTATATTGAGTAAATACTAATCATGTAGTTGCCTATCTTATTATTGGTGATAATAACATGAGAAACAAGAAAGTGGGTCATGGTTTGGCACTTATTCAAACACAATAAGCCCACTCTATGTGAAGTTACCATGTTACCCATATGAATTGGAGGAATAATTCCTTTAATAGAAGGGCTCTTCTACAAATAAATTGAATGGGATGGTCCTTTATGATTTTATAAGGACAAATAAAACTTACAAAGTGGGGTTATGAATAAAAATCATTTGTCTCAGAATTTTCCTACCCTCATGTATATAATCAATCAAACTTTATAAAATAATATTAAAATATTAAATTCTGATTTTTTTTATTTTTCTTTTTAGTTGAATTGAACTTTCTAATTGACTTGGTACATAAAGTTGGACATGAATTGTAATCCCATTAGGGACAAATAGCTATAGCTTGGGAAAGAGGATAAGGGTTAGAAATATGATTGAATGCATCATAATAAACCAAAAAGAGATTGCTCTAAATTCAGGAAGCACAATAATAAAACCCATGTTTCTAACATGTGAAGATTGTCCCTTTTCCATGTGCATTTATTGAATCCTTTTAGAATGATGTTCACTCATGCAAGGTGCACTTTACACTAAGGATTGCTACATCATCCTAATAATCCATCTAAAAAATCCCATGCAAGTAATTTTGTGGGAAAGGCCTATCATTGTTCATTGCTACTATATATCACAATTTACTTTAGGAAACAAAAATAACATCCTAGTAAAAAAAACTTAAATATATTGAATGAGTATAGTTGAACTTTAATGGTATTTTTAATTCAGATCTCCGGGAGAATCCAATACTAGATAAAGATTGTGATACATGGTACAAATATATCTTTAACATACGTGATTTTAAATTATTTTCAATAAAAAATAAAATTAACAAAATTCTCTTTATTTTCATATTCCTGTACCAGACTCTCTAGTCCTTGAGAGGAGATGGAAGGAGGCAATTTTATTTAAAACATAAATATACATAATGTAATTTTTAATGGGTTTTTTTTCTATATATAAAATTTGAACCTAAGTGATTACTTAGTAAAAAACGAAGATCTATTAAATGAATAAACCATCTCATAAAGGTTGAATGATTTCTTAGTGAAAAGGATAAAAAAAGTACACACAGACGAATTCTATGTATCTTGTTAATTTATTTTTGCTTTGTAGAAGAATTTTTCAAGGTACACGTGGAAAAAACTATTAGCAATTAACTAGGTAAAGTAACCAAATCAAGGTTACTTCTACTTTTTGTGTAAATTTATCTATTTGAATATTTCAAAGGTTGTTTGTGGAACTTGGGGAAGTTGATCATGAATATGTTTGTGAATAAATTGCTTAAAATCAACTTTTGAAGTTAGATGGCTATTTAATTAAGAAAAATAATTTGTTACACATTCAAAAATAATCCTTTGCATCCAAAATATAAAGTAATGATATATGTATTTATCTTAATCTTGTATAACTTTGTATAAATGACTTAGATGAACCCACAATATTATGTGCTGAGTTTAGAACATAAAATTTATATGAAAGTATTATTTTCGTGAAAATATATGTAGAGCCAACAAGCACATGAACTTGAATGATATAACAAAATACTTTCAAGTCTCATACTTTCATACTTTGTTATATTTTTTATATAACAAAATACAAGTCTCATACTTTCATACTCTCTCATCTAATCTTTCTATAAAATTCATTCAAAAACTTTGTCCAAACTAGTATAGATATATCAAAAGTAAAATTTTATATTTGTCCTCAAAAGATATACATAATATTAAGTTGCCCCTTCAAAGAAAATGACCTCTAAATTAGGGATGACAATGAAAACCGAACTCGCAGGTACCCGCTCGAACCCAACCCGAATTTAACGGGGAAAACCCGATGTGATTGGGTTCGGGTTCGAGTTTGGTATTAACAATATCAAACCCGAACCCGCCCCGAACCCGATTAATATATATATAACTATAAAATTATATATATATATATATATAAAAGCTATATATATATATATATATATAAAAGTTATACATATATAAATTTCATACATATATATATATAAACTATATATAAAAAATATGTATTTTCGGGGTTTTTTTTTTGTTCGGGTTACCCGAAACCCGACGGGTTCGGGGATGGTATCATTGTTTCCAACCCCGCTTAATTTAGGTTCAGGTTCGGGTTTTAGATTTCGGGTTCAGGGTTGGGAAAGCACAAATTCGACCCCGACCCGCCCCGTTACCATTCCTACTCTAAATAGGTTCATTTATGCTTTGTTTGGGAGTGTTGTTTTGGAAGGGGAAGAGGGGAATGAATGACTTTGGAAAGAGTCTCTCTTATTTGGGAGTTGAGAGAAGGAGATGGAAAAACTTTGGAGGTTTTCTAAGAACCTCTAAACCCATCGACATGTCAATTTTCATGGTTACCCTAAATTTGTGAAGAAGATCTTGCTCTGACTTTGACACAGTTTTAATGAAGACACCAATATCACAAAAAGAAGAAAAGAAGAAGACCAACAAAGACTATCGAAGATAAAGCTTCAAGATTTAGAGTCTAAGTCTTTAGGTACTTTTATCCTTACAACTCATTTATTTACTTAGTTAATAATGCTCAAAATTGTTTTCAAGAAAATCAAGAAAAACTAAGTGTGAATAAAAATAATTTTCAAAAACAACATGTAACGGGTTTTACCATGATTGAGTAACAAGTTACATAAGTGAGAAAAGAGTTTTTCAAACCTCTAACAGTAATCCATTACTGACTTTGGAGTATCAGATTACCATTTTCAGAAAACAGGGTAATCGATTACTCAAAGGCAAATTCACAAAGTCAAACAATGTTGTTGAGTAATCGATTACTCAAATCCAGTAATCGATTACACTGTGTGAATTTTCAAAAAGATGTTAACAAGATTGTTGGGTAATCGATTACCCACTTGCAGTAATCGATTACTGAGAGATGTTGCATCAGTTTTCAGATTTCAAGTGAAGAGGTTTCACTCCAAACTGATTGCTTTTCATTCCAAACGAAACTTACTCATGCCTGGGGGTATTATGGTTGATTGGAAGCCTATATAAAGGAATTGAAACACTCTCACAACAACACATATACAACTCACAACTCAGATTTCAAACTCTCTTTAAAAGCTCTCACACTTTTTGATTTTACTTACACTTTTCAAGCAACCTACTCTTAAACTTTCAAAGTTATTTTGAAGTTGCTTCTAAGTGTCTTTCATATTGTTAAAGAACATTATTATCTCAAGTATTAGAGTTGTTGTTGGATTGCAAGTTCTAGAAATTATCATATACACTTGTAAGGCAATCCAAGCTAAATTGTACATTCTTCACTTTTGCAAAGTTTACTTTCTTTCATAGGGGTGTGAAGAGAAATGGTGAGTGACTTGGTATACTGTTTACCAAAGGTGTTACTTGGAATAAATTTTTCCAAGAGGATTAGATATAAGTGAGTGTTTAAGGTACAAGGAGATCTCGGGGTGAGATAATTGTAATTGCAACTCATTATATTTAATAAAGGAATCTCTTGCGCGTCAAGAGTACTGGACGTAGCCTTCGGTGGACAAGAAGGTGAACCAGTATAAAACACTTGTGTACTCTCTTTCCCTTCTCTTTGTTATTTTTCTATCCTTCCTAAGTCAATATTTTTCTGCATCATATTTCCGCTGCACATTAACTTTGATATTGCAGAAAAATTAGCCATATTTATTGCAACAATTAATTCACTCCCTCTTAGTTGCAATCTCAGTCTTACAAAATTGTGGTTTTTCCATAGACAAACATGTCAAAGTACCTAAATGACTTTGATAAAATGTTATAATTATTTTTTTGTACATATTTCATTGTTAATTATATTTTTAAAGGAATAATAAAAAATTATTCTTGCATTAATATTTTGAGTTTCCTCCTATCTAATTTCACACTCCCAAACAAGTGAGAGGTTTGTATTTCTTTCCTTCTTCATCCTTCTCTCTTGATCCCTCTCATTGCCTTTCCCCACACCTCCTAAACAAAGCCTTAGAAAGATAAAATGGAAATCATATATTGTAAATTATAATTATCGAAAGCTTCGTGTAGTTATCAGATATATCCCTAAAGTAATAAATATGACGGTCATTCTAATCTTTCACTAACTTATTTAATGGTCATTTTGTTTGTATTAATAACTTGGTGAATATTGGATTTGGAGGTTCAAATTGACATTTTAATCAAAATTTGATTTGATGAAGCATATTCAAGAATTTACCTAACCAAAAAAATCTAACCTTCTTATTACTTTATGGGGTGGGGATAGGATCTAGGTGTTAAAAAAAGTATACACAAGTCTAAAAACATTGATAAAAGCCCATATAACGAGATTGTAAAATGCTTGGGCCATTTTAGTCCAAAACAAAAATTAGTTAGGACTTTCCAAGTAAGCCCAGCCTAATTATCATGGGCCACAATATCATAACGTAACCACTTACACAAAAAAATATTTGAAGACGAAAAAAGCCCAGGCTCAATTACACTATTATACATTGTAGTATAATAGTTCAAATAGTAGTCACTAATTAAATTATATATTAGTTTTAACAAATGACTCAATTATTAAAAGGGTTCAAATATTGATCATGGTAACAACAATTATCAAATTGAAAATTTGAATTCTTAAGGTATTATTTTGAAATATATGAAAATTTTCATGTTCAAATTGATTTTAACTAGTATTGTATAATATGGTTTGCCAAAAAAAATTGATATTGATCAATTTAGCAGATTAATTACATGTTCAATATTATTATTATATCACAATATTATGAAGACAAATTCATCCATTTTAGTAGAGTATGATATTTAAAATATGCTTAAATGATAGTCCTTTCCCACCCAAAAATAAAGAAAATAATCCCAATTTTTTTTTCCTATTCCATTCAGCAAACTTTTAATTATTTTTTTCTGTTATGCATCAAAGTGTTTCCCATCAAATAATCGTAAACTAGCCCTAAAATATAGAGATCACCAAAATGGAAATCCTCTCTACTACTATAGATATATACTTTGTAAAAAAGGACTTTCTTAATTTCAATATTAAAGGTTGAAAATAATGAATTAAAACATAGTAAAATGTATTTTAAAAATGAGAAAAAGATGTATATACTCATAAGTGTAAGAACTTTGTACATTGTTCTACATCATTCATTATTAAAATTTAATTATCGTTGAATTTTAAATATAAATAATGTAAATGATGGTAGGTAATGTACTAATTATAAATAAATATTTACAATAACAATACATAAATATTACAAAAATTACTCCACGATCTCTTAAAATATTAATTTTTTAGTTTTACTATTAAGAAAATCCAACAATACAAAAAATGGTGGACACAAGCATCAATAAGTATAAACACACAACCATAGCATTGTCTTTGCAAGCCTCATTTGGCACCTTTAGGGATAACAATAGGACTAGAGAGATATGAGTAGTGTACTTGTTTTTGGATCCGGACTCATATGAATATTTGTTAGGTTTATTACTTGTAGGACATCCTAGAGTATCCAGAAATTTAGAAAATATTAAAAATAATTACGAGTATCCTATGCAATTGTGTGTCTGTTTCATACAATTTTATATGTTATTTAATCAATCAAAAGAAGAAAAATAATAATAAATGCAAGTTAAATTGTCTATAAAACATAACTCATTTTACTCAAATAAACACACACAAAAAAAAAAAATCTTTTCCTTAGACATATGATGGAAAGTTTATTTAGTAAGTAGTAAGAATATTTAATTAGATGGATTCACCATATCACGAGTGCTTAACAATATAACATTACATGTATGAATTAATGTGATATTATATTTACATTACAACACAGATAGAAAATGACAAATTAGTCTAAAAAGAATCAAACATGTATCTCAAACAAGTATAGAAAATGGGTTGTGAATCCACAAAGAATTCTTGAGTTCTGGTCTTTCAACAAACAATTGTTATTTTAAGTTGGTTTTCAAAGGGTCCTTCCATTGATGTTTTGTTAACTAGATGTGAATTAACTATTGGATAAATTTGATGGAAATTAGTTGTTGAGATTGAACTTTGCTACTCACTATCCATACACAATATGATTGATCATATAAAATCAATTAGTAAAGACTCTTACACAACAAAGGACCTTAATAATACTAAAAGTTGGTGTTTTAATCAATTTA
This sequence comes from Lupinus albus, assembly GCA_009771035.1. Lineage (NCBI taxonomy): Eukaryota > Viridiplantae > Streptophyta > Magnoliopsida > Fabales > Fabaceae > Lupinus > Lupinus albus. The sequence continues at coordinate 10,974,545 of CM020023.1, forward strand.
GTAGCTTATGTAATAAAGAATTATGACCCACATAACATATCTTTATGTCTACTATCACGTGCATGTGAAAATGAGTGAAGTGAAACACCTCGATTGTACTAATCGCCAATGTCTTGGTCATATTAGTGGTTCATTAAAATAGTTTTATGTCTAGTAACTAAATTAAAAAGATTAAGACATATTAACTGTTAAGCAAACATCTATATCTAGTAATGTATGTTAAAAAGTTTGAGAGTTATTCAATATTCATATAAATCTATGTCTAATAATCATACTAATACTGGAATGCATGTGACAAATTAGCATAAGAGTACGTCTAGAATATATTATATTTATAAGAAAAAAATGTTCTTGCCACATTATCATGGACACATGTCAACTTCTCCTTGATTTTTTTTGCCTCCAAAATTGGTCCACATTCTTATTATGTACCCTTACACATTGTATTAAAATTGGTCTATATATTTCATTTTATTTTATCAAATTATTACATAGTATTACTAATATATATTTAATAAGATTGATAATTATGTGGTTTTAAATATATGTAAAAATCAATCTGTCCCATATGAATGTATGGGTAATATGTGTGTTCTTAACCATACGACAAAAAATATGGTTAAGAACAACCTCCCACACAGGATAAAGACATCTCACTTTGTACAACTTCTCACACAAGATAAAAATACACTTATGCCAATTGTTCATTATCCAATATATTATTTAATAAAATATAATAATAATAACATTTAACATATATACTATATTAGAAAAAAAGTTTCATCAATATTCATTTTCACATGTGTCACAATCATATTCATTTTTTCCGTCCAATTCATAGGCTAACATAATAACATAGAGGAAATAATAATTACTAAAAGGAATATTTTATACTTGACACTTGGATTTTCAAGGGCAATTTTGTCACTACATAATGACTTTTTTAATATCATTGTAATATAAATTGTATGATATATTTCTATATGTATACATTTAATATTGTTTGGGATATTTTAGTCATTTCCTCTCTACTCTATTCATCTCATTTACGAGTAACATATGTGTTTTTAACTATTAAAATATAAGGGTCACATGTTTGTTGTTAACAATACGAATGCATATGTAATATATGTATTTTTAACTATATGAATGTATAAGTAACATGTGTATTTTTAATCATGTGAATGTATGAGTAACATGTGTGTTATTGATCATGTGGCAAAAAATACCGTCCGTGCATATGCACGGGTAACTTGCTAGTTATACTAATAAGATGAGCTTCTAGTTTAGGCTATAGAACTAGTATTTCTTCATGAGTTCAAACATCTAAATTCATACAAGGGAGATTGTCACCCTCCAAATAAGCATTAAGCATAACATAGGCAACTCATAAAAATCACCACCTCATAATTAAGCATAATTCAAATCCAAGTCCATACATTAAGTGAGTATTACATTTAATCCTAGCAATGGAGAAGTTTAGCTAAACATTTTGATACAAAACTAAAGCGAAGATAAAGAAGAAAATACAACCCGAAAGGGAGGGGATACCTCCACCATGAGCTTACATCAACTCCTCCAATCATCCCCATTACATTTACATCTTGTTTTCACCATATACTAGCTGAAGAGCTAAAGGAAATCGAAAACATTATTTTTTTACACTGGAATTGTATGTATATAATAAATTGGATCCCCTCAAAGTATTTTTCAATCCTTTTTATCAGTAAGGATTTTTAACCTTTCAGTGGGCATAGGGGAGGTGCACTTTGCGCATTTGTTTGTCTGGAGTGATCCTTCATCTAGTGAAATTGTGCTTGGTGCATCATCCATGCATGCACAACGTGATTGCACTTGGCGTGACTCCTGCGCTGGGAGCAGGTCAGTGGATATTACCTTAAGCTGATTTTTGACATCTTGATATCAATCCCCACTCATTTTTATCCTTTTTAATCTTGAAATGCCATGAGAACTCGATTCAAGTCCATACATTAAGTGAGTATTACATTTAATCCTAACAAAGGAAAAGTTTAGCTAAACATTTTTCATACAAAACTAAAGCGAAGATAAAGAAGAAAATACAACCCGAAAGGGAGGGGATACCTCCACCATGAGCTTACATCAACTCCTCCAATCATCCCCATCACATTTACATCTTGTTTTCACCATATACTAGCCGAAGAGCTAAAGGAAATCGAAAACATTATTTTTTTTACACTGGAATAGTATGTATATAATAAATTGGATCCCTCAAAGTATTTTTCAATCCTTTTTATCAGTAAGGATTTTTAACCTTTTAGTGGGCATAGGAGAGATGCACTTAGCGCATCTGTTTGTCTTGAACGATCCTTCATCTAGTGAAAATGTGTTTGGCGTGACTCCTGCGCAACGTGACTCCTGGGCATAGGGGAGATGCACAACGTGATTGCACTTGGCGTGACTCCTGCGCTGGGAGCAGGTCAGTTGATATTACCTTAAGTTGATTTTTGACATTTTGATTTCAATCTTTACTCATTTTTACCCTTTTAATCCTGAAATCCCATGAAAACTCGATTTATAGGATTAGTGCCACAACTCATAAAAATGTTGCATAAAGTCTGCTTTTAGAATCGAAAATGTGCTAAATTAGTCTTATGAATTAAGGTAATTTTCGCACCTAACGGTATCACTTACCTAGACTTGTCAAGCAGTAAGTTTGAAAATATTCGGTCTCAATTATTTGTGGGTACAAAAATACACCAATAGATGCACGTCTAGTAATTCTCTTGAATTTATATAACGTTAATCCACTTTGTAATGTCAAGAAGGAAAAAATCAACTGAATCCTATCTCTTTTTGCCAATAAAGGACACAAATATGTGTTTGTTCAAATGGAGGGTTTGAGTCTCTTAAATGTGTGATCTTATGTATAAAATTTATTACTTGGAGAGCATCCATTTAGATGCCTTATAGTACTTCGAGAGACTCTTATGAAATGATATGATATTATTGTAATAAAAAACATAATCACTCGGGTTTGATGAAAAAAATAAACAACTTTTAAAATCAATATAATGATTAAAGAGTGCAAACCGTACAGAAAAATTTAACCTAACAATTATTCAACGCACGTTATGAAATGACAGAAATATAACAACACGACAATAGTTGAATAACAAGTTTGTTATCCCACTATTCAGTAGTGGAGACACTGCAAAAGCAGAATATATAACATGGAATGTACTAGACAACAACACTCTTGTCTCTAATCGATCCAAAATAGATTGAAATTGCAAAAATCGGATGTTTTAGATTATATTCGATTTATTTTTTAAAGACCAATCGGTGTGGTTTAGTTTTTTGTTTCATTTCTTGGATCCAGACCGATCCAAACCCGACCTGAATATTATGTAAAGTTTAAGTGTGTAACACTTTTAAGTGTCTTTCGTAGTTAATGCTAAGTCCAAACTCCAAAATTGTGTCTCTATTTTATTTGTTATATTCTATAACACATGTATATGTTGCTATTTTTATAATTATATTAATTATATTTGATATATTTTTTAGAACTTGAACCAACCTCACAAACAAATGAAAAGAATTTTAGTGTTGACTTTCATTAGCTAAATTATTATCAATTTTATTGTCGTGAAAGTATATTGTTATTAATTGTTGGTAGAACACTTTCTATTATTGATGTATTTAAACAACACCTCCTTGAAATAAAAGTGATTTAAACAACACCTCCTTGAAATTATTGATGTATTTTGTAACGAACCAAAAATAATAAGAAACATTGAATGTTATATTATTTAGACTTATATCAACAATATACCATATATCGTTAAACTTGCACTTATCACACATTTTCTGTGATACATATACCATATATGTATATAAATTAGTAATGATTTGTGTATGAATAAAAAATGAATGATTAATTTGTATAATTTCACTAAAATTCAGGGGCAAATAATTTACTCTAAGCAATGATTTTATGATAGCATAAGGCTCGTGCTTGCATTTTTGAAACTTACACCCGTTAATAGTTTGTTTTGCATAAGTTTTTTGTAAAATACTAAATGTCTTAAATATGGTGACCTAATGTGCAACTCAGTTAATAATATTTCTCGTGAAATAATTAATATTTTTAATTTGGTGATAAGAATCATTTGATGTATTCAAAATAAAAAATATGTGCTATGATGTACATGCAAGCTCTTGCTTATTAGAGAACATATTTACCATTAAATTATTACATTCACTCTTATATTATACACTTTCTTAGTTGGATATATGAATTGTTTTTCAATCATACAACGATACTACATTAAAATATTAATTAATAATTTCGCACTAATAAAAATTCATTTGACACGGAAAATAGCATTTCAATGTGAATGATAGTAAATGTCATAAAGTCATATAGTATTATTATTCGTCATGCCTCTAAAAGAGTCAGTAATCTATTCAATATTGTTGCATCCCAAAATGTCATTGATGTATTCAACATTACCTTAATCCATCCTCATTAATTTGTAACAATCCTTTTTTATAATGTTTTTCTTATAATTTTTCCATTATCGTCTATTAAGAGTTCATTATGCTCTTTCTTTAGAAAATAATTTTTTTTAAGGTTGAAAGGATTGTTGAGGATTGAGTATCAGATAATTTCTCTCTTTGGATTTAGAGTGTGGTTAGTAGCAACGTCATAAGAACCGGGTTGGAGTGGCCTGTTTGACCAGTTCAACTATGAACTAGGCATACGATTAGTCGGAGTCGCTCACTTAATTGGTTTTTCATCAAAATCAAGATGATCAGTTTAATTCGACTAGTTTAAGCTTAAAATTGATGAGTCATACAGTCTGATTGGTTGAACCGTCCGAGTCAATCAAAAAAATATTTTAGAAAAATGAAAACAACATCGTTTTGAGATGAAAAAATCAAGTGCTTTCAACTTATTTGTAATTATATATGTGATTTGTTAGCTTATGTTATAGTAAAATCCTAGTTGTTTAATTAAAGTTTAAACTTATTTGTGCATTTTTGTTGTAATTAAAATGTAAAATATGTTGTTGATGATGTTTTCAAGTTACTTGTGATATATTTTATATTAAAATATTTTTTGTTTGTTGTTTTATTAAGTATTTGTGTGATTGTAATGTTTTAAAATTTTGAGTATAAATTTATTAAATATGTTAATTAGTATTATGATTATTTATAAATTTTAATTTAAATGGAATCAATTGGTCTAACCAATGATCTATTGGTCTAACCAATAACTCATTGATTTAATACTCTATTGAAATTTAATAGCACTTGTTACAAGTCTAAAGTGTTGCATTTAGCATTTCTCTTAAAAGTTGAAAGGATAATTGGTGGCCTTGCATCTATTTCTCACCTTTTAAAAATTATAAAATCTATTTATTATTATTTTCCCTCATAAATATCTTATTAAAAAAAACATCAAAACTTGGTTATCATCTATGAAGCCTGGATACATAGTACCACACCACTACAATACAACATGGATACACGAATACATGATTTTTTTAATTCCATATATACCATATAATATACAATACATTAACAAAAATTCATAAATATAATACATATAGAGAAAAGTGGGTCGCAATTCATAACTATAATCATCACAATTTACCCATAAAAATGATCACTAGTTAAAAAAAAAATACTAAAAGTTAGTCAAGAGAAGAACCAACAATCTATCATTCCGCTATTTCCAATGAATCTTTCATGAGGGAACAAATTGAATCAAGAGATATTGGGATTTTTGGTAGCAAAAAGAGAAAGGAAGTGTAGAAATTGGGGAAATCATGAAATATGTGTTATATGTAATAGATTTAGATATTATGTTTCAAAAAGTATTAAAATGATAATTTACATTTTTTTTGAACAATGTCAAAATAAGTATCTTAATTAAATTCCAAAACTATGAGAGAAGTATCTATAACATGTTTATCAAAAAAATTGAAAAACAATTAAGAAATACATTATTTGGTACACATATCAAAACATATCATATTGTATTGAATACAACAAATATACTTTACAATTTTTTTGGAGTGTGTGTGCTTCATAGATCAAATGATGGTTGGCGACCAAGTTTTGTATTGGTTGTTTCATTTTGAATCGAGCAAGCAGTTGGTGGTCAAAAGTGTTGCATAAACCCTTTTTCACTTTTCAAATTGTTATTTTAAAAAATATTTTCAAAATAACTATGTATTCTTAATTTTTTTTTAATTATATTGAGGGGTATGTATGATCAATATAACTTTTAATTAGTCACAAAAATAATAAAAAACAATTTTATTTTTTCAAATTAAAATTACAAAACTATTACATTTTAGAATAGGTAGTCGAGTCTAAATAATTATCTTATGTACCATTTTTGTGATGGAATATTTGGCTTTAGATTGTGTCTTCTCCTTACTTTTAGGTTTATGGGAGATTTCATTAACCATTTCTGGCACAAAGTGTTCTTTAGTGGGGTGTTGGAGGTTTGGCCGGGAAACTATCGGGCAAGAAATCTTCCTAAAGTCGTCTAAACTGGGCTTGGACTTGTTGGGGATGTACTTGAAAAGTTTCTCTAACACTTGTAACGCCTCAAATAATAACGCGGAAAATTACCATTATTTACTAACATAATAAAAATCCCATATCTTTTAAAACCTTCACTTCAACCAGAACATACTCCATATAGTATAGATAGAGCGATAGTAGGAAAATAATACAGTAATTCCACCATTAGTCTAATTAACTAAACAACAAAAACCTGGATAAAATTCCCATGAAAGGGTCCAATGTCAACAATTACAAAATCCTTAGAATAACTAGAAGGCACACTAAATCCAAATGCCATGCAATTACTTCATGACTCTGCAGTCTCTTAATCTTTCGTTCCACCTACAATCCGATTACCACGGATTGAGTAAACAAGACAACATAGAGAGAGTCAGTCATTAAATACATGCAATATATAACATGGTGGTTTTAAATAGAATAGTAACATTGAAACATTACTTCACAGGAATTATATAACATTACAGCACAAATACATCCAAGAGAGTCCATATACCAATATACCATGATCATACCACCCATACATAATATAAATCAATCCACACTACAAGTGCACCACAATCCCTACCACGAAGGCAGGTCTAACTCCATGCCATGAAGGACATATCACATTTCCATACCACGAAGGGCAGGTCACAATTCCATACCACGAAGGGCAGGTCACAACTCCGTACCACGAAGGGCAGGTCACAACTCCGTACCACGAAGGGCAGGTCACAACTCCGTACCACGAAGGGCAGGTCACAATTCCATACCACGAAGGGCAGGTCACAATTCCATACCACGAAGGGCAGGTCACAATTCCATAATCAACATATTATCCACAACCGTAAGATTAACGCGGTTAAATAGGAAATTCATGATATTTCCCGTTTAATCGTGTTAATTCACCGAAACCATCCAACTAGTGAGTGTCGTTGGAGTTTCCAATGCTAAGATTCTAATACCACAAAGGTTAATGCTGCTCCCTCACCTGAGTAGCCGCTAATGCTTGCACTAAAGTTCAGTTGCGTTCTCCGCCGTCTCCTCCAACCTTAGGGTCTCTTCTTCGGTCTCCTCTTTGGCTCTAAGGGTGCACTACTTCTCAAACCGTCCCTATTCTTTTTGTTTTTCGAAAAGTGACCTTTATCCTCACGTGGGACGTCTATTTTAGGTTTTCAGATTTTAGACTCTCGCTCAAGCAAGAGATTTTCGCCCAGGCGAGAATCTCACAGTGGCGAATGTAATCGATTACACTTATGGTAATCGATTATAATGTGAAAAAATGCACGTACCTGATATTTTTATATGATGTAATCGATTACATGCATAGTGTAATCGATTACATGCATAGTGTAATCGATTACATGCATAGTGTAATCGATTACGTGCATAGTGTAATCGATTACATCATGAAAAATTCTGATCAGATATCAGCATGTAATCGATTACAAGAACCATGTAATCGATTACACTACGTTAACAGCCAAAAATTGTCATTTCTCGGCCAGGCAAGACAACTCTCGCTCGGGCGAGAATCCTCCAGTATAGTCCAGGATTTCACCCTCCCAGGGGATCCTTTCTCGCTCAGGCGAGAATCTCTCGCTCAAGCGAGACTTCCAGGACTGATATTATAATTTTAAAGACTCAAAAATCAGGATGTTACAATCCTTCCCCCCTCAAAGAATTTTCGTCCCCGAAAATTAACATACCTGCATCGAACAAATGCGGATAATCCATTCTCATGTTCTGCTCCACTTGCCAAGTAGAATCACCCGTATCTACTTGACTCCATAATACCTTAACCAAAGGAATCTCCTTCCCACGCAACCTCTTGACACTTCGGTCCAAAATCCTTATCGGAGGAGTCCTGAAGGTCAAGTTCTCCTTCAATTGTATCCAATCTGGTTCGATAACATGGGTTGGATCCCCAATGTATTTCCTTAGTTGAGATACATGAAATACATTGTGAAGATTAGACAACAATGGTGGCAAGGCGATCTGATAAGCAACAGGACCGATTCTCTTCAAAATCTGATACGGTCCAATGAACCTCGGAGTAAGCTTCCGGGTTTTCAATATCCGACCAATTCCGGTGGTAGGAACCACTCTCATAAAAACGTGATCTCCTTCTTGAAATTCAATCGGCTTCCATCGATTATCATAGTAGCTCTTTTGTCTACTCTGAGCTGTTTTCATATTCTCTCTGATTCTCCTAATCTTCTCGGTTGTCTCTTGGACTACGTCAAGTCCCAATACCAAATTCTCTCCGGTTTCAAACCAACTGATCGGAGTCCTACACTTCCTCCCATACAGAGCTTCGTAAGGTGTCATTCCAATACTCGAGTGGAAACTGTTGTTGTACGTGAATTCAATTAGAGGTAACATACTGTCCCAACTCCCGGGTCGTTCTAACACACATGCCCTTAACAGATCTTCCAAGGACTGAATCGTCCTCTCGGACTGACCGTCTGTTTGTGGGTGATACGCCGAACTCAATTTCAGCTTAGTGCCCAGAGCAGATTGTAAGCCATTCCAGAAATTCGAAGTAAAACGAGGATCTCTATCCGATACGATACTCGCTGGAATCCCATGCAATCTCACTATTTCCTTTATGTACAACTCCGCTAACCGTTCCAATGAATACCTTACATTAACCGGTAGAAAATGTGCAGACTTAGTCAATCGGTCTACAATGACCCAAATTGAGTCATAACCTTTCTGTGTTCTCGGAAAACCAGAAACAAAGTCCATGAAGATACTGTCCCATTTCCATACTGGAATTTCCAATGACTGAAGTTCTCCCACTGGTCTCTGATGCTCAATCTTAGCTTTCTGACAAGTTAGGCAACTAGACACGTACTGAGCTACATCTCTTTTCATTCCAGACCACCAAAACATCTTCCTTAAGTCCTGATACATTTTTGTTGTCCCCGGGTGAATGCTCATCTTACTCTTGTCCGCCTCATCTAGAATATCTCTTCTCAACTCGGCGTCTTGTGGCACACAAATCCCTCCTTTGTACCTCAACAAACCATTAGTATCAATCTAAAGGTATTTTCCTTTGTCGTCACCTACCAAGGTCCTTTTAACCTGTAGTTCCTCATCCAACAACTGCCTGGTTTTAATTTGATCAAAGAACTCATTAGTCACCTTGAGCATTCCCAGTACTACACTCATCGGCTTCATTTCTACTGCCAAGTTCAAATCCCGAAATTCCTCGATCATTTTCATCTCGTGCACCATAAGGGCAGACATATGTAAGGATTTACGACTCAATGCATCCGCTACCACATTAGCTTTACCAGGGTGATACTGTAGGCTAAAGTCATAATCCTTCAAAAATTCCATCCATCTTCTTTGCCTCATATTCAACTCTTTCTGATCGAAAAGATACTTCAAACTTTTGTGATCACTGAAGACTTCAAACCGTACACCATAGAGATAGTGCCTCCAAATCTTTAAAGCAAACACTACTGCTGCTAACTCCAAATCATGAGTAGGGTAGTTTTGCTCATGAGGTCTCAATTGTCTCGAAGCATAAGCAACCACTTTCCCTTCTTGCATTAACACACAGCCCAAACCTTGTTTTGAAGCATCGCAATATACATTGAAATTCGTTTCCGAGCAAGGCAACCTTAACACTGGCGCTGAGGTTAGTTTCCGCTTCAACTCTTGGAAGCTCTCTTCACATCGGGCTGTCCACACAAAAGGTTCTCCTTTTCTAGTCAGTTTCGTCAAAGGTAAAGCCAGTTTCGAGAATCCTTCAATAAACTTCCGATAGTATCCGGCTAGTCCAAGGAAACTTCGAATCTCTGTCACCGACCTTGGTACAGCCCACTCCATCACTGCTTCAACTTTAGAGGGATCCATTGCAACTCCTTCCTTGGTTATTACATGCCCAAGAAAGTTTACAGACTCAAGCCAAAAGTCACACTTCGACATCTTAACATACAACTGGTTGTCTCTCAAAATCTTCAATATCACTCTCAAATGTTCAGTGTGTTCCTTCCGACTTTTCGAGTATATCAAGATGTCGTCAATGAAGACTACCACAAATGAGTCCAGATAAGGATGGAAAATCCTATTCATGTACTCCATAAAGATTGCAGGAACATTAGTTATACCGAAAGGCATCACCAGATACTCATAGTGCCCATATCTCGTCCTGAAAGCAGTCCTAGGAATATCTTCCGTCCGTACTCTCAACTGATGGTAACCCGACCGGAGGTCGATCTTCGAGAATACTACGGCTCCTTTCAAATGGTCCATCAAATCATCAATCCTAGGCAGAGGGTAATGATTCTTGATCGTAACCTTGTTCAGCTGTCGATAATAAGTGCACAACCTCATGGAACCATCCTTCTTCTTGACTAACAAAACCGGTGCACCCCAAGGTGAAACACTCGGACGGATGAACTTCTTAGCCAACAAGTCTTCTATCTGCTTCTTCAATTCCGCCAACTCTAAAGGAGCCATTCTATATGGAGCTATCGAGATAGGTCCGGTTCTAGGCACTAGCTCAATCGAGAACTTCCACTTCTCTAACTGGTGGTAACTCAGGAATTTCCGCAGGGAACACCTCCGGAAATTCGCACACTACCGGCAAGTCATTCATCTCTGACTTCTCCTCCCCTTCCAAGGAAGCAAGCAACAGACAAACTAATGCTCCTTCCTTAAGGGAAGTTTCAACCTCACGGGCCGATAACAATTTCAGATCATTAAGAGTGTCAGACATCTCACTAGCATCCCCAAACATGACAGTCTTGTCAAAACAGTTGAGCAAGACTCTATGTTCGGATAACCAGTCCATACCTAGAATCACATCGATCTGAGATAGTGGCAAACATATCAGATCTACCAAGAATGTTCTATCATATACTATCACGGGACACTTGTGACAGAAGGTAGACACTACAACAGGTGCATTTGTAGGTGTAGAAACCATCAAATCAAAAGGCAGCACATCAACTTTCAAGCTCAAACGTTTCACACATTCGCAAGATATAAAAGAGTGAGTGGCACCCGAATCAAGCAACACACACAGCAGTACCGTTCACTACACAATTACCTTTGATTAGACCTTCAGCATCAATGGCTTCAGAACCATTCATAGTGAAAACTCTGCCATTAGTCTTGGGTCTCTCAGCATTCTGAAGGTTGACATTTCTATTCAGCTCAGGACAAAACCTCTTTATGTGCCCGAGCTCCTTACAATAGTAACACCCATATCCCGCTCCGGGACATACACCGCCAAAGTGAGTCTTACCACACTTGTTGCACAAAGGTGGCTGCTGTCCGCTAAAGGTAGTTGGAGGTTTCGCCTCCGACATAGAAGGCCCCCAATATCCAATAGGTGGGGTATAAGGTCGTCTGTTGTCAAAGGACGCCTTACCCTTCCCTTTCTCATGCACGAAATTCCTCTGAGGCCCAAAGTTTCTGGGTGTATTAGCCTTCTGCTTGACTGCATCCCTAGCCCTTCGATCATCCTCATACATCCTACACTTATTGACTAAGGTAGGGAAATCTGCTATCTCTTGATGCTCGAAGACCATCTTAAGCTCTGGCCTCAAACCAACCTCGAATTTGGCACACTTAGACCTCCCATCTGCATCCATATCATAGTATGGGCAATATCTTGCCAGCTCTTCAAACTTTGCTGCATATTCACCTACGGATAGACTCCCTTGCTCTAGGCGCAAGAACTCGATCTCTTTCTTCCTCTTCAAATCCGCAGGGAAGTACTTATTGAGGAACCTCTCTTTGAACAATTCCCAGGTAACTGCCCTCCCTTCAGCTTCCATTTGCCTCCTAGTATATTCCCACCAAGTCTCCGCTTCCTTAGTCAGCATATAGGAAGCATATATCACCCTCTGGCCATCCTCGCAACCCATGGCTCGAAAAATCTTCTATAACTCCTGGATCCATTCATTAGCAGCGTCAGGAGCAAATCCTCCTTGGAATTGACTCGGATGGCGTCGGCAGAATTCATCCAATCCACGGTACTCCATCGGTCCTTGTGGCACAATTGGGGTGGGTTAGGATGATGGTTGATATGCTGATTCAGATGTTGCATGTTCTCGTTCACATTCAGTATAGCAGCCGTCATCTGTGCCAACAGTTCATTCTGTCTGTTTCCTCTACCACGCCCAGCCATTTCTCACCTACACTCTATATCATCAGCATATAGAAATTTACATAAGCTAGTGTATCACTTATGCGCAATCCAAGCAATTCAAACACTTCAAGTAATCCAAACAGTTCAAACATCTCAAGCAATTCAAACCACTCACATCAGTCAAACAAGTCAAACACACCACACAATTCACATCAATCACACAAAGAAGCACGTTAGGCCATTATTAACGCGGAAAATTACCTTTATTTACTAACATAATAAAAATCTCATATCTTTTAAAACCTTCACTTCAACCAGAACATACTCCATATAGTATAGATAGAGCGATAGTAGGAAAATAATACAGTAATTCCACCATTAGTCTAATTAACTAAACAACAAAAACCTGGATAAAATTCCCATGAAAGGGTCCAATGTCAACAATTACAAAATCCTTAGAATAACTAGAAGGCACACTAAATCCAAATGCCATGCAATTACTTCATGACTCTGCAGTCTCTTAATCTTTCGTTCCACCTACAATCCGATTACCACGGATTGAGTAAACAAGACAACATAGAGAGAGTCAGTCATTAAATACATGCAATATATAACATGGTGGTTTTAAATAGAATAGTAATATTGAAACATTACTTCACAGGAATTATACAGCATTACAGCACAAATACATCCAAGAGAGTCCATATACCAATATACCATGATCATACCACCCATACATAATATAAATCAATCCACACTACAAGTGCACCACAATCCCTACCACGAAGGCAGGTCTAACTCCATGCCATGAAGGACATATCACATTTCCATACCACGAAGGGCAGGTCACAATTCCATACCACGAAGGGCAGGTCACAACTCCGTACCACGAAGGGCAGGTCACAACTCCGTACCACGAAGGGCAGGTCACAATTCCATACCACGAAGGGTAGGTCACAATTCCATACCACGAAGGGCAGGTCACAATTCCATACCACGAAGGGCAGGTCACAATTCCATAATCAACATATTATCCACAACCGTAAGATTAACGCGGTTAAATAGGAAATTCATGATATTTCCCGTTTAATCGTGTTAATTCACCGAAACCATCCAACTAGTGAGTGTCGTTGGAGTTTCCAATGCTAAGATTCTAATACCACAAAGGTTAATGCTGCTCCCTCACCTGAGTAGCCGCTAATGCTTGCACTAAAGTTCAGTTGCGTTCTCCGCCGTCTCCTCCAACCTTAGGGTCTCTTCTTCGGTCTCCTCTTTGGCTCTAAGGGTGCACTACTTCTCAAACCGTCCCTATTCTCTTTGTTTTTCGAAAAGTGACCTTTATCCTCAGGTGGGACGTCTATTTTAGGTTTTCAGATTTTAGACTCTCGCTCAAGCAAGAGATTTTCGCCCAGGCGAGAATCTCACAGTGGCGAATGTAATCGATTACACTTATGGTAATCGATTATAATGTGAAAAAATGCACGTACCTGATATTTTTATATGATGTAATCGATTACATGCATAGTGTAATCGATTACATGCATAGTGTAATCGATTACATGCATAGTGTAATCGATTACATCATGAAAAATTACACATGTCTGATCAGATATCAGCATGTAATCGATTACAAGAACCATGTAATCGATTACACTGCGTTAACAGCCAAAAATTGTCATTTCTCGCCCAGGCAAGATAACTCTCGCTCGGGCGAGAATCCTCCAGTATAGTCCAGGATTTCACCCTCCCAGGGGATCCTTTCTCGCTCAGGCGAGAATCTCTCGCTCAAGCGAGACTTCCAGGACTGATATTATAATTTTAAAGACTCAAAAATCAGGATGTTACAACACTCATGTCAGTATATGAATGAAGTGAGAGATTAGAGAGAATAGAATGTAATAAAGAGAGTTCAAGACAAAGAATATATATAATTCCTTATGGGGTGAGTCCCATATTTATAGTGGAATGATGCATGAAATATTCCCTGACAGTTGTTGGTATGACTGACCGGTTGGGCTTGTTAGCGTGCCCGGGACAAATATGGGTTGTTTTTATCCGTGTCAGGCAGCTCTGGCAAGGCAGTACTCTGCGGGTAGTTGATTCATAGTTTGTTGTAGGCCCAATAGTTGTAATTAGGCTTGTCCTTATCATATAGTAGGAATTTAGGTGATAGTTGCATGTGTATGTGGCATATGACATATGTATGTGTTGTAGGCGGCGTGACAATCTTGTATTGGCATATGACAGGTGGGTGGTAGAGGTGAGGTCTCCACATTGTCCCTGAGGGGTGTGACCGGTCAATGACGTACTTCTTTGTATTATCCGGCTGATCAGATTACATCGTAAGATCTTCTAAGGTGTCCGATCTTTGATCGACATTGAGAGGCTTATTCCAACCAAGACGAGAATAGTTTAACCGAGATGGAACACAAAGAATTATGACAATCCGAAAATCGAGGCACATCAATCTGAAGCAATTAGTTGCATCAAATTATTTTTCTCTAAAATTAAAAAAGAAAAGTAAAAATAATAATTGAATGTACCTTGAGACAAGATGTAAGTAGTATATTATGTTTGGGTTGAGAAATGAGTTCTATATTATTCATTACAATATTGCAAATCACAATTTAAGTTTTGTAGAGTCAATTCAGTTAGTTAAATTGTGGAATATTAAGCTAGAATACTTATGTTTAATCTGGAAGTGTGCTTCCCATTTAATTTTCTTTTTGCATATAAATTATAAAAGAATGCAAATCACAATATCTCCAAGTATAAACAATGATTATAGAATTGTTTCAATAATTCAAATCTCCACACACACAGTTTGGTGAAAAGCACAACTAATGCATACTACAAGTTTCATCATGATATTATTCATCATTATTGTTACAAACATCTCAAATCATAAATCACAGCTCACAATCGTGCAAATCATAACTCATCTATCATGCTCAATCTTAAATTTTTTTAAGCACAATGAGATATTAAAATAAGAGTCCCATGATTTAAAAAAAAAACTATTTTTAATAAAATTTCAATATAAATTTTGGATTTGCATCCAATCTCAGGATCAAGTAAAAATTTCAATACATTGTGATTGCTCATCAAATTGGAAGCCCAAAAGGGACTTTTTATATAGTTGGTCAACACACTTTTGGCTACTGAAATAGATAAAAGAACCACATAATAGCTACATCAGAACCTATGTATTATATTCTATCATGAAGATGATGACACATAAAATAAAAATATCTAATAGTTCTGATTTTAAATTATTTTTTAATAAAATAAATTTAAAAATTAAGAAGATCTTTTTTTATATTGTATTCAATTACTGGATTTTCTGGTGAGAGGAATGGATGTGTACACCAACTCCATACTTGAGATCATGAAAAAGTGGATATATTTGCATTTAAGTGGTGGGTAGTTTAATGATAAATAAATAAAAGAGAACTCCATGATGTACTTTAAAATAAATAAAAATAAGAACTTAACTCTTCTCCAATATTGGACTCTCCAATACCGAAATGTGATAAGATTGACATTTTTCTAAATATTTTTATTTATTTAATTTAAAAATAATATTAAATCTAGACCCTTGAACTTTTTTGAATGTCATATGTTAAAAGTTTGTCCTTTCTGGAGAGGAGCTCAATTCAAAAAATAAGGGTGACACATGAGTTTTACGATTTAAAGACTAAAAGAGTTGCATAATAGAGAATTAGACACACAAGAAAAAGATAAAAGGAGGAGGAACATAAATAGAGGAGAGTTCTATGTTTTTTTGGTATGGTACTAATAAGGTATTCCTCACCCTTTTGGATATGGAATTAATATCTTTCGGAATGTGATCTAACACATCCTTATATCACTAGACGAACACCTTATTCTATTTAAATAGATAAGAGTTCTCTATTCAAATATAGTTGACGGTCAATGTGAAAATGATATTTTTATTCTCAATCAATCTAGAAGACATTCGAATAAATATTGTTTTTTTATAGCCAAACTCTTTTGTACAGAAATCACTTAATAAATATCCCTTCCAGGAATTGAAGATTTTAACTTTTGATACATGCATAACCCCTTTGTAGGTACTAAACATTGTTTAAGTAGACTAATGATACTCTTCATTAATAAACACCCAAATACTAAGAAGAAAAAAAAGAAACAAGAATATAGTAAAATATATTTATCATTTAATATATTATAATAGAATAATAATTTTGTTATTAAAAATACAAATAAAATAAAATATTTGTCATCGAAAATACATTATAGGTTGATTCTTATTGAATCACCCCATAGCGGGAGAGTCACGTTCACGTACTCCTCACTCCAACTCTCACCAAAAACAACAAAACTACGCAACACACTGCACAATGGTCCTCTCTTATTTATTCTCTACGGTCACGCCCACGCTATTCCCAATCCAACGGTGCAGATCATTCTATCTACCTTTCTTCGCAACTCACCTACCTATATATACTCTTCACGCATTTCTCTCATCAATTCGTGAAATCTGGAAAAGGCAAAAAAGCTGAAGCTCAATCCGTTGCGTTAATGGCGGACTGTTAGATTCGATTCCGCAACGTACTTCTCGATCTTTTAATCTGATTTAAACAGTTATAACTAAGTGAGATTTAATCGCGAATTTTGTTATTTTTCTAATTTTTAATTCCTAAATTTTTACATTACGCTTCGGATTTGAGTTATGCGATCTTTAGGGTTGAAGTTTACTTTAATTTGATGCAGATCGAGCGCTTGTTCAATTCGATTTGAGCTGAATCTTTGGTTGAAGGATCTTTTTGTAGGTAAGGTGGCTTTGAACCTCATGTTTGTCATTTTTTATATAAAATTTAATTAATTTTATTGAAGTGTTGATTATCGTTGTGTTGTTATTTGATTCTTGTACTCTATCTCGTCTTGAGCTCGGTGTAACAATGAGTTTGTGCCTTTACCCTCTCCACAGTGGGAGCCTCGTGCACTGGGCCACCATTTTTTATCCCCTTTTGTACAAGTATATTATGATTATTATCAAGGAAACATTGTTGATTTTTGTTAATCTGTCAGTTGGGACTCACATATTTTTAATTTTGTTTTACCATATGAAAGGGTGCTTGTTTTTCCATTATCATTAAGGGGTTTAAAGTTTCTGTTTAGCAGTCTCGTTTTTTTTTTGTCGTTATCATGTGATTATATGTAGATTTAGTATCATTTCCTTATTTCTTTTTGAAGAGAAGATAACATGGATCAATTGATGTGGGGGGGTGAAATCAAATAGTAAGTGAGCAAAACATGAGAATGGAAATTCGATCGTTTGCTTAGTTTATAACTGGGTTGATGTCACTCCTTGTTCAAAACCAATGTTATTTTTTAGTTTGAAAATCCATGTCCTTTATTGTGAAGAAGCTATCATAGCTCATGTTTTAATTTACATATGCAGCATCCTAGTCTGTTTTGCCTAAAAATGTGGAAATTTAAGCCTTTCACTCACAAAGAGCCAGCTGGGCTTGAAGGCCGCTCTATAGATGTTGGCAGCGTTAAAATACTTGTCCAGAAGGCCATTGCTGAAGGAGGGTTCTCTTGTGTCTACTTAGCTCGTGATGCTGTACATATGTCAAAACAATATGCTTTAAAGCACATAATATGCAATGACGAAGAATCACTTGCCTTGGTAAAAAAGGAGATATCTGTGATGAAGTCACTTGTAGGACATCCCAATGTTGTCACGCTTCATGCACATACAATCTTTGATATGGGTAGGACAAAAGAGGCATTCCTTGTGATGGAATTTTGTGAGAAGTCTTTGGTTACTGTGCTGGAGAGCCGAGGAGCTGCTTATTTCGATGAGAAACAGATTCTTTTGATCTTCAGGGATGTATGTAATGCAGTTTTCTCTATGCACTGCCAGTCCCCCCCTATTGCTCACCGGTAAGAATACTAGCTAACAAAATTTGATGATTGTCTTATTTTTTTTATTTCTTGCTTTCTTCTTCTAAATTCTTTTAAATTTTTAAGTAGCAAATCATTTACATCCATGCAAGCTTTTGCTTATAGTCTTATACTTCATATTGTATGTATTAACATTTAACAGTGAAAGGACTTATACATCTTAAGACACCATTGCATGTGATTATGTTCTATTTTTCATGAGATCTTAATTTATTCACAGGTGATGAAAATGTGTATTTCAATTGTACTGATTTTTTGTGTGTGACAACATAGAAAGAGATTCAGCAAATCAAATGAGAGTTTATATGTTGCATGCTTAATCGTAATAACTTTTCCTTCTTTGCATTTCCCAGAGACTTGAAAGCAGAGAATCTTCTACTTGGTTCAGATGGTTTATGGAAGTTGTGTGATTTTGGAAGCACTACCACCAATCACAAATGCTTTGATAAACCAGAAGAAATGGGAATTGAGGAAGACAATATCAGGAAGTACACAACCCCAGCCTATAGGGCTCCTGAGGTAAGTTGAGAGTTGTTTTCTATAAATAAATTATAAACAGAAGTGATATGAATGTTCATTTTTGTTTTGCGTTATAGATGTGGGATCTGTTCCTGAGAGAAGTCATTAATGAGAAAGTGGACATATGGGTAAGTCATGCATGCATGCCTAAAACTCATTTCTTTAACGATAAAAACTTCTATCAAGTGTTTGTACGCTGGCTGATGATCATATTACTGGTTGAATATGTTAGGCACTCGGGTGTCTCCTTTTTCGCATATGCTACTTCAAAAGTGCATTTGATGGAGAATCAAAGCTCCAAGTCTTAAATGGAAACTACCGCATTCCTGATTCACCTAAATACAGTTCATCTATGATCGACTTAATCAGAGACATGCTTCAAGCTAGACCAGATGACAGACCTGATATCACGCAGGCAAGAGCTTTGCTTGATTGGCCATTCATGTCATCAATTTAGGTTGGTCTTAGATCATCCATCAATAGCATTCTAGGCAATAGAATATAAGCAGTCAATTATTGACGCTGGGTGTTCTACCATGGTGACAGGTCTGGTTTCGTGTTAATGCGCAGCTACCTATTAATTTGCAGAAGTCATTACCTGACAGGCCACCTGAATTGCCCTCTTCAAACAGTCATGAAGGTGTTGCATTTTGTTGACAAAGATAATTCTGTTCATTTCCATGTTTTCAGAATACTTAAATGTGACATTGCCTTGATGTGAAAAAGATGCTTAAAGCGCTTGGTATGTGATTTTATTTTTTTCCTGATATCGAACAAGAAATTCATCTGTAGCTAAATTTTGGCAGGTGCTTCCTTGGCCACAAATAAATCACCTCCAATGCCTCGAAGGAGTCCACCCCCTCCACCTTCATCTGGAGAACCCAGAAATATATCACTTCCATCCCCTGCTTCTACGGTAGGGGGAAGTGGCGGGGCACTTGGTGCTTTCTGGTCCTCTCAGCATGCAAAGGATTCACTTGTCCCCGAGGAAAATAGCAAACCAGTATTTGATGAAGAACAATCTAGCCACCATATCTCATTGAAACATGATACAATTCGTCCAGACAATGATCCATTATCCATGAATGTTACTAGTGCTAACAGAGTGGTTAGCACTCACACTCATACTGCTAAAAGCAGTATACATGGAAAACCACACAATTCTAATACTGGATCTTCCAAGGACATTGAAATAAACTTTTTTCAGCGTAAAGATCACACAAGTGAGAGGCGGAGGTCAAGCGTGGAGAATACAACGACCTTTCAAGATCAGACTTTCAACTCCTTTGTTGCTGACTTTGATACCAGTAAGATCAACTCTGGATTTGGTAACAAATCTGAAAAGGAAGAAGTATTAGAGGCTGAGCTAGAGAAACTCAAGGAGCAACTGAAGGAAGCTAAGTTGGAAAAGGCTGAAATAACTTCAAAATATGAAAAGCTTTCTTCCATCTGTCGATCGCAGAGGCAAGAGTTGCAGGATCTCAAGCAAGCACTAGCTGCAAAAACTCCTTCACCAAGTAAAGAGGGTTTGAGAACCTCTCCAGGAATTGGATCACCTGCATCTGTGGTACAATTTTTAATTTTCTTTTATGTTCATCTGCGATGCTGATTTTGTTTAGGCTGTGTTTTTTGAGATACAAATATATCTGTTTCAATATAATTGCAGAGAGAGAAGATTGGCGGGACGGTTAGGGAATATCAGCAGGATAAAACTGAATGGAAAACTCCTAGTTCAGAACCAAAATTGTGGAAAGCATTTCCCGATGAACCCCAGAAACTAAATTCCCTTTCAGCAGACAATACATCCAAATCTGTCAGGACAAGAAATGGTCAGCATAACAAGCAGGCTGCTCAACTAGCTACCGATTTCGATACATGGGGTTTCGGAACAGATAATTTCACTGCTGTTGATGCTGGCAGCCCCCAGATGTTAAGACCTAGTGAAGGGAGTAATTTAGAGGGTTTCAGTGAGGCAAAAGCCTTTGAGAACAAGTCAACTTCCCAACCTGCTGGATGGGCTGGTTTTTAACTATGGAATGAAGCTATTAAGGAGCCATGCTATGCTTGTTATTTTGGTCCTTATGGAGAAGAAAAATGTGTGAGAACTTATTATATATCCAGTATGTTTGATTCATGGAGTTGAGTTTGTTTCCTTTTCTGGATCATGCTACTAAATGGAACATGTTTCTCTGTACCAAAACTTTTCTTGGGGAGAGTATTCATTTCCATTTTGTATGGTTCTTTATAACTTATTTTCTATTTATTTTGTGTTCTTTGGCTAGGGTCTAAGTGCATCTCCACCCTCTTGTATACCATACATTTTCAGGGTTCCTGACCTGAATTTAAGTATTTAACTTGTTTTGCTAAATTAAAATGAGTGGATGTTTGAATTAATTATATTATTATCACAAAACTTCCTTCAATAATAAAATAAGATTGTAATGAAACCCATATATAAAGTTTAACCAAACAAACATGTTATAGTACATATTCTAACAGCTTATAAGCATCGCATATGTACCAACTTACATGACATTGGAAAATAAAATCAGACATTGAGAACAAAATTACAAAATAGATTGATGGGGTCCACCCATAATTCCATATAACATGTTTAGGTCAGGGAGGACCAAAAATTAAAATAAAAGGACACATTGATAGTGTGCTTCACTTTTAGGCTTTTAGCTCATCAACAGAAGGTGCTATCTTTGGAAACCTGGCACAGATAAATTTCTTGGGTATGGTAGGCAGAAAAATAATGTCTTTTAAGCCTTCTTTATTATTGAGTCAGGCTCCTCTCCAGGGCAATGCATAGCTAAAAGATTGTATTTAGCAATCATGGACCCATATTTAAAATATTGCATACGTACATCTATAATTCTCACACCCTAATAAGTGTGAAACTCCAACAATTGATTTTTTCATTGTAAACAAAATCTCTGTTTAATTTCAAATTTGTTTATTTAATATTGTTTCATGATTACCAAAGTGCCACGATGACTATATTTTATATACTTTTAAAATTATTTACTAATTTTTAGTTTGACAAATAATTATTAGGAATAAAATTAAACATTCGTCTTATATACACATTATACATTTATAATATCATCAATACCATCACTCCATGGAGCATCATTTTATAATGTAAATGACAAAAAATAAAAGGGTAACCTTAAACAGCAAATATATTTACATGAGATAAGATAAATGTGGCTGAAGTTATATGTCCAATTCGTTTATATAAATGTGGATGATATATCCAGTAATTATATCGTTACTTCCTATTTTAATATATTTTATTTTAGGGTAGGGATCCACTTACTCCAAGAATAAGTGGAAAAACATTTACTCCACATCATGATCATTCATTCTTGGGAAATCCAATGGTTTGAATTGGTGAGTACATCTAAACTATTGGATTTTTCAAGATTGAATGTCTAAGATGAAGAGTAAGTGTTTTTTGGAGTAAGTGAATCACTCCCCTTTATTTTAATGATGTTGCAATAATGTGGTATTCATAACTTACTCCCATCCCAATGGATGTAAATGTAGGTTGGCCACACATCTATAATGAAAGGACAAAATTAGAATTATAAGTGATACAAGGTAACCTATTAGAGGATGATACATGAACTTTTTTATTTACTTTCAAAGAATAAATATTTATTACATTTACAATCAAACATTTTTTGACATTAAAAGTAAATAAAAAAGTACATATATCATCCTCTAATAAGTCACATATACCATTTGCACATATGGTACTTTACATTAGTTTTGTCCCTAATGAAAAACCACTTCTCATGGGAGCTTTCCTCCTTCTATTAATATAACTTGTTCCGACAGGTGTGGATCAATATTTTGCCATTTCGCCATATAAAGTTACCTACTAGTTCTGTTACGTATGAATCTTTGGTATCTAACAGATCCATAAGTATTTAGGAATTCAAAAAATTGCAGACAATTTATACAATTGTGTATGTATTTCATATAATCATGTTTGTTATTTTAGACAATCAAAAGAATAAGAAAAATGATAATAACAATACAAAATATAATTTAAGTATAATTAAACAATTTTAAATTGTCACTTAAATATACATTTTTTTACTAAAAAACATAATTTAAAATAAAACAATAAAGTATATCAAACGTTTAACATAATATTACATTACACCTGCAGATTAACAACATAACATCATTACTTAACGACATAACATTACAACTATGACAAAAAATATGTTTAATTATGTTAATATATATATCAGAATTGCGGGTCCGGGTATCTCCTCATTACTTAGACCTAGGTTTATTCAACATAGGGTTTCAAAATCTTTGGTTCCACATATTCAAAAAAAGACAGACTCAACCCCGACTCATTGCAAATATTATTGGCACATACCCACGCATTTGAGTACCCATTACCATCTCTAGTTTATTATATATATTTTTTCTGAAATAAACACTAACTTGATTTAACTACTAACACAATGTAATTTTCATTTTCCTATTTTGCTATTATATTTAACTACTATTTATAATATTGTTATACACACGGAATAAAAAAATATATGGTTAAAAAGTATATTAATGACAATTTCTATGACAAATCAGTGGAAGTTAACTCCACTAAAAATAAACTAATAGTGTTGTTTCTAATAATAGTTTTTAATAATATTATAATACATTTTTTTTTATTTTTATCATAAAAGTTATAATGTTATGTATAGTTGTATACTTAATACAAAAAAGTGATATAATTATCCAAAACAAAATATATAAAAATTAAATACTCAATACTAATAAATAAGAATGTGAGCCAACAAGTACGAACTACATGTTAAAATGCTAGTAATAACAAAATAATTACCAATTTCCTTCCTTCATGAGTAAAGTACTAATATATTAAATATATTAGTTGATATTGTATTATTTAAAATTTTATGACATTACTCAAGTTTGTTTATTAGAATTTATTTCATAAACATAATATCATAAAACAATGTATGTTAATTCTATTTGAAAATCACATGTTAGTAGAATATCTTTCTTAATGAAAAATTGTGTTTAAAAGTGCGATCGTGGTTTGTAGCGACGATTTCCATGTAAGAAATTGAAAAAAATAAAATAATAATTATACAAAGAAAGCACGATTTATTCGAAATTGCGTTAGTTTAGTAAAAGTTCAAAAAATTATATTAAAGAGGTAATAAAATAGTTAATATATTTTTCTCAACTAAATTTTCCCACAGTCGAGTAACATATTATTTTCAACGGTAAAGAGTAAATTATGAATAAATAATCATTACAACATTACCAATTATTGAATATAATTTATTATTTATTATATATATTAAGGTAATATATGATGTAACAGTTTGTATCTACTATCATGATATAACTACTGTGATCTATTTCGTCTTTAACATTTTTTAATTTCCAAAAAAAAAATATAATTCTAGGTAATCACCACCAATACATTAATTACAAGTTAAAACTATAACTCTCATCTTAAATTAGAAATTATAATAAAAACAAAAAATTATAATTTAAAGAATATTCGATGAAAATATAATATAAAATATACCAAATACAAAAAAAAAATATTGTACAAAAAAACCAATTATTATTACTATAATAATAAAAAGTTATTATTGTAAGTATCAGAGTGCAACTAAGAGGGGGTGAATTAGTTGTCTTAAAATAATGGTCACTTTTTCTGCAAAACAAAAGATTAAAGTGCAGCGGAAAATATATGCAGAAAATACTAATGAAAGAGATAAGGGAGAAGAGAATACACAATGATTTTTATACTGGTTCACCTTCTTGTCCACCGAAGGTTACGTCTAGTACTCTTGCCACACAAGAGATTTTTCCACTAAGAATTATGAGTTGTAATTACAATATCTCACCCCGAGATTTCTATGTACCTTACACACTCCCTAATTCTTATTCACCCTTGGAAAACACCTTTCCAAGTGATTCTATTCCCCTTTCGTTTCACACCCCGTGAAAGAAAGTATTCTTGCACAAATGAAGAATGTATAACAATGGCAGATTGCCTTTACAAGTATGAAATTTGTATAACTTGCAATCCAATCAACTCTTGTATACAATAAGTAATAATGCTCTTGAAATCTTTTGAAACACTCTTTAAGCAACTTAAGAAATTAACTTTGAAAGTCTAAGTACTGAGTTGCAAAAGAGTAGTGAAATAAGATTAAAACTTTGAGAGCTTTTTGAAAGTGTATGTAAATTGTATATGAAAGTTGTCTTTTTTGTATGTGTGAGTTTAGAGCCTTTATATAGACTTCTAAAACACCCTAGGTGTCTTTCTGAAAGTGTATGAGTTATTTGGAGTGAAGGGATTTCGTTTGGAGTGAAACTTTTTCACTTTGAAATCTGAAAACTCTTCCAACAGCTCTCAGTAATCGATTACTGACTTGGGTAATCGATTACCCAATCAATACTGTTAATAGCTATTTGAAAATTTACACAGTGTAATCGATTACTGGATTTGAGTAATCGATTACTCAAACTCCCTGTTAACAGCTATTTGAAAATTTACATTGTGTAATCGATTACTGGATTTGAGTAATCGATTACTCAAACAACACTGTTTGACAGTTTTGTTATTTTTCTTCGTGTAATCGATTACACTACTTTGGTAATCGATTACTCATAGCTGTTAGAGGTTTGAAGACTCTTTTCTTACACATGTAACCTGTTACTTAAAAGAAGTAACCTGTTACACACTATTTTTGAAAATTGTTTTAACAAATTCTAAAGTGTTTCAACTTTTCTTAAAAATGGTTTGAGCATTATAACTTTGTATATACTAAGAGTTTTAGGATAGAAGTACCTATAAAGACTTAGTCTATTGTCTTGAAGCTTTGATCTTCTTTGTCTTCATAAGTAGTCTTCCTTTTCTTCTTTTTGGTGATGTTGGTGTCTTCATCAAAACCGTGTCAAGGTCAGAAGCAGAGATCTTCTTCACAATCTCCCCCTTTTTGATGATGACAAACCAATATCTCTTTGACAATGTATTTTTCTGAATTTCTTTGAGAGTAGCATACTTTCTGATATATCTTGACTTGTTTTGAGTATGCTCCCCCTATCTTGTATGCTCCCCCTTTCATTTGGAGGTAAGTGCCTGGAAAATATTTTGACAAAAGAAAAATACACTCCCCCAACTTTTCTCCCTCTTTTGACTTCATCAAAAAGTAGAAAAGCCAAGGGTCCAGCACACATATATATAACATATATATAGCATACATGATTTATATTATAACAGATATGGCAGTTATAACACAATGGATATAACAGTTATAGTAGTGCATAGTATAATAGTTCAAGTAAACAATATAAAATCATAAATATATAAGACAATATTCCAATGTATGAAACAAAAACATCATGCATAATAAAGATGTTCATACAAAATCTAGAATAACAGAAAATAAGACAAACTCCAAACAATGTTCAAACGCAAATGGAACTAGCACAACCATAGTCATTACAGAATCAGAAACCTATTCATAAGAATCTAAGACTCGGGCTCAGAACTATCGTTATCAACATCCATGTTGCTTAGCCTCGAAGAAAGACGATGAAGTTCGTACTGGATTTGGTGACTCTGAGTATCGAAAGCATTCATCCTTGTGGCGATGTAGCCTCGAAGAGAAACCAATTCATCCATAATCATTTGATTAGTGGGCATAGCAGCAGATGAAGAAGATTGAGCATGAGACTCAGGTTGGTTTGGTACAGCAGTAGGTTCTGGTTCGTCGGTATGAGCAAGTTGGCGGTCGGTACGATGTTTGTAGGTTCGACGAGTGACAGGATCTATAACGAATCCCATCTTGTGGACAACCTCAATATCAACCTTGCTTTCGCGAAGATTGAGGGTCACTTTGGTCTCACCTTCCAGAGGTACGCCGAAATGCTCTAGGATTTTGGTAATGAAGATGGCGTAGGGCAACGAACTTTGGGAGCCGCGAACATGCCACATTTGATTCATTATTATCTTAGTCCAATTAATTTTGATGTTAAACTTGATAGCATACATCAATTGGAGCTCTATGTCACTTATTTGCGAATGATTTGAAAATTTTGGCAAAATGACATAGGAAAGAAAATAATGGATCAAACGATCTTCCAGCGTGAGATATCCAGCAGAGAGGATATCCCTGTTCTTAACAGTCTCGCCAAGGCTTTGTTGTTTTCGCCTTTCTATTTCCTCTTTAGAAATTCTACAAATAGAAAGATAGAATTTCTTGCGATCGTAATCATCCCATTCACATACCAGGCCGAACCCAGTAATGTCGCCTATTATCGGTATATCACATCAAATAGAACTGAAGGTTTTCATATCCAAAACAATATCCTTTCCCTTAACATGGGAAGTCATAAGATTTTTCCTAAAGTTCATGTTGCAGTAAAATACGCGAATAAGCTCAGGATAAATATCGTTCGCTTCGCAGCAAAAGTCAAAAAGTTTTTGTTGCCGCAAAAGATAAGGAAAAAGAAAATCTTCAAACTCAAAATTCGAAATATTACCAAACTTCGGAGTGAAAATGGCGCGTCCATGGAAATTTTCCTCAAAGACCTTTCTTTGAGCGTCATTAGCAAGAAGCCTCGTCAAGTTCAACGGGTTGGACTTGGAAACTGATTTTCCTTGGTTAGATTTTGAAGAACGTGGTCTTTTTGAAGATGAAGCCATTGTTGGTGTTTGAAGGTTTAGGGTTTTGAAATTGGAATTTTGGGGTTTTTGATTGAGGCCACAAATCACAAAATAGAAGGTGTAGAAGTGTTTAGAATTGAAAGAGTGACGTGATTTGCATAAGGAATCAATCAAAACAGAGTAAAAAAGAGGTTTTTAGAGGTTTAGAGGGTTTAAAGAGGATGAACACGAGTTACAGGAGAGAGAAAGATAGAGGATTTCTGAAAAATGCAGCAGCTATATATAAAACTGTACAGAGTAATCGATTACACTAAGTGAGTAATCGATTACCCACTTTCGATAATTCAAAATTTTTAAACAGTGTCTCTCTGTAATCGATTACATCATTACAATAATCGATTACTGTAACTTACTGTTTTTCCTCTGATGTTTAAAAATGATTTTTGGCTCTAAAAACTTGAAATTTAAAGCATACAACACACAATTTAAGACAAGTAGGCATTGGATAGCATGATGAAGCATACATATAATCATATAAGAATTTTAGGACAAGTAAGCTTCATCAAGAATGCCTAGTTCACGTCTAATTTTGTAAAAAGGTTCTTTTGCTAATGGTTTAGTAAATATGTCCGCTAGTTGGTTATGAGTATCAATGAATTCTACCAACACATCCTTCTTTTGGACATGGTCCCTAAGGAAATGATGCCTTATATCAATGTGTTTGGTTCTTGAGTGCATAATCGGATTTTTGGTGAGATTAATAGCACTAGTATTGTCAAACTTTAAGGGAGTGCTGCCTAAGTTTAAGCCATAATCCCATAATTGTTGTTTGAGCCACAACACTTGTGCACAACAACTACCGGCAGCAATATATTCTGCTTCAGCGGTGCTTAAGGCAACACAAGCTTGTTTCTTACAGGACCAAAAAACTAAAGCATTCCCTAGAATGTGGCAAGTACCGCTTGTACTTTTTCTCTCAGACTTGCATCCCGCAAAGTCTGAATCCAAGAAGCCAACCAATTCGCATACACTTCCCTTTGGATACCACAGTCCAACATCGGTTGTGCCTTTGAGATACTTCATGATTCTCTTAACGGCAACTAGATGTGACTCTTTGGGTTTAGATTGATATCGCGCACATAGACATACACTAAACATGATATCATGTCTACTGGCAGTAAGATATAAAAGAGATCTGATCATACCTCGGTATTTAGATATTTCAATGCATCTACCGGGTTCATCTGCGTCAATGTATGTTCCAGATCCCATAGGAGTAGATATTGGCTTGCAGTTATCCATATCAAATCTTTTTAATAGATCTTTGCAGTATTTGGATTGACTCACGAAGATGCCATTATCAAGCTGTTTTATTTGAAGTCCAAGAAAGTAATTCAACTTTCCCATCATGGACATTTCAAATTCTCCTTGCATCATTTTGCCAAAGTCACTACACAAATTTTCATTAGTAGAACCGAAAATAATATCATCTACATAGATTTGAACTAATAAAGTATGATGATTTATTTTCTTAATAAATAAAGTAGTGTCGACGTTCCCTTTTGTAAAACCTTTTTCTGTCAGAAAATTCGTTAGACGATCATACCACGCTCGTGGTGCTTGCTTTAGGCCATAGAGGGCTTTCTTTAACTTGTAGACATGAGAAGGATGTTTGTAATCTTCAAAACCAGGAGGTTGCTCTACAAACACTTCTTCTTGAATGTAGCCGTTGAGAAATGCGCTCTTGACATCCATTTGATATAGCTGAAAATTAAGAGAACAAGCATATGCAAGTAATAGCCTAAAAGCTTCAAGTCTAGCAACCGGAGCGAAGGTTTCATCAAAATCAATACCTTCTTCCTGGTTGTATCCTTGGGCTACTAGTCTAGCTTTATTTCTAATAATAACACCATTTTCATCAGATTTATTTCTAAATACTCAACGAGTTCCTATTACATGTTTATCCTTTGGTCTAGGAACAAGTTCCCAAACCTCATTTCTCTCAAACTGGTTTAATTCTTCTTGCATAGCAAGAATCCAGTGTTCATCCTCGATTGCATCATCAATCTTGGAGGGTTCTATTTGAGAGACAAATGCCATGTTTAGACAAACATCAAACATTCTACGAGTAGTTATACCTTTGCTTATATCACTGATGATGTTGTCAATAGGATGATTTCGATGGGTCCTCCATTCTTTTGGTAAGTCAGAGTGGATATGCTCTTCTTGAGAAAATAGATCATCATCCATTCTCAATTCCTCAGTATTAGTTGTAATGTCTTTGATAGAATTACCTTTAGCAGGGGAACTTGGCAAGTCATCGTCATCGCAAGAAATCACATCCTTTACCGTAGGATTAGTTTCATCAAAAGATACATGAGTGGATTCTTCCATGGCTAGAGTTCTTTTATTAAAGACTCTGTAAGCTTTACTCGTGAGAGAATAGCCAAGGAAAATTCCTTCATCCGCTTTTGCATCAAACTTGCCGAAGTTGTCCTTACCATTGTTTAGAATAAAACATTTACAACCAAATACATGAAGATGAGAGATGTTTGGTTTTCTACCTTTGAAGAGTTCATAGGGGGTTTTCTTAAGAATTGGCCTTATAAGAACTCGATTTGAAACATAACAAGCAGTGCTAACTGCATCAGCCCAGAAACATTTTGGGAGGTTAGTTTCGTTTAACATTGTTCGAGCCAGTTCTTCTAAGGACCGATTCTTTCTCTCTACAACACCATTTTGTTGTGGTGTTCTAGGAGCAGAAAAATTGTGATTGATCCCGAGATCATCACAGAATTCTTCAAAAGAAGAGTTTTGAAATTCTCCGCCATGATCACTTCTTATAGCAGCGATTTTTAGAGATTTTTCATTTTGGACTCTTTTAGCATAAATGCTAAAGGCTTTGAATGCCTCATTCTTATGAACTAAGAAGAAAGTCCAAGTGTATCTAGAAAAATCATCTACTATAACAAGAGCATAATAATTACCACCAAAACTTTTTGTCCTTGAGGGACCAAATAAATCCATATGAAGTAATTGCAATGGTCTATCAGAAGAAACTATATGCTTTGATTTGAAAGAAGTTTTTGTTTGTTTACCCATTTGACAAGCACTACATAGTTTGTCTTTAACAAACTTCATTTTGGGTAAACCCACAACCAAATCTTTCTTAATAAGTTTATTCAAATGTTCCATGTGAATATGCGCTATTCTTCTATGCCAAAGCCATGCATCATGATTATCATTAGCTACTAAACATGTTGTAGGTAAAGTAGAATCTATGTCAATCATATATATATTATTTATTCTCTTACCAACAAGTTTAGAGTTATTGGAATCCTTACTTTCGATGATGCATTTATCAGGGTAGAATGCCACTTGAAATCCTTTGTCGCATAATTGACTTATGCTTAGAAGGTTGTGCTTGAGTCCTTCAACATATAATACACCTTCTATAGTAGTTGAGGGTGGCTTGCCAATTCTAC
Organism: Lupinus albus; assembly: GCA_009771035.1. Classification (NCBI taxonomy): domain Eukaryota; kingdom Viridiplantae; phylum Streptophyta; class Magnoliopsida; order Fabales; family Fabaceae; genus Lupinus; species Lupinus albus. The sequence continues at coordinate 11,005,869 of CM020023.1, forward strand.
CAACTCCAAGTATTTTTCCCTTGTTGTTATCACCATATGTGATGTATCCTTTGTCCCTTGGAGTCAGGACAGAGAATTTACTTTTATCACCCGTCATGTGTTTTGAGCAGCCGCTATCCAAGTACCATAAGTTGCTGGCGGCTCTCAAATTTTCCTACAAAACAGATTAAGTTTTATTAGGTATCCAATATTTCTTGGATCCTAAATGGTTAGTCCATTTCTCAACCCACTTATATGTTCCTAAGGGTACACCATACTTTCTTATCATGCAAGTGTTTGGTGTATGCCCATTAATATTACAGTATGTGCATATGGGTTGATGAGCATGTATCCTAGAATTTTTAAAGGTATGGATACTTTCTTTTTGAAAGATAATTTTCTTTGAGATATTTTGCTTCTTAACTAGAGTCTAAGTCTTCAATAGGTACTTTTATCCTTAAGCTCTAAATTATGTTTAGTATCAATGCTCAAAAGATATTAAAACTATTTTGAAAAGAACTAGAAAACTCTTAGACAATTTAAAACAATTTAAAAAATGCTAAGTTACGGGTTACTTGACCTAAGTAATAGGTTATCAGACCTAGGTAACAGATTACCTGAACTGTGTGACAATTGGTAAAAGGTTACTGGAACTATGTAATAGCTTACCTGACTCAGTAAACAGTTACCCAGCAAAATTGACATAGTGTAACCGATTACTGTAAAGCAGTAACCGATTATTACTAAACAAAAAGTTTGGGTAATCGATTACACCACGATGTAACCGATTACACCACGGTGTAACCGATTACACAGTGATGTTAAACCAAAATTTTAAAATTTAAACTGAATGAGTTTCATTCCAATTGTGTCCAAACTTTGTGTAAGAGTATATTGGTAGATTGGAAGCCTATTTAAAGGTCTTGGAACACTCATTTCAATATATGATTTTACATATAACTTTTTTATAAAATTCTCTACACTTTTAAAGTTCTTCCAAACTTAAACACTTCTAAGAGCGTTGTATACTAATTTTAATGAGAGCAAAGAGATTGAAAGTCATAGAATTTTCATATATTGTAAAGGCAGTCCTGCCCTAAAATCATTCTTCAACTTATTGTAGATCTTGTCATCACAAGGGTGTGGTGAGAAGGGGAAAATGTATACTTGTGGATGTGTAAGTTACAAAGAGTCTGAGGAAGACAAATTGTAATTAATACTAAGAATATTCAGTAAATAAATCTCTTGTGCTGCAAGAATACTAGACTTAGCCTTCGGTGGACAAGAAGATGAACCGATATAAATATTTGTGTTCTTTCTATCTTTTCTCTAATATTCCGTTTTAAGTTTTGAAGTTTTATTCATCAATATTTTATGCAACATTTTCACTGCACTACATTCTAATTATATAGCAGAAAAGTTAATCATATCTCTCAACAACTAATTTATCCCTCTCTTAGTTATAAGTTATGCACTTGGCTAATTCCCACATGAATCCTCTCATCTCCTTGCCCTTAGAAGATTTGATGAACTTTTTCCAAATGTGTAGTACACATTTCTATGATGTGCACATGACATAACCTCACTGATGGCAGATTTCAATCCTTTTTGCAGATTTGAAACAAAGTTTCACCCATACATGTCATAGGAACCTAAAGCTTGTTCAAGAAGTGGTAAGAAAACATTTCCAATTGTCTTTGATATGAGAATAAACCACAACATAAGCAACCATATAAAATTGATTATTAGCATCTTGTCCAAAAGTAGACAAGAGTTGTCTCCTACTAGTGTAAGGACCCAAATTCTACTATTGAAAATTTTTCCTTATTTTATTCATTCTTCATACATTTTCCTACGACTTTTAAATAAAAATACCAACAACTCAACTTAAGTCTCATTTCCCTACTCTTATCAATTTCATAACCTCAAAATAACACACATGTTCGCATAGCAGAAAATCATAATTCATTCATATATCCCGGTAACTACCGCATACAATTAGCTATGGGATTCCAAAATACTCATAGCTACGAATATCCAGAGTTACAAATATTCATGTTCAAAATACAATTAGTCATATTACAAAAGAATGAATATAAGGACTTCCAAAAAAAGAGTTAAATGTCTCTATGCTCCTAATCAAAACGTTCTTACATCTTCCACCTACCTGCAATGGGATTAACATTGACCATACATAGAAACACAAATGAGTAAGTCGTTAACGTAAAATGATGTCAATACACGTTAATCCATATTTTAATAAAGTTAAGTAAAAACTTAGAATTAAATATACTTAAAACTGTAACACCCCAAATTTTAAGTCTTTAAAATTATAGTATCAGTCCTCGGATCCTCGCTTGAGCGAGAAAGAATCACCTGGGAGGGTGAAATCCTGGGCTATACTGGAAGATTCTCGCCTGAGCGAGAGTTGCCTCGCCTGGGCGAGAAATGGCAAACTGGGGCTGTTGACACTGTGAGATTCTCGCCTGAGCGAGAATCCCTCGCTTGAGCGAGAGGAAGCCTGTTGGGACTGTGAGATTCTCGCCTGAGTGAGAATCTCTCGCTTGAGCGAGAGGGTCAGATCTGAGTTTTTAAAATAGGCGGGATTTTCTCGCCCGAGCGAGAATCCCTCGCTTAAGCGAGAACCCGACGCTATTACATTAAATAGGGGACCCCAAACACATTTATTAGGGTTAACCTAAAGAGAAGTGAGAGGAGAGAGTATTTTCAGGAGCAATGAGGCTTTTGAGTCATTAGAAGCTTGAGAAGAGGTAGATCTCTTGATTCTAACTCTCTTTTTCCCTTTGAAACTTGTTTTGAGGTATGTTGGATCTCTTCTCAACATGAGAGAAACCATGGAAACTCACCATTTTGAGTTATGGTTTGTTTTATATGATTTTATCTTGTAAGCTCTTGACATAGAGTTAGTATTCCAAGAAAGGAGAGGGTTTGTGAGTTCATACATGAAAACCCCAAAACCCTAGAAATAAAAATGGGTAAAATGCTAGAGGTAGAAGATGAGTTTACTTCTTAATGATGAAATATGAGATGAATATGTATGTTTTAAATGTTGTAAACTTATGATGAAAGTAGTTTAGCAACATTGAAAATATGAGGAATATTTTGTATGCTTAAATAATGCAATCTAAATTGTTTATGAAATATTTGGGATAAATGACTAACATTGTGTTGTATGGTGTAACACCCCAAATTTTAAGTCTTTAAAATTATAGTATCAGTCTTCGGATCCTCGCTTGAGCGAGAGGTACTCGCTTGAGCGAGAAAGGTTCACTTGGGAGGGTGAAATCCTGGGCTATACTTGGCAATTTTGGGTAATGTAATCGATTACACAGTCCTGGTAATCGATTACATGATGATTAAAAGCATCAGATATGTACATCCGACACAATGTAATCGATTACACCATGTTGGTAATCGATTACATCGCGACGATGCCTCTGTAATTTACACTGTGTAACCGATTACACACTTCTGGTAATCGATTACATCGTATTAATGTAATCGGTTACACCATGTTGGTAATCGATTACATCGCGACGATGCCTACACAGTGTAATCGATTACACTTATCGCAGTGTCTATAAAATAGAAACCCAAAACACATTTTAGGGTTAGGACTTTGAAGAGAAGAGAGAGAAGAGAGCTTTTCAAGAGCAAAGAGCCTTAGGACTCATCTTAGAGCTTGAGAAGAGGTAAACCTCTTGTTCCTAACTCTTCTTCTTCTTCTCTAACTTGTTTTGGGTATGTTGGATTTATTTTCAAAACATGAGAAACCATGGAAACTCATTCTTTAGAGTTATGGTTCGTTTTATGTTGTTTTTCTCTTGTAAACTCTTGAGTTGGAGTTGATATTTGATGAATGGAAAAGTTTTGTGGGTTATTAATGAAAAAAACCCCAAAAACCCCCAAAATGAAGATATGGGTATAAAGAGAAAGAGATGAAATGTTAGATGTGGATGATGAGTTTGTGTTTTGATGTTGATATATTAGATAAACATGTATGTTTTGATATTTGGAAACTTGAATTGAAGTAGTTTTGGAAATATTGAGAATACATGAATCCCTTGTGTATTTGATGATGAAATACGAGTTATTTATGTGTTATTTTGAATAAATGACTGACATCGTTGTTATTGGTGATAATGAGGAAAGATCCTAAGGTTGGAGGAAATCGCGGAGGAGACTTTTAAAGTTACTCGGAACCGATCTCCAACGCTCACCGAGGTAAGGGATAAGTGGCTCTAATTCATACTCACTGATATGAATTAGGTATGTGAAATAGGTAAAAGGTTTGTAAGAGAGACGTGTTTCCATAGTTAATGATTTGATGGAAAAGGTAAATGTATTGGCATTATTGTTATGATAATAGAGTAAACTGATTATCATTTGATATGTGGTATTGCGTATGACTTGCCCTATGTGGTATTGTGTATGACTTGCCCTATGTGGTATTGTGTATGATTTGCCCTATGTGGTATTGTGTATGACTTGCCCTATGTGGTATTGTGTATGACTTGCCCTATGTGGTATTGTGTATGACTTGCCCTATGTGGTATTGCGTACGACTTGCCCTGTGTGGTATTGCGTACGACTTGCCCTGTGTGGTATTGCGTACGACTTGCCCTGTGTGGTATTGCGTACGACTTGCCCTGTGTGGTATTGCGTATGACTTGCCCTGTGTGGTATTGCGTATGACTTGCCCTGTGTGGTATTGCGTATGACTTGCCCTGTGTGGTATTGCGTATGACTTGCCCTGTGTGGTATTGCGTATGACTTGCCCTGTGTGGTATTGCGTACGACTTGCCCTGTGTGGTATTGCGTACGACTTGCCCTGTGTGGTATTGCGTATGACTTGCCCTGTGTGGTATTGCGTATGACTTGCCGTATGTGGTATTGCGTATGACTTGCCCTATGTGGTATTGCGCATGACTTGCCCCAAGTGGTAATGAGAAGGTAAACATGCAATTGGAATATGAATGATGAGAAATGAGAAGGTTGCAATGAAAGTCATATGCATGCTATAAAATATATAGTATGGGATATATGTTCTATAGGGTGAATATGAGCGATAAAAATGAAGATGTGGAGAAAGAAAGTAATATACATGCTATAGGATATATATATTATGGGATATATATATGTTATAGGGTGGATATGAATAACGGGACAGAAGATGTTCCAAAGAACGTAATATGCATACTATAGAATATATATTATGGGATATATTAGGATGAATATGAGTAAATTGGAAATTAAAGGAAGATAGTTTGAATGTTTTCAATTCCGTATGTGTGTTTATGAATTATATTAAAGCTTAATTGTATTTGAATGTGGGTTATCATGTGATGATAGTTTTTGAACTAATGACTTACTCCCTTTTGTTGTGTGTGTTGTTTATGATAACCCCATTGTAGGTAAATAAAGGATTTTGAGGATGACGATTGATTAGGAAGCTTTTGTGTTCATTTACTCGATTGTCTTTATTGTTATTTGATATGGTAGTTGATTTGATAACAATATGGGATGATTGTAAATCCTTTGAGATTAATATGGATATGTGTAGTTATGAGCTTTATAACTTGGGGAGACCCATAACTGGTTGTATGTGGTAAATGCTATTTGAATGAATTATGTTTTTCCACAACATAACTTTGTATGATAATATAATGGGGTAAATAGTGTTTTCGAAAATGATACTTGAGAGTTTTCAATGAAGATGACGACTGTATGTAAGAAATGATTAAAATGAATGAAAAAATTTCAATGGTAGAAAATCGGGTCGTTACATATGGTGGGAATGAGGAAAGATCCTAGAGTTAGCGGCGGTGTCGGTGGAACTAGTGCAGTTACCAAGAACCCAACCCAACACTCACCAAGGTAAGGAGAAGTTATTAATGGTATATGATAATAGAAAATGTGTGAATCTTCTGATTTTGTATACGATCGGTGTATGACTTGCCCTATGTGGTATTGTGTATGACCCTCCCTATGTGGTATTGTGTATGACTTGCCCTATGTGGTATTGTGTATGACTTGCCCTATGTGGTATTGTGTATGACTTGCCCTATGTGGTATTGTGTATGACTTGCCCTATGTGGTATTGTGTATGACTTGCCTTATGTGGTATTGTGTATGACTTGCCCTATGTGGTATTGTGTATGACTTGCCCTATGTGGTATTGAGTATGACTTGCCCTATGTGGTATTGTGTATGACTTGCCCTATGTGGTATTGTATATGACCTGACCCAAGTGGTGATGAAAAGGTAAACGTGCAATTGGAAAATAATGATTTGAAATGGTATTGATAAAGGAGGTGACAAGGTATGACAGAGATGAATGAGTGAATTCAAAAGGGTGGATGTAATAACTGGAGAGGGATAAACAGGAGATGTGGATTTTATCAGTTTATGACTTCTTGTATTATAAAACTTAAAATGTGGATTATCGTCTACTGATATTTATTGAGTTGATAACTTACTCCTTTGTTGTTGTTGTGTATATCTGTTATGATAATCCCATTGCAGGTAAACGAGGAAATTGAGGATACCCGGTTCGAGGCATGAGGAGCTTAGAACTCGAAGTCTTATTCTTTTTGTTTGATTGATGTAAACTGTTAATTGGATAATTGTAAATCCTAACTGGATTAGTACTACATTTTTGTAAATCTGGATATTAATAGCTATGGTTATTTTGGAATCCCATAACTAGTCATATGCGGTATTTACCAAGAAGGGAATATATGTATTATGTTTTTCTGCTCCATGGGAAGACTGGTTCTAGTTTATTGTGATAACTGACTTTAGAGTATTGAATGTTGTTTAATTGAAGAGAAATAGAGACGATATGAAATATCTATATTAAAATGAGAAGAATTTTAAATTGTAGAATTTTGGTCCTTACAAAAACCATTTCCTTTGTTTATACTTTTGAAAACATGTTCCATAACTTAAGCTAAAGTTTGCTACATTACTTGAGCCAAAACTTGTTACGTTGCTTGAGCCAAAGCTTGCTACATTGCTTGAGCCAAAGCTTGCTACATTGCTTGAGCCAAAGCTTGCTACATTGCTTGAGCCAAAGCTTGCTACATTTCTTGAGCCAAAGTCGCTAACCAATCATGATCGGCTAAAAATGAGTTTTTTTTCCATTGGCACTCCACCAATACATAAATAGTAAAGCCACACCATCATCATTACAAATATACCCATATATGCTTATAACGATTAAGTGATTTACAGTTCATTTCATTATTCCGAGTTTTATTTCCATTGGCACTCCACCAATACATAAACAGTAAATACACACCATCATCATTACAAACATACATATATATGCTTATAACAATTAAGTGATTTACAATTCATTTCATTATCCATAATAAAAAACATCTACGCATTTTCCATCACAATGTGTTTGGGGTTCCCTATTTAATATAACAGCATCGGGTTCTCGCTTAAGCGAGCTCATTCTCGCTCAAGCGAGAAAATCCCGTCCATTTTAAAAATTCAGATCTGACCCTCTCACCCAGGCGAGGCATCTCTCGCTCAAGCGAGGATCTTACAATCTCGACAGCTCCAAAATATCACATTTCCTCGCCCAAGCGAGCCAATCTCTCGCTCAGGCGAGACCACTCTCGCTCAAGCGAGCCAACTCTCGCTTAGGCGAGAATCCTTCCGTATAGCCCAGGATTTCACCCTCCCAGTTGAGCCTTCCTCGCCCAGGCGAGCCAACTCTCGCTCAGGCGAGACCACTCTCGCTCAAGCAAGCCAACCCTCGCTCAGGCGAGAATCCTTCAGTATAGCCCAGGATTTCACCCTCTCAGGTGAGCCTTTCTCGCCCAGGCGAGAATCCCTCGCTCAAGAGAGAATCCCAAGACTGATACTATAATTTTAAAGACTTAAATTTAGGGTGATAAAACTAGTCCAATCATTTGTCTACATTCATTATTGAATCCTTCATTACATGCATTCAAGCATATAAATTTTCTATTAAACAAAGTCATTGAATCATGAATAGGGTGTACTTCCATTTTAATAGTTCATCCAATGTTAGTCTTATGTACTTCTTCTAAGTAATCTCATTGTTGAACATATTGTTTCTTCTCTAACCCTTAAATAGCCTCTATAGCAATCTTCAAGACCTTGCTTACCTTTTTCTTCTCCAAATGAAACATGAAATCATCCTTCATCAAACTTATAGCATGCTTCCTCTTTAAATTTGGTTATGTCACGTGATATAGTTCGTATGATATTGTGTTATACAGCGCTAGTTGTAAATCACACTGTTATATCTGTCAGTTCCTCAACAGCGCATGACTTAGGCTGCCTTGATCGGTCAAACAGACAATGGCAGATCGCGCTGTCCTAAAGCCAAAAAAAGCGTTGTTAATCAACGTATCTGGCGTAGTACACCATGTTGGAAAAATTAAATTTCCAATAGACTTTATGATATGGTGGAAGACTTTTATTTATACTAAAGATGCATAATACATAGCCAAGATATTTCATGTCATATCATCAAGAATAAATGTATATAGAAACTAGAACTTGAGCGGAAGTGTACCTTACTATATTCATATAGAATATGGTGAATGAACCTTATACCATTCTTTGTCATGTGTCTTCAACTTCATATCCTTGTATAATGCCCTCCTTTATCCTTGTATCCAAATGCATATTCATAGTAGAACATGTAGGTTTGTTGGTCTTCCAATTGTAGACCACTCTTAGCCTTAGTTTCTCCACTACTGGGATGAAGGAAATAGTGATTTTGTGGTTGTGTTGTAGTGATCACAATTGGGGACCAAAACCCCTATTTATAAGACATGTATTCCCTTTCATGAAGGGTGATGTCTTTTGCATTTCTTATTTCTTATTTTGCCCATCATAAAAATAGAAATACACAATAATTTTCATGATAATTATGTCTATAGCCGTAAACCTTACTCGAAATAGATCACTTTAATTTGACTAATAAAATAATGACCCTAAACATATTACATGTGTGACCCAAAATTTCTTACAATCTCCCACTGGTCACATATGTAATTTTACAAATTGTGTTAGACTTTATGAGCTCAAATATACGTCATTATAAACCTTAGACATATCCTTATATCGTCCACTAATTATATCAATATATAGAACCAAAGCAGCTTTCCTTATATCAATCATAACTAAACCAATTAATGATCACTAATATTGACACAACTAAATGACATAGATCAATCATGAAATGTGCAGCATGAAAATCACATGAAGGTGATCTATACATGTCGATTTTCAACTTGTCCTCCTTTACTTTAGTGAGATCCCTTAAATAAATTTCAGAGTGAAACTGAACCATAAACCGTACTCCGCAGAGTAATATATATCATATTCATAGACATGCCTATATATAGATAACATCCAAATACAAACTCACACTGAACCAAAATATCCTCAAGTAATTTAATACTTCTGAAAGACCTTAGATGATAAACCTTTGGTGAGCATATCTGCAACTTGGAGTTTGTGTCAATATGCTCTATAGACATTTGACCACTCTGAACTGTTTCCTTAAAGTGATATATCAATGCTAATATTTTGTCACAATATAACTTTAATGGTCTTTCAATATATTCAAATCAGCACTCATGTGACAATTGTATAGTCATATCACATAATTAGATGTCTAATAATAAGGTATGAAAATCACTACCATAATAGATGAAGCTATAAGTGTTTGCTTAACACTTGATGAAATAACTCATCATCCACCTAATAGGCAGATATAGCCTTACATGAATTTTCAACTGTATTGACATCTAATAAGACTATATAGCAATACCTAATGATCTCTAACTGAATCATTTTATGTATGTGAGAACATAATTTCTTTGTTCTTGTACTTTATAATTAACTAATTGGTTGCCTTCCAATTATTTCTCATTGGGTTACTTAAATATTTGCATTCTAAAAAAGTACACAATATCGTGATGTGCATAGCTTTATATGTATGTTAACTTGCATAGTCAACACAAGGAATTTACTATATCGTTCCTAAAACATTGCAACCATGAATGTTCCTAGAATTGTATACCCAATGAACATAAGACTCATGTATGCTATTTGAACATCCTCATTCCTCATAGTCCCTTTATCCTTAATGGAACTTCCTTAAAATTAATGATTTGTTCAATTCTAAAGCACAAGGTCTAGATCCATATGGATTCGAGAATTAACATAATGTTCTCTCATTAATTCTTAAAGTTCGTGCAATTTAGGAAACAGATAAATCAATGGAACAAAGAACAAAACAAATTGTAATCATTATTACAATTAAATTCAAATCAACTTTAATCCTTAGATTCAAATAGTGGTGGAGCACACCACAAGTTACTTAGCACAACATTAATATTCAGTCTTTGGACAAAAATATTAACTTGTAAGTGGTACACTCAATGTAGTAATTAAATATTGATAATCATTCATGTCAAACAATAAGCCTTTCTTTGGACCGACTTACTATTCACATAGAAAACCATATGATTATCACATATTTATTACACAAATATGTTTGTAATTTTGGCCAAATAGCAATTTTCCTTTGGGCCAATTACAATTCGCATAAAAATGCAAACATACAAAATTGGCTTGATAATCTGTTACAATTGGCAATAAATATTAGTCTTGCTGTAATGGTCAAACATTGATAATAATGCATGTCAAACAATAAACTCTTATTTGGACTGGTTTATCATTGACATATGAAACCTTGTAATTATCACATGTTTATCATCACATGTGTGCATATAATTCGGTCAAATGTTAATCTTCCTTTGGGCCGATTAATACTCGCATGAATACATATGCACACTAACATTCAACATTTATTACGAACAATCTACATAAGAGAAGTTACTTTGGTAGCTTCTTACTTTAATTGAATCACTTAAAATGTTAAATAAGTTTATGTCAAAAAGATATCCAAAACATTTAATTCAAAATATTTCTAGCCATAAATATATGTTTTGGAGAATTATTTAACACTTGAGTATTATGGCCTAGTGGTAACAATCTTGGTTAGTGAAACAAAGTTTAATGCTGAATAGTGAAATAAAACACTGATGCATAAACATTAAAACAGAAGCAGTGAAATAAAACAGTGTTTGAAACAAAACAATGTTTATTATGAAACAATAAATGGTAATGAACAAACCAGATTTTGAAACAATATGAATCAAGACACTGTAAATTATGAAGCATAACAGTGTTCATTATAAAACACTAAATAGTAATGAACAGATCAGATTTTGAAATAATATGAAACAAAATACTGTTCATTATGAAACAAAACAGTGTTCATTATGAAACACTAAATATTAATGAACAAACAAGATTTTGAAACAATATGAAACAATGTTCATTATGTATGAAACACTATGTAAGAAACAAAACAGTGTTTAGTGAAACACTATATACTATGTAAGAAACAAAACAACACTAACGAAGCAGCACTAACGAAACAGCACTAAACAAAACAGCACTTAATATTGGTGACAGATTCATTGAGAATCACACTGAATCATGTGATGTACAAATGATTCAAAGCCTTTTGCAATTTAACATATAATCGATGGCTTGCCAAATCATATTGGATCTCTTGCAAATCAAATTCTAATTACTTTGCTTTAGGACAACACTTAAATGACAACCTTTTGTGTTTAAGTTTAAAAAAAACTAAACAAAAGGACATTGTTTTAATAAAGATTTTATTTATAAAAAATTGTAAACCAAAATGACATTGTTTTGTTTAAAAAAATCGGGGAAAAGATTAATACACATATCGCTTAGTGACATGTTAAAAATACCAGTAAGAATATAATATGTGTGGTCATGTCACTATTTAACGTCTCACGTAGACACATATGTTAATATTAATAGATGGATAAGAACGAAAGGACTAATATGATTCGAGTTGAAAACATTATGTACTAAAATAGTTATTTAAAATTATTAGAGACTAACTTAATAAAGTCGAAAAACACAACAAACTAAAATGAATATTTACTCAAAAATATATTTGAAAGTGATTTATGTTATACTAAAAAACTAATTCATCTTAAAAATTTCAACAATTATCTTAAAAATATATAAAGACAAAAACACAAAATAAAATGTTTTTTTGTTGTTGGATACAATCAAAATAAAATGTTCTTTGATATAATATGATATATGATAACTCAATCAGACCATAAACTACTAAAAATGTGTTGTCACCGTCAAACCCATGAGTGTATTAGTACAGTAGAGGTGCAATTAGTTGATTCTACAAATAATTATATATAGTGAAATTAAATAATATACATAAAAAATACATTATAGAATAATGTATCTCCCGCTATATAGAGATAAATTATCTCTTAAAACTATTAAAATCGTGACATGTGTATCATTGAATCATTTTCTACAAAAAATATTTCTAAAACTAAACAAAACAATACACATGTCATTCTTTTACTGGCAGAAAGATATAAGTTATCTTCTAGTATCAAGAGATACATTATTCTCAATAAATTAACTTCGAAAAAACTTGATACACTCCTGATGTGGATGACAGGATGCCACATCATTCTGTTTGGGTAGTGTGAAATGAGTTGGCTCACACAATGCACATTTATTTTGGATTCTCCATTAAATATAAAATTGTTTTTTCTAGTTCCAAACTCATCAACCTTAGTGCTTCTTTCTGGATTGCTCCTACGATTTTTTTGACAATGCATTACAATATAATTTAATATTTTTAATAAAAAAGATATTGGTAATTGCTAATATAATTCATTTCATTGGAGCATAAAACCTTCAATCACTTTGATTTTAGAATGACCTTATAATTAATATATAGATAATTAATTTATTAAAGTAAATTGTTATCTAGAGTCTTCTATAACAAAAATAACACGTGTCATTTATAAACTGAACATTAATAAATATAGTGTCATTTTAAATATACATATTATTTTTCTTATAATGTATGAGAATTTTTAGGAGGATATATTATTTTCCTTTTTATTATTCTCTCTACATTCCGAGAGGAGTGGGTAGTTAGTTACTTGATGTTTTCTTTGTTAGGACTGTTAGCCCCTTTATTAAATAAAATAAGTATTAAATATTTATTTACAATTTAAAGATGTTGGACATAGTTATTTTTGGCTTAATTAAATATTTTTTGATTGAAGGTTAATTTTGATTTTAGTCTTAGTTCCTATTGTTTATTTTTATTTTTGATCTTTTTTTATTTTAGTCTTAGATCACATATCCTCTACTAACATGATGCAATCATGTTCCAATAATATAGAACCAGTGACAGGTATATTTTTACCAAACTCAAACTATATTTTTATGGACTCGAATTTGAAAGCTCTGAACAAGTTAGAATAACTTTGCATCAGTTGATTTATGTATTTACTGATAATATTTAATTTCAATATTTATTTTATTAAACAACTAAATGATGACATTTCTACACCAACATTGGTAATATCAGTAATTAGCAGGACACGTGGCATGACAGTGGGATTTTAGTCATTTTAGAGAAAAACATATTTAATGCTCTGTTTGTATTAAATATACTCTATATCTATCACTAAGAATCATGACCAAGAATAATTTAAGTAAATGATAATACTAGGCATGTTCACAATTTGTTTGGAATGATTTATATCCGATTTAGACAATTAATTCAATTATGGTTAGATTTGGTTTGTTTATCCAATCTAAATATTATATGCGGGTTAGATCAGTTTGAAAAGATTTTTCATAAAAGATTCAAAAATTACATATACACTTAAAAAGTAAAATATTAAGTCTAATACACTTTAAAGTGACAAATTTACATACATTCATGTTAATATTGTCACAACCTTGTCAAAGTATTATTTACAAACACTATAAAATATAATGTCACAAGTGCACAATTATGTTCATACCACCATGTTGATATAAACAAATAAATAACTATTGTATAAATTTAAAAATATTCATATGTTAAATATCGAAACATAATTATGTAAGAATGAGATTGCAACTAAGAGGGAGGTGAATTATTTGTTGTAAAAGTATGACCATTTTTTCTGCAAAATCAGAAGTTTAAGTGCAACGGAAAATAGTGCAGAAAAAATAACGACTTAAAAAGTATAAAGTTAAAGGAGAAGAGAGTACGCAAGTGTTTTATACTGGTTCACATTCTTGTCCAGTGAAGGCTACGTCGAGTACTATTGCATCACAAGAGATTCATTTACTTAAATATTATGAGTTGTAATTACATTATCTCACTCCGAGATCTCTATGTACCTTACACACTCATTAATATTTAAACATTCTTAGAAAACATTATTCCAAGTAACACCATTGGAAAACACTATTCCAAGTAACACCCTTGGAAAACACTATTCCAAGTAACACCCTTGGAAAACACTATTCCAAGTAACTTTTCCCCCTTTCTATTTACACCATTGTGAAAGAAAGTATTCTTGTAAAATTAAGAATTTACACAAATGGCAGGATTACCTTTACAAGTTGATATGACAATTCTAACTTTCAATCCAAACAACTCTTATACAATAGATAATAATGCTCTTGTATGTTTAGAAAAACTTAGAAAACACTTTGAAGCAACTCCAAAAAATAACTTTGAAAGTTTGAGAGTGTGTTGCTAAAAAGTGCAGAAAATATTCAGAAAAAGTGTAAGAGATTTTGGAAAACTTGTGTGGATTTTGTTCAATGAGTTGTTATGTGAGTTATGTATTCTAATGTCTTTATATAGGATTTCCAATCAACCATAACAACTCTAGGAGAGTGTAGGTTTCATTTGGAATGAAACACTTTCGTTTAGGGTGAAAACCTTTCACTTTGAAATCTGAAAACTAGTGTAACAACTCTCAGTAATCGATTACAGACAGTGGGTAATCAATTACCCAAACATCATGTCCCACAGTATTTTCGAAAATCACTTAGCGTAATCGATTACAATATTTGAGTAATCGATTACTCTAGTGTCCTGTCCAACATGATTACAAAAATGTCTTAGTGTAACCGATTACAGTAATGGATTACATTTTAGCCGTTGGATGTTGGATAACTATTTTCTCACACATGTAACTTGTTACTCAATTACATTAATCCGTTACATAACATTTTTGAAAATTATTTTTATTACACTTAAAATATTTCAATTTTCTTAAAAAATTATTTTGAGCATTATTACTAAGATATTTAAAATAGTATAGGATAGAAGTACCTATTAGACTTAGACTCTATTTTTCTTGAAGTTTTATCTTCTTTAGTCTTGATAATTATTCTTCCCTTCTTCTTTTTGGTGATGTTTGTGTCTTCATCAAAACTGTGTTAAGGTCAGGAGCAAAATCTTCTTCACAAATTAGGGTTGCGACAATGAGTATCCTAAAATTAGGGTTGCGACAATGAGTAAGGATATTCATAACAAAATGATTTCATTAAAAAACAATTGAGACAGTTGTACTGTATATGAGAAGAAAACAAACCTACAACTTAATTAGATGTCAAAAGAAACATTGTCTTTACAATGTAAATATTTTACATAATAATGAACCTATCATATGACTTGAATTGGATTTTAGCTTGTTTCATAATATTATTTAATATTATTGAAGTGCTAAACAGATAGACGCACAACTTTGTTTGAGCTACTCCTAATAAGCCAAATTAACATAGTATTGATATAGTTCTTAGAGTTTGATCTAAAACTTGAACTACACCATTCGATTTTTAAAAATTTAATTCAATCACATTCGACTAGTTTTTGCAGTTTCGATTAATTTTGGATCGATTTTTTATTTTAATTTTGTATCGGTGTAGATTTGAACATCTCTAATATCTTGTTAAAAGATGATAAAGAATTTTGTCTCAATATTTCATTTTTTATTTAAATCAAATAACAACACATCTATATAATTTTTCTCAATTTAATTCATCTCAAACACTAGAGAATTCATAGGGTGGAAAATAAGATATATACCATAAATAAACCTTTAACAGCCATGGTTTTAAATAAAATAATTTTTAAAATTAACAAAATTCTATTTATTCTCATATTCCATTTCTTTTCAATAAAATAATTTTTGAAATCAATATTTCTAGTGAACTTGCATAGAAGTTTCTCCGTCCACATATTACCATGAATAGTCATTCAATTATTTCTTTTTCACTTATATTCAAATCACCTAATTAATATGAAACTCATTAATTATTGTTATTATTAATAAGTAAGTTAATATTATTAATTTATTATTATTGAATCTCCTATTATTTAATAATATAGCACTTTATATATAAACTATTTTTTATTACATTAAATTATTTAAAATAAATTGATACTTATATAACATTCCAGACTAAGAATATTAGCGCTAGAACTATCCTTCTTAGTTTCTTTCATTTACACACTCACACTCCCCCAAGTTTTACTAAAATTACATAAATTACTTTTTCTTTTTTTTGTCTTACACAAACCCTCATAATTTATATACATGTATTACATTAACTATATACACATGAGATTTAATCGTAACCTTTTAAATAAAAAAAGTAATGAGTATAATTAATTTGAAAAATATATGATATATTATAGAGATAAGTCCAAATAGTAGAAAAATCAATATTTTTCATTATTTTTGTTTCATTATAAAATGCATCAACAATTGTAACCAGATGTTGTTTACACCATTCTTATCTTATTTTATAATGAACAAAATATAATGAAAATGTATTGACTCTCATATTATTTGAAATTGTCTCCAAAATATATCATATTTTGTTTAATTATAATTATCACAATTTTTTTTAGAAGATTATAGTTAAATATGCTAACGGTGTTGGTGAGTATAATATATACACATAAATTATGGGGTATTGTGTAGATGCAAAAAAATGAGATGTGACTTATGTAATTTCGCTAAAATTCATAGATATGATGTGTAATTTACTCTATCATCAATTTTTACTTGTGTTTTGTTATCATCAATCTACCAAAAATTATTATGACTAGATTAGGTAGGATAAAGATATATTAGTATCTAACCTCTATGAATAAGTATATTTCCTAGATTGGTTGGCATGAGATATGATAAACACTTAAGATCATAAGAAGTATAAGAAAATATCAAACGTAAGATGAAAGATTATTATAAATGAAATTGATGAGGATAATTCAGATCTCCTACATACAAGATATTCCAAATCAAATTGATCTAAACCTTATCTTATGACTTATAATATAATCATTAACAAATATCAAATTACGTCACTAATGTTAGAAAAATTGAAGAACACTATTTTAGTAAAGAGATACAAATAATTAACACATTTATCTCAATCTCTAGTGGTATATGGTCAATGCACATAATTATAACAATCAATGATCATTTATATGATCAATGCACATCATATTCTCTTTTTTATATTTAATATTAGATATTATTTTGTCACAACATATTACATTACATTGACTCATTAGCAATTTACCCAACCTCACCCAGACAATATTCATCTAAATTATAGTGAAATAATCATGTTCACTAATAAAATAGATGTTGGAAAATGATGGTTTCAAAGTGTTTTTTAGGAACATTAATATGACCATTAATAGGATATCTTCTGTGTGAAATGAGAAAATCACAAAGGGTATTATGGATTTTGTGAATGGGTGAAGGCTATTTTCTCCTTCTTTATTTCCGTGACATTAAAAATTGACACAACCAGTTATACTCTGGGAATTTCAGAAACTAACACTAGTTGTCAGATTGTGGGAAAAAATTGACATGGGTAGCTATATTGTTGGTATATCGAGAATTGACACTAGTAGTCATATTGTGGGTATTTTAAAAATTGCCACTGGTAGTCATATTGTCAGTGTATTCGAGATCGACTCTTACATTGTAGTAAGAAATTGATAAAAGAGAACTAAGTTGTTTTATCTGAGGACAACGTTGTTGATAATCTGTTCGCACAATTTGGACACTACCATGAAACATCTTATAGATGACGATCTAATCATAACTCAGTCATTAAATATTATTTCTTGTCATTGTTGCGAGGTACCTAAACAAAAATACATGCCATATTATACACTACCGGCCTGAATACGAGTTAGAGGATATGGTTGTGGGTCACCTAATATAATTTTAAAAAAAATGAAAATCAGCAAAATCCAAAATTTAAAAAAAATGTAAAAACTCTATAAGATCAAATAAAATTATAACAACAGCCTTGTATCATGTTTTTACATTAAATATAATCATCATTGAAATTAAATTACAAAGGATATTGGAAATTTTTTAAATATAAGAACGAAAATAAGTAAGAAAATATAAATATAAGATTAGAACATGTCTAATTGGTCAATTATGGGAACTGAATCTTGTCTTTCCGATTGTTGGTCGGGCAATTGGAGTGGAACAAAAACTGAAATAATAACAATGAATGAATTTCAATGGATAATTATTATTAAATCTGCTAGTTATTGTTATTATAAAAATTCTTCAATTATCATTTTTTTACTACACTGATCTATAACTGTAAGGTTAAAAAGATGTACCAAAAAAATAAACAAAAGGGAACACAACCAGTATTCCACTAGAACATGCACTTGCTAGCAATGCTTTTCCTACGAAAACCAAAATAAGGAAAGTCCAAGAATGATGAATGTTTTACAAGGTTTATCCCAAATACAAAAACATGGTTTACATTTAACTAAGAACCTGTCTACAGATTACAACTGATCAATAAATTAGCAGTATAAATAAGTAAAAATGTAAGCAAAGACATGCTTTGACAATAATATACAGAGAGGAGAAAAAACTAACCTAACTATGAAACTAAGAATCATTTCTTAGAACGCTTATTGGGTCGTTTATCTTTGCTAGCACTAGCATTAGCAGTATTGTCCCTCCCACGCTTTGCAGAACCTGCATTGGTCTCTGTTGCCTTCTTTGGAGGCCTTCCAACACTCCTTTTTGACTCAATATTCTTATTCCTTTTATCCCCTGACCCTCCTCCATTGTTGTTTTGCCTAGGATTCCTTTCTTTCCCTTTATCCACCTTTCCCTTATTCACTATTTTCTTCTGCTCTTTCCCACCAGCACCACCCCTGCTGCTGCTACTACTTCCACCACCACTCTTTAGCCCCTCCGCTGGAGCATTTTGCTTTATCCGTTTCAAGAAATCTGCAGCTGCATTCCTCTTTTCGGTGCTCGCCTCTGCTTTGCTCTTCTCCAGTTTAGGGGTCTCAGCAGGCTTGTTTGCTGAGGACCCTGCTGCTTTGGAAGTAGTGTTAGTTGCGAGTTTCTTATTGCCAGAGTTGTTACTGTTGAGGTTCTTGTTGCTTCTCCTCAGGCTTCTTGCTCCGGTGACAGGCTTTTCCTTTGCCTTGGGAGGTTCTTCCTCCTCCTCTTCATCCGTGTCAGAAGAGGTTTTAAGGGGTGGTTTTGTAGCAGAAATTGGCTTTTCCTTGTCATTGATGATGGGTTGTTCATCCTTTTGGCCAATGGTGGCTGAGGAAGGTTTGGCTGATATTGAACTGCGTTTGCGGCAAACCACAATAGGAGCCGCAGCTTTCTGCTGGGAAAGGAGGGAATCTGGTTTGGCTTGCGGTGCATTTGGAGATTGTGAGTCAGTTTTCTGGGTGATAGGATCGGACTGCGATGGACATTGATTCTTCAACTCGGCGGACACAAGGTGGCGCAGCTGCTGCGCCACCTGTGATTCGCGAGAGTCTTTGGGAAAGAACACAATGGCATTGCTGAAGATGAGTAAAAGGTCTGAGAAGAATTCGCTGGTGCGGGAAGAATAGTTACCATTTTGGAGTCTCAATTGTATGGTTTTCAAATCCATGTGTCTTCTCACTGTGTTTTTGTATTCATCGGATTCCTGCAACAAGAGACCAAACCAAAGCTTAAAAAAATACTAAAATTGGCACAAGTCTATGATTGTTTCTTAAAAAAAAATCAGAAGCTTTATATTTTAAAGTAATCACATGGTGTATGTTCAGTTTAAGAAAATATTTTGTATTTTCTATTCTATTACTAATTAAAATGTGATATTGTTTTCATTTTATTCTCTATATTTAGATGTTCGTACCCTAAATACAAATAACCTTTCACTATTTCTTGTACAAAATTTTGAAAACAAATGAAAAACTGAAGACGTTGTAAAAAATAAACAACACAAATATAAATTATTTTCTTATAACTAAAAAGTCTGTTAACAAATTTATGAACTCTTCTCGTACCAATATCCAAAACACAGAATTTGATATTACCAAAACAAAACAAAAATTGAGTACCTAACAACATTCTCAGCATACTTTTCAAAAAATAAAAAACGTTACGGCATAAAAGATAGGAACTGATTGATAAATATACACATTAGTTTAATTACTTTTTTATAATTTATTTTTGGGATAAAGTTAGCATTTAAAACATTCTTTGGATATAACCATAACAAAAAGTACATATCTAAGAACTTGCCTTTTGTTCTTTCAACGATTAAGGACGAGCAAAGGAAGGAAAAAAAAAAGATGAGAAAGAATACAAAAGAGATCGGGTCCATTCTTAATTCCACTACCGGCTAGGAAAAATACAAAACCATCACGTTCAATCCACACACGGTTATATTTTAAACATTAAAGAATAAATAATACGTGACCAGTCCAAGTAGAAGGGGCTTACTTTAGTTAAATTAAATATGAGATCTCTATTCCATTTCTAGATTCGTGTATATATTATTGAAAAAATGTAAAATATATGCAACCACAGGGTAAATATTTATACACATTCATTGTATCATCTAACATTCATTTATATTATTTTTTATGAAGAGTTAATAATTATTAAAAATGAATAGTAAATGATAGACCCATAGAGTATGAAACTCTTACACTTTGAATGTAAATATTTTTTCTCTTCAAAAAAAGGTTTCTACTTAAGTGCCCAACTTATCTTAAATAATAGTCTCTTAGTGCCGCGAAGCATGGGCGCAAGAAACGGGTATAATATTTATTTGATATTTTTGGATCATAAGACATAGGTAAAGTAGTACTTTTATTTAACAGATATGCATTTTTTGGACGTAGTCAAATATGAACTTGGTCATATCGAAAATTTTGGATCGCGCTTAATAGAATGTAGCCCAAAACCAAACCCGTTTATGGGCTTCGATTGTGGTCTGAAATCATGTACAAGCATGTTGCACGATTTTGAATACACGTGCTTAGCTAACCCATTATTTTTTTTTGTTAAATTACAATAATACATGAGATTTAATGAAATTACAGAAATGAATCATATTTTTATACTTACCTAAATCACCTCTATCTTCTTTACAATTATAATCATTCTTGATTTATATAAATACATTTAAGGAAAGTCAGAGTAGGGAATCTAAATATAATATTTAAACATGAAAACTGATTTAATGTAAATCTCTGGCTGTAATTTACTCTTTTGTCAAAGTGAAGAAAGTATAGATTGCATTTTGGCCTTGGGAAAATAGTATATTAATGTCTGTATAAAAATTTATACATGATCAATATATTATTTATAAATTATTTGTATATTTATATTTAAGAGAGTCAATAATGGTGAAATATTAATGGTAGGTGATATCGTAGAAAACACTTAAAGTATCAATACATGCACTTTTATAGATTAAAAGGAATAATTGTGTTAGACATAACATATCATATCTGCAATACTAACAGTCGAATTTGTAGAATAAAATTAATCAAATTATTTATTCATATTATAATGTTTTTTAACAGTATCTTCCCGTCCAATTTGCAAGAGAGTGGTCTTTCAAGTGCCTTAAGTCAAAGGCAAATACCCTCTTAATACAGATTTTGAGATATGCATTTAAGATATCAAAATTAAGACCTTATACTTAAATAACTCAATTTCCTTCTACTATGACCAATGTATATAGTGTAATTATTAATTTTTTAAATAAGTGAAAGAGTGTAATTATTCTTTCTTTTTTTAGAGTGTTAATGACATATTTATCGAATATACCAAATAAAGGTCCAACAAACTACAGGGACTTGATCATAGGTGCCTACCATTTTCGGCCGTATTCAACTCCACTACAGGACTTAAACGGACTCTACGATTTGGATTATTTCATGTGAAAATAAAATATATATTTTTGTGTGAAAAAATTCGATTTTTTTTAACAAACTTTATATTTATTTCTGCCAAGGGTTTGGTCCTTTTTTCCTCACAAACTGCGCCTATAAGATACCAATCTATTTCAACGTGGTCCCTTATTGTTGGACAGTCATAACTTAATGAACGGATATATATTCCTACTTAGTCCTTACCCTCCTTATCGTATTTATTTATAAAAAAATAACTTCTATTTTTTTGAACCATTTTTTTGAATAACAAGATAAAGAAGTCATAAGTTTAACGTGCATGCATGTATAAATTATAATTTTCACACAATTTTAAAACTGAAATTTCATCTCTAGATTTTTACGGAGGATATCTGTTGTCTCATAAATTATTATATTATTTTATCTAACATTAAATATGATTGGTTGAAAAATTGTACTTTAGTTAAAGAATTAATTAGTAATATTTTTCGGACAAATAATATTTGTGAGACAAAAGATGTGCTCTCGTTTTTTATCTATTTAATATTCCTTTCTAAAGTTTTTAAAAAATGTGAAATACCGGTTTTACCCACGCAAATGGAGTTGAATGAGAATACCTGGCTATCAAGACGGCGCTCGAACAACGAGCTGTGTTCATGTCTTCTAATCAATTCTAACAAGCCAACCAACGATTCTGATCTCACCACCGCCGTCACCTCGCCGCTACCATCACCACCGTAAACCTCCTTCCTCCGCCGCATATTCCTCTTCCTTGTCAAACTCGCAGAACTCTGCACCTCACTGCTCTCTCTCGTCCCTCCCGAGTGAGCCACCGAGTCACGCAACTCGGACGAGTCATCATCCTCCGCCACCTTCCCCCTCTCTTCGCTTGGAGGCACCGACTCGCACGTTAAAACCTTTGCCACGGTATCACAGCTTCCGTTATTCGATTCTTCTCCAACCGGTTTCTCCTTCCTTTCGGTCTGAACCGGTTCGGTTAAACCATCATGAACCGGGCCCGGTTCAGAATCCAGTCCATTTTCTAACATCATTACATCACCGTCCTTACTTTTCCCACCCTCGAACCTTGAACCGGTTGAGTTAGACTCGTTTACGGATTGGTTCTCTCGGTCCGATTCGTCAGCAGTGGTTGGTAATACTTTATCTGTGTTAGTTGTGCTTTCATCGAGCCGACGAATATCCGGTTCAGAACTTACAGGTTCCGGTTCAGAACTTACCGGTTCCGGTTCATCTCGTTCTTCGCCGGTTTTTTCGTTCTCAGGTAACTTCTTAACGGAAACATCCAGATCTGGTTTCTCGTCTTCTTTTCTGCAATTTTCTTTCTCTCTTTCTTCTTCTAATCTCTTTACCTTCAACTGCAACGACCTTAATAAAATAAAAACCAGAAAAATATAAAAACAAAAATTAGATCTAAAACCTAATTAAAAAATAATAAATAAATATAAAATATTCGAAATTCCGAAGCTTTAAAGATACACAAGATAGATATTTACAGAATGGAAACGTCGTAGTGTTGAACCTCTCGCCGGAGCTCATCAACACGTTGTTTCCTCAATTCATCAACCCAAGGAACATGATCAGCTCCGTCGCCGGCGTCGGCGCCGTTCCGACGCAGCGTCATGTCGTCGTCGTTGCATTGGTCAGCGAATCGGCGGTTGAGATCGTGAAATTTCTGTTCGCAGTGGCGCGCGGTGGCGAAGAGGGTGGTTCGGGACTGAACCTCCATGGCGACGGTGTCCCAATCTTTGAAACCATGGCGGTTAACGGCACACGCGAGTAAAAGCTCCTCCCACGTGCCCCAAACCTGGTTTTGTTCCTCTTCTAGGGTTGGGTTTTGGTTTTGTTGATTTTCCATATCATAACCATAAACTGCTTCTTCTAGAGACCTTCTTTGCCTCCTCTTCTCACACCTCCAATCCTTTATTTAAAAATAAAAACTATATATTATAAATTAAAATTATAAAAATAACTATTAGGGTTATTTATTATTATTTTTCTTTTTTGGTTTTATGTTCTTAATAATTTGTTTCCTACCTAATTGGTCATATTTGTATTCTTGTTCATATGTTATGGGTTTTGGATGAGAAAAAAATTAAAAATCTATGTTCTTGGTTTGGTGTTTATAATATTCTTTGGGTTGAATGAAATTGTGGTGTGGTGTGGTGAAGTATGTGATTTGTGATGTGCTAATACTGTGCAGTAACGTCTACACTAACAAGGCCTTTTACTTTGAATCATTCAGGCAACTGAATTTGGGGGTTTTCTTTTTGACCTCAAATTTGATGAGTAATTTCCATCACTTGCCCTTATGATTTACATGGATATTGGATTCTTGGCCCCATTTTTAATGGGCATTTTTTTTAGTTATCTTGTTATGGAAATGGGACTTTAGGCCCAATACTCTATATATTTAGAGTAAATTACGCTCATATCCCTCGAGTGTTAGTGAAATTACACAAATTATCTATCCTTTTTTGTCCTTATTCGAATTATCCCTCTTTTTTTTGTTCTTACACGAACCACCCATAACTCCTACCCGAATCACTGCTAGTTTTATATATATTACATTGACTACCCTTACATGTTATAAAAGTGTAATATTTTAAACAAAAAAAACGTGTGGTGAGTATAATTAATTTTAAAAAAAATATATATTGTGTAAAATTTCAAATAGTACAAAAGTCAATGTTTCTTTATTATTTTTGTATCATTACAAAATACATTAATAATTCTAAATATATGTTTAAATAAATCTTATAATATTTTGTAACTAGAAAAATAATGAAGACACATAGACTCTCCTGTTATTTGAATTTGTCTACACAATATACAATATTTTATTTAACTTAATTATATACGTTACACATTTTTTGTTTAAAATATTAGGAGTATAACATATGTACAAAATTAGGGGTGGTTCATGTAATGACAAAAAAAGGAGGAGTGATCTGTGTAATTTCACTAAAACTCAGAGGGTGCGAGTGTAATTTACTCTATATTTTAAACAATTAAAGTATAGTTTATCACGAACAATATGTTGATTTAGTGATGTAAGACATTATGAATCTCTAGTTAGATTGAATGGTCAAAGTCTCAATTTCTATGAGCGACATTTGTTGACATGGACAATTATACTATCTGAAAATAATTAATTCCTTTACAGTTAATCAATATGAGATTTCTTTTTCTGTCTATACAAAATTTAGAATTAGTAAATTATATCTCAGGTAGATATAACCAGATTTGGTTGGAATATGCTTATCTCAAGTCATTAAATGAAGATCAAACAATTTAAAATGAAATAAGATTTCAATCCTAATTTAAAATCTTAGTTGTTATCATTTTAAGTGAATTAGTCAAAGTACTAATTAACTTAATCCAACATCACTAAATATATTCTTGATTTGGTTGTGATTCGTAAAAGTTAATAGTTTTTTATAAAAATAAATATTATTTTATGGTACTCATAGATATTTAGATAAATTTTCAGACTAAAGTTATCCATACAGAGTTAAAAATCATCTACAAATAAATCATATAATTAGCAAATAGAAAAATTATCTAGTGTTTTATAATACATATTTCAGAAGTAAATATTAAATATCAACAATATAGATATATTATTATGGTATACATAAAAGTATTAATATAATAGCAAAAATAGGTTATTAATATACGTCAACAAATCTTATTATTTATAGATCCAAAGAAAGTGTGACACTGGATTGTATTCGAATGATTAAAACCCTAATTTGATCCCTACAAGACATTACTAATAATTTCTATAACTCAAATATTAATAATTAGCTAATATATATATATATATATATATATATATATATATAACTTATCACTATATATATACCCTACCGATTTGATGATCGGTATGAATTTAGACCTGTCAAAATGGGCCGGGTATAGCGGGCCGGCCCGCCAAGGCCCGAAAAAGTATAGGGCTTGGGTACTAAAGTTTGAGTATTTTAGTTAAACCGGGCTTTTTAGCCCGGCCCGTCCGGGCCACAATAAATTCGGGCTCGGGCCGGGCTTACCCGTTCGGGTTCGGGCTATTGTCTACTCATTTTCTACATGATGTAATCGATTACGATATACTCGTAATCGATTACAACATATGAAAAACATTAGTTTTTGCTGTTTTTTAAACAGTGTAATCGATTACACAATCCTTGTAATCGATTACACAATCCTGGTAATCGATTACATGCTGATAAACAAATCAGACATGTGCATTTTACATGATGTAATCGATTACAATATACTCGTAATCGATTACAATATACTTGTAATCGATTACAATATACTTGTAATCGATTACAACACTTTAAAAGCATCAGTTTTGCTGTTTTTTTCGATTACATGCTGATAAACAAATCAGACATGTGCATTTTGCATGATGTAATCGATTACAATATACTCGTAATCGATTACAATATACTTGTAATCGATTACAACACTTTAAAAGCATCAGTTTTGCTGTTTTTTAAACAGTGTAATCGATTACACAATTCTGGTAATCGATTACACTGTTTAAAAAACAGCAAAACTGATGCTTTTAATATGTTGTAATCGATTACAATATACTCGTAATCGATTACAACATATTAAAAGCATCAGTTTTTTGCATTGGTGTAAATAATAAAATAATCCGGGCCGGCCCGCCGCAGCCCGCAGCTCGCTTTGGGCGGGTTTAGGCCTCATTTTTAGCAACATAAAATATAACCGGGCTTTTTAGCCCGGCCCGTTTTAGCCCGAATCAAAAGCGGGCTAGCCCGAACCCGTCCGGGTAGCCCGTTTTGACAGGTATAGGTTTGATATTAATAACACTACATTGGAGAAAAAAATATTTATCAACTAGAGATAAAAATACGATGAAGGAAAATATCATCTTTAAAACTGTATCCTAATAGTAGGACATTTATCAACTTTAAAATCAAGATTTTAAGATTCAAACATTAATTAAAACGTAAAGATTTATATTTCAATGATATCTTCATTCGTTTTCAATATTTTAATTTTTAGAGGAAAATGATATATCATCCTACTAACTCGTCATATTAATCATTTTACCCACAAGAAATTGACATATATCATTTATAAATTAATCACTTACAAATAAATTATCACTTTGTAATATATGTCAGTTTTTTGTGAGTATAAGGATTAATATAAATATTTAGTATGATGATATATCATTACTTTTTTTATATTCAGATTTTTTCTATAGTCTATTTGATTCATATTATATATTTAAATTTGGGTTTTCATAATTTAAGATCAGTTAACATTTCAATGGTTTTTTTAGTATAAAATGATAATAAATTTAATTAGTTGAATATGTGATAAATAGATGTGATGAATTTGAATATGACAACTTTGTCATAAAATTTAAATTTAAATATGGGGAGCAACTCGTCTATTTTATATAAAAAAATGTGAGAATATATGGTTAGAATTAAAAATTGATTAATAATTGATGATCACTTGAAAATATCACATATATTTATATTTAAATCTTGATTATATAATACTTTATATTAATTATTCTAAATCTTCACCTTTTAATATACTCTAATCTAAAGTCTGATTTTTCATTAAAAATCACAAACTATTCACATGAAGCCGTCCCTTTTCTCTTTTTTCCTATCAACCCACTCCAAAAACCAAAATGTTTTCATCTACACTCCTTATCTATCTCTAACAAAGGAAACTACTAACAAAAGTGACATGAATTCTTTTATAACATAAACTTTCATTAAAAAATGAGTGTAATATTAAATTTATACATAGTTAGTACATTATCCATTATTTATTTGAATCAGTTGTTTTGAAGAGTTAATAATAATTAAATATAAACAGTGGATGACATTTCTTTTTTCTATCTTAAAGAATTAGGAATGAAGTATAAGATATATATATTTCACCCTAACCGGAAGTTACACGAGGAATTTACCATTCTAGCTAGATCCGTAAGTGTAGCATACTTTCCTTAATTTCACCCCAACTACGGGTGAAAACAGGCTAGGTCAGACCAGACTTTGTCTTAAACAAATTTAACTTATAGAGCATATAACAGTCTGGGTCTGGCCTGTCAGTCTATTTAAAAAAAAATCAAAACCTATGTTTGACTTGTTTAAAAGTCTGGTCTAACCTGTTAGTGTCTGTTAGGGTAAAAAAAAATCAACACATTATGTACAAACTAGGAAAAATTACATACTTAGATGGGTTGAGTTATGTACTTAAGCCCAAGTCTCAACAAATAAATATTCAATTATTAAATGTCTAATATCTAAGTTCTAGTGAATAAAAAAGTATTATTTAGTTTTTTTTGTACATATTATAAAAAATAATTTATAAATATATAATAATATTACATAGTTCGGTCTGTTAGGCTTAATAGGCTTCTTATAAGGTTTAAGTCTGCCCTATTTAGGTTAAATAGGTTATTAGCGAAACATAAGTCTAACTTATTTACCAAAAAATATCTGATCTGACCTGTTATAAGTCAGGTACTAGACCCCTGATAGACGGTCTGTCATGTTTCCTCCCTGATAGCCATGTCTCCCCTTTTTTATTGTATCACTTTTATTGCCAATAAAAGTTTACTATTCAACAATACTAACTTTATCATGTTCCTTATCTCCAACTTCTCACATTTCTAATATTTCATATAATAATCTACCCAATATAAATTTATCATATTTGATTGGCTTCCAATACATTTGCTAGGTTCTCTTATGCAATGTTATGAAAAAATCATACCATTGAACTGGTAAACAGATTACCCTCATAATTATAATGTCTTCTAAATGTTTTTCTTATATTTTATATAGAGTTATATTCCCTATAGACGAAGTTATTATTCTCTTCTTATATTTAAATGATAATTGTAACATTTATCCACTTAATAAAAAATTTCTATTGTAGCTCGAGATTGTGTCCTTCATTAATATTTTGAGAGTTTTTTTTTCAATATTATGTTAATTTCTTTTCTCAGATCTATTTTATTTGTACCATATTATTTCTATAATTATGTTACAAAACATTATATAACCTGTATGCAATGCTCATCTTATAAATAGAACTCCATTCCCTTCATATTTTTTATTGTTCCAAGTTGAGTACGTTTTTATTTAATTTTTTTTATTTCTCCCTCATATTTTTCGCTGACGCATTTGCGGCAAACTTCTCTCCTTTCTTTCCATGATACTAAGAATTGACACAGACAACCATATTGTGAGAATTTCGGAAACTGAAACTGGTAATTAGATTGTGGGAAAATAATTGGGACAAGTAGCCGAAGTGTGAGAATTTCGAGAACTGGCACCGGTAGTCAGATTTTGGGAAAAGAATTGGCACGGGTAGCAATACTGTGTGAATTTCGAGAATTTGCACTGGTAGCCATATTGTGATCGGTGTATTCAAGATCGGTTCTTACAGTGTAGTAAAAATTCGATAACAGAGAACTTGACTGTTTTATTATGGGGATGACGTGGTTGATAGTGTGCTTGCACATTCTTTAGCAGTACCACGGAACGTCTTAAAAATAGCGATCTGGTCGTGACTGAGTTAGTAATTATTATTTCGTGTCATCTAGAATTGTTGCAAAGTACGTTTTTCATCCGTGCCTCATTTTCACCAAGGAGTACTAATCAATACTCATCAAAGCATTGAAGAAGTTGATGTATACTAGCCACTTATAACCATAGAAGTAGCCATTTACTGAGGAAAACGTCATTGAAATTTAATCACCATAACAAGTTTGAGATAGTAGAACAAGAAAATTTGATTTAAGAAATGTGATTTATTCAATGCATGATAAGTGTCCCATGATATTTGAGTAACATATAGCATATTTGATGTGAAAATACTTCCAAGGTCCTTGAAAACGATCATTTCATGTGAGAAATTAATTAACTTAGTTGGATTTAAAAGTTTTATGGTGTAAAACGGAAATACAAGTGCAGTTGAAGTTGGAAATGGTGAAAGACAAGAAAATAGAATGATATGAGGAGAATGGTATCATACCCAATGATGAATGATAAATTGGTGGTCGGAAACCACGAATGGTGATTAGCCCGAAGATTTAGTTCCTAAGCGGTTCGACTAAGAACCAAAGAGAACACGACTCACAATATACATCATGCATGATGAATTTTGTATTTGATTAAGAAAAAATGAAATACATTTAAAAGAAAATTGAGTCTAGAAAATAAACAACCTCTATTAGGGTGTTTAAAGTCCCAATGCACCTAACTAACAAGGAGTTAGTCCAATGGTGTAAAGTTCTACTAGATCCCCAAGATGATCAAAAGGTCAATGATTCGATTCATGTGAGTGACACTTATTAGAAGAGACAATCCACCGAAAAAGATTATTTCCTTACCCATAGGGTGATGAGATACTTTTATAGTACCAAAAAAGTCCTAACACACAACTATAAATATCTTGTTACACACTAAGTATCATTGTACAATGGAAACACAAAATGGAAAAGCCTAAGTATTAGTACACAATTGTGCCTAGCTAGCCTACCCTACTTCTTCACTACCTAACACAATTTTGTCCTATAAGGTCTTTTGCTTGTGGGTTGACCTCTATGATCATTGTTCCAACTTGATCTTTTACCTTCTTGACTTTTTTGCTCTTGCCCTTATTATTGATATACTTACATGCTTGAATTATTGGTGATGCTTTCATATTACTTTGATTATGTATGAGTGGTTTGTCCAAATAATCTTGTGAAGATCACATCAATATTCCACTTGTAACTTGTATCCAATGTAATTTGGTTAAGTCAAATTTTGTTTTAATCTTCACTTAAGCCATGACTAAGTTCTAGGTAAAATAATACCTTGTGTGAGAAAAACACCATTGCTATGCACCAACACTAGCATTCATTTATTGTTGCATGCCAAATTACTTATGCAACCATGCTACAAAACATAATACATTACTTAATTTTTATCTTCTCAATTTCTTAGAGAGAATGATTGGATTGGCTGAGATCCTCTTCATTACTGGAATGTATAAAAGTGAGTTTTATGATTTATAATTATTTTATTTAAAATTTAAACTATTAAAATATTTTTAGAGATACATTATTGGACTCTCATCCATTAAAATTTGGACTCTCAAATACCGGAGAATAAGTAGTGATTTGTGAAAGATGAGTTAAGGCATGATTTAATTTAAAATAAACTAAAATGAAAAATTTGATTACTAGGAACAACACTTATTCGAAAAATTAATTACACATTAAAAAAATAATAAATTGTTTACTTATAAGATGAGAGAACATTATTGGTTAAATAAAAAAACTGACTTTTGTTTTCAAAACATATAATATCATGCAATCACAAAAATGAGTGTTCATAATTTTATTTCACAACTTTTTTAATTTGGTAATTTTGGCCAGTGTATAAAAAAATAATTTCTTATTTTTATAGACAACAACTAAAAAATAAAAAATATCAATTTTTTTGTAATTTTTTATTTATATTTAAAAAGGATAAAATTCCACTTAGGCCTATACACGAATAATACAATCCTTCCCCTATATATCAGGTCACTATCATTAGTTAATTTTTAGATGAAGGAATCAAAATCGTTAAAAATAAAACATCACAATTAATTTTTCAAATGAAGAAAAAAAAGGAACAAAAGTACATCCATAAAGAAAATTCATGTACTTAAGTTCCAACTCAAATTTAGTTAAATATTATTTCCACCTCTTTATAAGAATATTAAGAGTTTTCCCGGGACTCATTTTGAAAATTTCATTTTCTAAGCATAACAATTAATATAGTGTAATACCTACATATTGTTAACATTAGTAATACTTTATTTATTATTGATTGACTTACAAGTGATATATGTCACTTTCTTGTGGGTAAATGATTAGTATGAAGATTTAATAGGATGCTATATCATTTTCCTATAATGATTTATATAAAATTATTATATCATCCACATTTCATTTAATTTACATTTTCAATGTTTCTCTACTTAATATTTTTATCAAAACAATTATTATGTAGCCTACCTCGAAAAAAGTGAAAATAAAAAATAATTTTATATGGATTTAAGAGAATGAATTCACCTACTTAAACTTACGGTTTAAATCTACCTAATTCAAACAATTAGATTTTCATAAAATTAGTAAGTAAGACGTGAAGTAAGTTTTTTAAATTTATAGTCTAACTAATTATATTAGGTGACATGCTTATTCTTTCAGCAAAACTTTTCTTTTCCACTACAACATATGAAAAAACTAATGTTTTAAACTTTTAATACACGTCTTAATTATTAATTCTATGAAAATCCAATAGTTTATTCAAACCATAAATTTACTTTTGGAGTCAATATATCCCTCTTCAAATCTATTTATTTATTTGAAGCTTGAAATGAAAGTTTGATGGTAGAACACCATTGACATCAAAAGCAAAGAAGGTCAACACCTTCTCCTGAAAATCATGATATTTGTTAACGATCTTCCATTCTCTACACATACACATTCATCTCAGGTAACCCCTTTCTCTCTTTTACCCCTCTCTTTTTTATTATTTTCCACAATACCCTTAACGAAGGAACATATAATCATAAAAGGAAGGAAAAGTGAAACTTAGATCCATTTCATTTAGGTTTTGAAATCAGGACTCTGGAGATAATTGAGAAATGAGAAATGTTAACTTAATCTTCTTTATCATTTATGAATGTTACTGTGGTTTATATGAAGATTAGTCAAGTTTTGCCTTTTTAAATAAATAATATATTTGGATCATTGCTGTTTTATTTAAGAATTTGGTTGATTCAGATAGTTTTACTGCAGAGCTAACACGCCTTAGGAAGGAATATGGTTGAAAACATGCTGAACTAGGGCTTAGCTTGGTTCAGCTTGCATTTGATCAGCTTGAAAATTGAGTTGATTTCGAAATGAGCTATGTTTCCAGCTCGGATTCGGATCGGTTGAAGTTTGCAAACTGTTCAGTTCGACTCGTAAGCTCGAATTTGTTTAGTTCGTCAAGAGTTTGCAAAATGTCTAGTTCAACTAATTAACTCGATTGGTTCAGTTCGTCAGTTTGAATGATGATTATTTATTTAATATATAAAATTAAATATTCTCGACATGTATATATGCATATACATATATATTTATATACATATACATGCATATATATATACACACACATATATACATATAGGGATGAGATCCGTTTACTCTAGGAGTACGTTAAAAAAATCTACTCCACATTTTAGCCATTCATTCTAAGAAAATCTAATGGTTCAGATATACTCATTGATTCAAATCATTGAATTTTTCTAGAATGGATGGTTAAGATGTAGAGTAGGTTTTGTTTAACTTACTCTAGGAGTAAGTGGATCCTCTCTCTCTCTCACACACACACACATATACATACATATATATAATCGAGTTAGTTCATGAATCCGACGAGTCGAACTGAGTGCAGTTTGAATAGTTTATTTAACGAGCTTAATTTTTAGATAAAGTTCGACTCGTTTGGTTCATGAACCAAGTTTATCGAGTTAAATAACGAGTCGTGTTTTGGACGAATGTCGTTTTGATTCAGTTTATTGTCAGCCCTACTTAGGAATGCACATATCAGCTTCATGTGCATTAACTTATCGCTTCACCTGTTAGGAGCTCATATCTGCAATTTACTATGTACTACTTCGCTAAATAAATGTTACTAACTTACATCTAGAAGGCAAGGAAATACAGAATACAATCACATGATCTTCTGAGTTCTCGTCTGCAAAGTTGTTAATTAGGGTTTGTCATGCTATTGTAATCATGCTATAAACATGTGAACTGGCTGGCATTCTATGCTTATGAACAGGGAGAGGATATTCTACTTGCTTTGTTGGAAAACCCTGTTCTGCTATCTGCTTCAAGCTCTTTCAAGGCTAACCCAGAGAAGAAGTTCTCTGTGTTTGATGAGTCTAATCCAGAGAGATCAAAAGTGGTTTATGTATTCCAAAGAGAATACGCTACTGTTAACCCTGAATTTGTCGATGTATGTAACTTTTTAAGCCGTTGTCATTTTATTAAGCTAAAACTTATTAGTTCAAATGTAATTCTCCTTCCTTTATGCAATACTTAAGATTTAATGCATGTTAAATTGTAATTTAATATTAAATTAGTTCATTGTGGTATGCAACTAATAACATTTTGCATGCAGGCACTTCATACTTAATCGGACTGTTAGTGACATCATCTATGGAATTTTGTTTTCCCGTCCTGATTGTTTAATGGATTCCTCCTTGCATCCTATTCCTTCCGCATTTTGTCTTATGTATTTTTTTGATCTTTTTCCTTTTATTTGGGCTCATGTTGGCCTTCCTTTGGTTAGGGAAATTGATACAAAAACATGAGCAAAAGCCGAGGAGACTCTTTAAAATACTGCATTAACTTTTGTTCCTAACTTTCTATAAATAAGTCAATAGTTCCAAAACTACTATCGCTTCTATAATCCGAGGAACTAAACAAATCTAACAGTATTGATGCGTTTTTTTCTCCTTTCCCTCATCACTAGTTTGTTGGCACTGATGAAGCAACAACCTGTGTTGGCCTTGTTATTCGGAACCGAAGGAATGGAATGTAAGGAACAAGGGTTGGTTACTATATAGATAAGAAGTCCATTCTATATTAAGTTCTACAGAGACTTTGCATTTGTAATTTTATCAATTTCAATTTGATACTGCAGGACATCAGTTGCCCATATGGATTCACCAGAAATTGTAGAAACTGGCATCTCTCAAATGCTATCTCTACTTGTTGATGACAGTACGGAGATTGAGTTGGATGTGTGTTTCCTTTCTTAGTTTCTACTTTAACCAGTTTTTTTGTCATCAGTTTGTTTAATGACTTTTTCACTTACATATTCTTTAAATGAAAAGTTTCTTCATTAAAAAATTGTAGGTGCATCTAATTGGGGGTTTTGAAGATGTTTCACTGCAAGTCCGGCCCCAGGGTCTTCTTTGTTAGTGAATTTTCAATATTTACTTTTCACTCATAGACAGGATAATTGAAGTTGCATCCGTTGAACTTTGTGCAGCATGAAAATGGTAGCACTGTGTCAGAAAGCCACACAGATTTGGATGGTTATTCCTTTCCTTTATGTACGAAGATTGTTCAAACTTTGTGGACAAGAGAGGAGAAGTTTCATATTAAAACTATCTGTGTTCTGGGACATAATACCAGAAGGGATCTTGATGGAATCACTTTCCCTCTTTTCAATGGATTTGTGGTCAGCTCCTGCTTTTAAATCTTGTTTTACATCTGGTCATTTACTTCATGTGATTAACCTCTTACTTTACATTAGTATGAAACATATAAGCTTATAGCTCGGGTACATAAAGCATACCAAGTGGGTTATTCTCCGCTAGCTTTACCTACATACATGTTTAGTATTATCATCAATAGAGTACTTCTTGTCTCCCTTCATGTTAAATTTTTTGTAGTATGTTTGAACTGCTCGCAGACAACTTGAATGATCTACATACTCACGGATACATTCACAGGCATTTCTTTCTATCTGGATCTGTTCACATGTACTAGTTATTAACATGCTTTAAGAAAAAAATGAGCTGGATAGTAAAAGACACTTTCAAAATGCATATTGATACTGGGTTAAATCGTCATGTTTCAACACAGGAACCCATGAGCTAGCTACCGAGATTCGTTAAAAATCATGGTATCCATGGAAAACTCTTGCTAAAACAGACAATATTCTCTAAGTTTTAAAATTATATCCACATGGCTTGCTTAAAGTAAGGTTGTTGCCTTGTGAACTGGTCATAGGTTTAAATCCAGCATTCAGCCTCTTCTCAAGACCCCTCTAGGTTTATCCTCGTGCACTTCTTATGGGATGCTAAAAGTACTTATAGTAACACGACACGTATTTGCTTTCAATAGTTTGGCAAAATGTGTTGCAAGTCTTCTTTGGTGTAATGGTTACAGGAGTATTCAAACCATTAAAAGGTATTCTGACCTCTTACATCTTATGCACCTCTATAGGTGGATACTGCAACAGGAATTTTGGTCCCGGCAAGTTTTGATAGAAGTTCTAGATGCCCAGATGAAATTATCAGAAGAATACGAGTATCTACTTCTTATGAAGATGCCAATTGGAATGGGAAGTTACTAGAGACATATGATACTGGCACTGATCGGTTCAAAATTGCTCCTTGCCGCTGGTAACTTCTAAAGTTTCACGAATTCCTCTTCAAATCTTACATCTAAAGAGTACTCATGGACCCAGTGCAGAAAGAAAATAAAAGAATAATTTGTTCCAGGCCTTGCATAATTGTGTATTGGTTAAAATGATTTTATTATTTGTTAGGAATGGTTTTATAACTTTTTTCCATCTCCTTTCTCTTCCTTTCTGATATACTGATGCTTCTTTGCCTTTTCTTATTTAGGACTCTTCGTCAATATCAGATTGCTTTGTCACTTCAGCATTATTCTGATTCAGAAATTCTTTCAATCTGTTCTACCTCACCTAGTGCTGAGGCCCCAGATTTTGTGGATAGTTTGAGAAGGTACAACATCTGGTTGAATCTGATTTTGAATGCTTCATGCTATTCTCTTATTTCCTCATTGAATGTCAATATCAAGTGGTTATAATGATATATGAAAAAATTATTAAGTCAACTTGTAAGACTGGGAGAAATTAATTTCATGCTGCTGAGACAATAATGCAAAATAACAAATAGAGAGGATAGAAGATCGGAATGATATACTGATGCTTCATGCTGAACTACACTGTAGCTTGTTACTTAGGTTATAAGTAATCCTAAACTAATCTCGGTCTTTAAGTAGAAACTCGGCAAATATAGCAGGAATATGAAAACTTAATGATTACTCTAAATATTACCCTTGAACCAAATTATAAATAACAGAAAGGCCTAGAAAATTTTGCAGAGTGTTATGACATTAAACTCCTAGCAACCCAAATGAATGGAATTCTTAACTAAATTGGAATTCCATAAACCCTCACATAAACCACCAGATACTGATAGCCATCCTTATTATTCCAATGTTCTTTATCACTGTCTTGATGATATATAACATATTTTTTTGAAATTATTAATTTATCTGTAAGGATAATACTCTGTATGTAGCTATAAATGTTCTAGGGATAAAATGTGACCAAGGCAGGCTTTTGATTGCAACTAGTGAGGTTGGTTACCATTGAATATTCAAATTTGAACTGTAAAAGCCCAAACCCTTCCATTAACTGCTCCTCATTTTTATTCAATTATGGTGCTGTAATTCAAACTTTTGAGTCCCCATTTTCACATTTGACTGATACTCGGTCCATTTTCTACGCTTATCTGACTTGACTATTAGAATGTTATCTAAATCTGCAGAGTAACTATTGTATCCTACCTTCTTATATTTCTATATAATATCATATTTCTCATCTTCAGGAAGTGGAATTATATGATTGAGCATCCACACTGGAAGGAAACCTTTCCTAAGAACCAGCCTCGCGTTTTTGAGAGGGGTAGTGATGGAAGGTGGAGAAGGTGTTGATGACATTCTCAGGTTTCTCAGGCTTCTCAGGCAAATCCTTTTCAGTAATTAGATTGCCTTCTTAATGAAGAAATGTTATTTTTCTCATTAGACATTTCATTTGTCATTAAATGCTGTCAATTGGTTTAGACTTAATTTTCAACTAATATGGTATGTAATTTACCATTGCCTTGGCGAATTACATCTTCGCTGTGAACACCCAATTTTGTCGGGCATCTTTACAAAATACAAAAAAAAAATTCAAATGAACTTCGTGAGATGTTTAAGTTTTATTGTAAGAAGTCAAACTTCAATATATCGTTTCGGCTGATAAATACTGGAAGCCATCAGATTTTTCATTAATTTGTACTATGACTTTGAATTTCCAAATATAAAATATAAAGTTGTACAATTGTTCCATTGTATCCCGGAGAAAGAGCATAGATATATTCATAGTTATGTAACAAACTTTTTCCTACTTATTTTCACCAAAAATGTAAAAGCGGAGGAGGTTAACATAATGCTCTTAATAACAAGGTCTTTCACTCTATTTAAACTGCATGTTTATTTGGGATCAGAACTACCTAGCCTTGATTTCCCTATTGCACCTAGGGATTGTAGGAGCAAGATGAACTCTTGTCAGACACAACAATAAAAAATAAAACATTTTGTTTTCATTACTGAATTTAAATAAATAATTTTAAGGGTATAAAAGTCCATGTTATTAGCGAGGGTACCGTTTTAATACGGGCGGACGGGTGCTAATACCTTCCCCGATCCGTAATCGACTCCCGAGCTCAGAATCTCTAATTAAAGACCAAATTATCCTAATTGGGCATATTTAGACTTTTCTACGTTTTAACCGTAAAAAACGTGGTGGCGTCTCCAAATCAATTGGAAGAGGTAGAAATCGAGTTCGTCTCTCCCCAAGTCGCAAAGCCGGTCTTCTAACCGAAAATCGGGTCGCAACAGCTGGCGACTCTGCTGGGGACAACCCATAAGAGAGTCAGGCCTAGAGCCGTTAATCACATGGACTTAAATACCCTTTTTTTGTTTATTTATTTACGTGTTTATTTTTTTACAATTTGCTATAATTTCTTGCTTATTTATCTTTTAATTCCTACGATTATTATTGCATCTTGTGGGGTGAGAATTTATTTTCAAAAAAAGGTTTGCACGCTTCCCAAGACACAAACACAGTACACTCGAGTTACACACATATGCCCTATACCCGGGTATTAGAGATTAGATTTTTCTTTGAAAAAGGGACATCTACCTTGTCGGTGCTGAGCTCGTGTCAAATCTTACATTGGCGTGATGAACCACCCAAATTGTTCTCGATATTATGAGTTAGCGGCTTAGGGAGCTCGTCTCTTTTCATTTCTAACCCATAATATTTGGTTTTCCTTTCTTTCGAGACTGGATGCAATCTGGTGACGTATAAACACAAAACTTTTTTCATCGAGTCCACTTTAATTGACATATAGTACCTCACCATAGGGTTATGACCTTCATATTATCAAAAACCTTGTAAGTGTACATCGTTTAGGACACATGAAGCATAACCTAAATTTAATCATTCATAATTTGGGACTTATGTCCCACATAAAAA
Source organism: Lupinus albus (assembly GCA_009771035.1). Taxonomy (NCBI): domain Eukaryota; kingdom Viridiplantae; phylum Streptophyta; class Magnoliopsida; order Fabales; family Fabaceae; genus Lupinus; species Lupinus albus. The sequence continues at coordinate 11,045,220 of CM020023.1, forward strand.
TGTTCATGCCTGAGTATGGATGTCATTGCACTTTGATGTCCTTGTTCCATGAGGATGGCTAAATAATTTTTATTCCCTACCATGGGCTAGGCGCCCTAGGGATAACTTTCATTCCCTACCATGGGCTAGGCGCCTTGGGGATAATTTTCATTCCTTACCATGGGCTAAGCGCCCTAGGGATCGATTTTCCGATATCTCAATAAACTTGGGGTTTTACAGTTTAACTCCAAGCTTGCCTTAACAATATAATAAGTGTCAAATCTACCGTGACATTTTATTATATTGTAAATTAAGGCTACATTTCCCCTAATTAGGGTCTATCACGCCCTACGGGCGTACAAAATACTTTGACATTACTGCATCATATTCATGCATACCATTCATTCATACATTCATACATCATCCAAATATTCATCAAAAAATCTTCATCCCAACATTCATAAAAAATCATATAAAGAATCAAAATAAAAAATATCATTCACACATGCACACATGCATCCAAAAAGTGAAAAAACTCCATCAATGAAACATTCATCTATTCATACAAAAAATATTATCATACATTCATCTGCATATGCATAAAAAATCACTCAAACATTACACCACAGTCCATACATTACCATAAATTATCAACAAAAAAAAATCATTTCAAGCACTTCATAAGCATTCAAAAAACGAAAAAATACGTTCGCATTCTCCATGCGTTCTAAAAATACATCTCATTCACTATGCATATCATCAAATCATGCATAAAACATTTTTATCTTCAGCGATCAAATTCATTTTTCTAAGAGAGATTCTGGTAAAGACACATACATCAGTTCTTAGCGTTGTGACAATAGCTTGCTATCCAAACCAACTCGAGAGGGTAAAAATATCTTACACTTAATAGATGCAATCTAGGTCTGAAACCTTGTGTTTCCTCTGAAATTGTCATCAACTGTAAAGGCCTTGTGGGGTACGCTCCCAAGATACCAAATGCAGGGTAAGATGTTTATTGGAAAATGCTAAGAAACAATCTAGATGCAATCTCGGTCTGAGACCTTGTGTTTCGTCTTAGATTATCATCAACGCATGAGAAGCTATTGTGGTACGCCTCATAGTAATCAAATGCGAGATGAAATGTCTAATTATATCAACATCTCTTGATGAAAATGAATTACTTTTTTAAATTCGTATTCCAAATATTCCAAAAAACAAAAAAACAAAAAAAAAAACAAATTGCATCACTATTGCTCATAAACACACTTACAACAATTGTTTTCAATCAAATCAAGATAATCAAGTCATAGTTGGAAGTTCTCAAGGAACAGGTGAATCAAACCATATTTTGGAACCCCTACTACTCTCCCTAATGCTAAAGGTCATCAAACAGTGGGACACCTATGTTTTCATTTCAAAAATAGAAATTGAGTTTTCATTGCATATCTTTTTAAACATTATATACTATTGCATTGATCATGCAAATTATCATCACAGACTTCAATCCACAAATCTCATTCCAACAAAAACAAAAACAAAAACAAAAAAAAATACAACCAAAACAAACCAAACTGATTCATGTATTAATATGAGATATTCGCTTCAATAATTCAAATGAAATGGAGGATGATGTAATTGTAAGACCTGGAATGGCGCAGATCCTTAGGCAAATCTTTTCTAATGACACAAGACATCCTTGAAAAATCAAACACAAAGAAGATATCCCTAGTCACCCAATTTGAGCCTTAGACTTTATGAAAGGAGATTTCTTCTAAATGACCCACAAAATATTAATAACCTTGGGTAGGGTAGTTGTTCAACTGTTTTCCTTGACATTCAACTATTAAAGAAAAAGAAATACATTCTACCTACACCATTTGTCGTATCTAACTCGAGGATTGAAAATCCAAATCAAGTCCAATAAAAATGTTTATCGGTCAAAGTGCGGAAAAAAAAAACAACAAAAGCAAAAATGAAAAAAAGGGCCCGTTGAGATTTCAAAATAAAAATCTCAGGCAAAATTCAGGTCAAACAAAATGCACTATCAATGACCACCAAAATGACAATTCAAACTCCTCTCGGGAAAATTATCGCCTAAATATTAGGCTTTCACCTCTCACATCACAAAAAATCCAACAAAATCATAGTACTTGAATGTCATGAAAGAAAACTATTGAAATAGGACAATGGAGAAAGGACAATGTAGGAAGGGGTTTGTGAAACACATTTTCGAGCCTTATCTTTTTTCTTGGAAACCCTTAACCAGGCCAAGATACAAGCTTAAAAGACCTTGTTGAGGATTCGATTTGCCTAAGGCATGCACTAGGGCAGAGAAACACTGACTCCATAAGTCTCATTAAGTTTTGATAAGAATATCTCACTTGTAATGCATAAGATTAAACCCAAATATCTTACTATCATCGCCACCACAACATCAACAAAAAAAGATCAAACACCAAGTTTGCATGATCATTGTTTTAGTGTTTATTTTTTAAGAGTTGTGCATGAGAACATACGACAAGTGGAAACCAAATGAGGGTGCAATAAATCAATAAAAATGATGACAACCAATCCAAACTGGGGCAGTTTTGAAGAGATTCCTTCCTAGACCCTCTTGATTAAGCATGCAATTGACAATACGAAGAGTGGGATGACATCCAACACATCAAACTAGGGCAAGGCTGAAATTGCTCGTCATGGATCAATCTCAAATCCCTCAACCAAGAAGGGGAGTGATCTTATCGTCAGCTCCAAGAGTGACACAAGCTTTGATGCACTTAAAGCTATCACAATTGAGGTGTTCAAAAAATAGTCAAGACAAAAAAAAATATAAGAAAGAGTGCTAGGTTGAAAACCCACAAGGGAAACCTAAGAAAAGGAGAGTGGTGCTAAGTCGAAAACCTTCAATGACGACTTAGTATCATAATAAAAAGAGAGAATTCCCGATAGATGCCTACAATAGGTACTCTGAGCAAAAGTTAGAGAAAATAAGTGAACACCCTCAAGTGAAAACTCATTATTGCTCATCTGCAACCATGCAAGCTGGAGCGAACATTCAAAGCTTGAGTCACAACATATGTTTGCAAGGATTCCCCACAAGCCTATGATAAAAATATTAGGGCAATTTATTGGAGATCCTACTCTTCCAATAAATTCTTAAAGATACTAGGGCAATTTATTGGAGATCCAACTCTTCCAATAAATTCTTAAAGATACTGGGGCAATTTATTGGAGATCATGCTCTTCCAATAAATTATTAACAAAACACTGGGACATTTCACTGATTCACCTAGTGCAAACTGGGGCAGTTTCTCGAAGGACCAAGGTGATCTCAGAAAGCAATCAACTCAACAACAACTTTGCCAACCAAAGACATAAATATATATTAAAATCAAAAGTCGTGAGGGTGCTGAAGTGCAATTTTGAAGACAAGTGAATAAAAAATTCAAATCCAAATTTTCAAAAGCTGAATGTTATTTTGACCAATTCATCAAATGATCGTGGTTCTTACACCACTTCATCCAGACAAACATAACCTACTGTCATTCATGATACACAAACATATATTTTATGTCATCAATCTAAGCCATTATATGCTCATACATTCATGCATCACAAAGCATACTACTATACGATCAAATACAAAACATGCATCATCTTGCATAATCACGCCTTCAAAGGTGGTCGATCAAATTTCTGAAAAAAACATTGTCGGACCCAGACACTGAAATGTTATGACGTTGCTAGACTCAGATGTTAGAACGTTCTCAAAACAAAAAAACATTGTCGGACCCAGACGTCAAAATGTTATGACGTTGCTAGACTCAGACGCTAGAACGCTCTTAAAACAAAAAAATATTGTCGGACCCTGACGCTAAAATGTTATGACGTTGCTAGACTCAGATGCTAGAACGTTCTCAAAACAAAAAAACATTGTCGGACCTAGACGCCGAAATGTTATGTTGTTGCTAGAATCAGACGCTAAAACGCTCTTAAAACAAAAAAAACATTGTCGAACCCTGACGCCGAAATGCTATGACGTTGCTAGACTCAGACGCTAGAACGTTCTCAAAACAAAAAAACATTGTCGGACCTAGACGCCGAAATGTTATGACGTTGCTAGAGTTAGACGCTAGAACGTTCTCAAAAGAAAAAACATTGTCGGACCCAGACGCCGAAATGTTATGACGTTGCTAGACTCAGACGCTAGAACACTCTTAAAAAAAACATTGTCGGACTCAGACGCCGAAATGTTACAACGTTGCTAGACTCAGACGCTAGAACGTTCTTAAATAAAAAAACATTGTTGGACCCAGACGCCGAAATGTTATAACGTTGCTAGACTCAGACGCTAGAACGTTCTAAAAAAAACATTGTCGGACTCAGACGCCGAAATGTTATGACGTTGCTGGACTCAAACGTCAGGATGTTCTTTAAACAAACATCAAATTTATTTTATCGCTCGAGCCACTGAGAGCTCGGAATTTACTTATTGTCTCGAGCCACTGAGAGCTCGCACTTTATTTTTTCTGTCTCGAGCCATTGAGAGCTTGCAAATTTATTTTTCTGTCTCGAGCCACTAAGAGCTCGCAAGTTTATTTTTCTGTCTCGAGCCACTGAGAGCTCGCAATTTATTTTCTGTCTCGAGCCACTGAGTGCTCGCAAATTTATTTAGTGTCTCGAGCCACTAAGAGCTCGCAAATTTATATTCTGTCTCGAGCCAATGAGAGCTCGCAAATTTATTTTACTGTCTCGAGCCATTGAGAGCTCGCAAATTTATTTTATTGTCTCGAGCCACTGAGAGCTCGCAAATTTATTTTCTGTCTCGAGCCACTGAGAGCTCGCAAATTTATTTTCTGTCTCGAGCCACTGAGAGCTCGCAAATTTATTTTCTATCTCGAGCCACTGAGAGCTCGCAAATTTATTTTACTGTCTAGAGCCACTGAGAGCTCGCAAAATTATTTTTCTGTCTCGAGCCACTGAGAGCTCGCAATTTATTTTTCTGTATCGAGCCACTAAGAGCTCGCAAATTTATTTTTCTATCTCGAGCCACTAAGAGCTCGCAAATTTATTTTTCTATCTCGAGCCACTGAGAGCTCGTAATTTATTTTTCTGTATCGAGCCACTGAGAGCTCGAAAAATTACTTTTCTGTCTCGAGCCATTGAGAGCTCGCAATTTATTTTTCTGTCTCGGGCCACTGAGAGCTCGCAAATTTATTTTTATGTCTCGAGCCATTAAGAGCTCGCAATTTATTTTTCTGTATCGAGCTACTGGGAGCTCGCAATTTATTTACTGTCTCGAGCCACTGAGTGCTCGTCGCAATTTATTTTACTGTCTCAAGCCACTGAGTGCTCACATATAACTTTTCAGGACCCCGAGCCTGACGTGATTTTATAACTTTCCAGGACCCCGAGCTTGATGTGAATCTCGAGCCACTGAGTGCTCGCATGTATCTTTCCAAGACCCCGAGCCTGACGTGATTTTATAGCTTTCCAGGACCCTGAGCCTGACGTGCTTTTATAACTTTTCGGGACCCCGGGCCCGATGTGAATCTCGAGCCACTGAGTGCTCGCATATAACTTTCCAGGACCCCGAGCCTGACGTGCTATTTAATCTTTCTAGGACCCCGAGCCTGATGTGAATCTCGAGCCACTAAGTGATGGCATATAACTTTCTAGGACCCTGAGCCTGACGTGATTTTATAACTTTCCAGGACCCCGAGCCTGACGTGATTTTATAACTTTCCAAGACCCCGAGCCTGACGTGATTTTATAACTTTCTAGGACCCCGAGCCTGATGTGAATCTCGAGCCACTGAGTGCTCGCATATAACTTTCCAAGACCCGAGCCTGACGTGATTTTATAGCTCTCTAGGACCCTGAGCCTGACATGCTTTTATAACTTTCCAGGACCCCGAACCCAATGTGAATCTCGAGCCACTGAGTGCTCGCATATAACTTTCCAGAACCCCGAGCCTGACGTGCTTTTTAATCTTTCTGGGACCCCAAGCCTGATGTGAATCTCGAGCCACTGAGTGCTCGCATATAATTTTCAGGACCCTGAGCCTGGCGTGATTTTATAAATTTCCAGGACCCTGAGCCTGACGTGATTTTATAACTTTCTAGGACCCCGAGGCTGATGTGAATCTCGAGCCAGTAAGTTCTCGCATATAACTTTCCAGGACCCTGAGCCTGACGTAATTTTATAACTTTCCAGGACCCCGAGCCTGATGTGAATCTCGAGCCAGTAAGTGCTCGCATATAAGTTTCCAGGACCCCGAGCCTGACGTGATTTTATAAATTTCCAGGACCCCGAGCCTGACGCGATTTTATAACTTTCCAGGACCCCGAGCCTGACGCGATTTTATAACTTTCCAGGACCCCGAGCCTGATGTGAATATCGAGCCACTGAGAGCTAGCAATTTATTTTTCTGTCTTGAGCCACTGAGAGCTCTCAATTTATTTTTCTGTCTCGAGCCACTAAAAGCTCGCAATTTATTTTTTTGTCACGAGCCACTGAGAGCTCTCAAATTTATTTTACAGCCTCGAGCCACGGAGAGCTCGCAAATTTATTTTTCTGCCTCGAGCCACTGAGAGCTCGCAAATTTATTTTTCTATCTCGAGCCACTGAGAGCTTGCAAATTTACTTTACTGTCTCGAGCCACTGAGAGCTCGTGAATTTACTTTTCTTTCTCGAGCTACTGAGAGCTCGCAAATTTACTTTTCTGTCTCTAGCCACTGAGAGCTCACAAATTTATTTTCTGACTCGAGCCACTGAGAGCTCGTAATATATTTTCCGCATCGAGCCACTAAGAGCTCGCAATTTATTTTTTTGTCTCGATCCACTAAGAGCTAGCAATTTATTTTCTGTCTCGAGCCACTAAGAGCTTGCAAATTTATTTTCTGTCCCGAGCCACTTAGAGCTCGCAATTTATTTTTTTGTCTCGAGCCACTAAGAGCTCGCAATTTATTTTTCTCTCTCGAGCCACTGAGAGCTCGCAATTTATTTTATGTCTCGAGCCACTGAGAGCTCGCAATTTATTTTTTCTGTCTCGAGCCACTAAGAGCTCGCAATTTATTTTTTGTCTCGAGCCATTGAGAGCTCGCAATTTATATTTTCTGTCTCGAGCCACTGAGAGCTCGCAATTTATTTTCTGTCTCAAGCCACTGAGAGCTCGCAATTTATATACTGTCTCGAGCCACTGAGAGCTCGCAAATTTATTTTCTGTCTCGAGCCACTGAGAGCTCGCAAATTTACTTTTCTGCATCGAGCCACTGAGAGCTCGCAATTTATTTTATGTTTCGAGCCACTGAGAGCTCACAATTTATTTTACTGTCTCGAATCCTGCATATTCACTGCGTTGGCATTGACAATATTTATGTTCATTTCTTTACCGGTAACTTACTACGATGACACACAAACATCAGTTTGCTTGCTATCAAGTAAGCAACAAGTAAAGAGGGGCAGCTGTGAACACCCAATTTTGTCTGGCATCTTTACAAAATAAAAAAAAAATTCAAATGAACTTCGTGAGATGTTTAAGTTTTATGCTAAGAAGTCAAACTTCAATATATTGTTTCGGCTGATAAATACTGGAAGGCATCAAATTTTTCATTAATTTGTACTATGACTTTGAATTTCCAAATATAAAATATAAAGTTGTACAATTGTTCCATTGTATCCCAGAGAAAGAGCATAGATATATTCATAGTTATGTAACAAACTTTTTCGTACTTATTTTCACCAAAAATGTAAAAGCGAAGGAGGTTAACATAATGCTCTTAATAACAAGGTATTTCACTCTATTTAAACTGCATGTTTATTTGGGATCAGAACTACGTAGCCTTGATTTCCCTATTGCACCTAGGGATACGTAGGAGCAAGATGAACTCTTGTCAGACACAACAATAAAAAATAAAACATTTTGTTTTCATTACTGAATTTAAATAAATAATCTTAAGGGTATAAAAGTTTATGTTATTAGCGAGGGTACCGTTTTAATACGGGCGGACGGGGTGTTAATACTTTCCTCGATCCGTAATCGACTCCCGAGCTCAGAATCTCTGATTAAAGACCAAATTATCCTAATTGGGCATATTTAGAGTTTTCTACGTTTTAACCGTAAAAAACGTGGTGGCGACTCCAAATCAATTGGAGGAGGTAGAAATCGAGTTCGCCTCTCCCCAAGTCGCAGGGTCGGTCTTCTAACCGAAAATCAGGTCGCGAAAACTGGCGACTCTGCTGGGGACAACCCATAAGAGAGTCAGGCCTAGAGACGTTAATCACATGGACTTAAATACCTTTTTTTTGTTTATTTATTTACGTGTTTATTTTTTTACAATTTGCTATAATTTCTTGCTTATTTATATTTTAATTCCTGCGATTATTATTGCATCTTGTGGAGTGAGAATTTATTTTCAAAAAAAGGTTTGCACGCTTCCCAAGACACGAACACAATACACTCGAGTTACAAATTAAAGCTGAAGAATGAACAGTAGGAATATGCAGTGAAGATTTTTCCATGGTAGTTGTCAAAATTGTGAAGCTTTATCTTTGGCTTCTGTTTGTTGGGAAGTAAGTCCTACATCGCATACCTCATTGTTTCGGGAATGATTTAAATAACTATTGGACTCCTCTCATTGTCAATTGGTTTTGAAATGGAACCTTAACATGGTATCAGTGCCAGAGTCCAACTCCTTTTTGGTTGTCAAGTGTCAAAATATGCCCTTTAGTTATGGGTCAAATGTAACCATTCGTCTGGTCTGACATGCTTATGTGGAGGGGAGCATGTAGGGAAGTAAGTCTCACATCGCCTACTTCATTGTCTCGAGAATGGTTTAAATAACCGTTAAACTACTCCTCTCATTGCCAACATGTGGTGTAATGTTGTCTGTGTGTTGAGTTTAATTATATAAACCATAGAGTTGTAATGAAAGGTTTCATTCTAAAATTGCTTAGTTTTAGTTTGCGAGTTGGATTCTAGAAGTGAAGGAAGAGAAATGGAAGACTTTAGAGTCATCTCATAAATGCATTCCATGACTTCGAAGCATTTTCTTTACTTCCACTCAAAAATTGAAGTTGCAAATAAACTAATTTTTGTGTTTTAGATAAGAAACATAACATGTCAAATGTTACAATCCCAATGTTGAATTATTGTGGTTGCAACTAGCGGTGAACGTGGGCCGGGTTGGGATGTGTTAAGGCTTGTCCTTACCCGACCCTAAAAGTTGGTCGGATCATTTTTTTGAACTCGGACCTGATCCTAGACCCGAAGTTAACCAGACCCTAAATATTCACAAGGTCAGTCTTTAAACCCGGATCCGACTTTAGACCCGATTAATATAATGTACACTCATTTTATGTAAAGTCTTCTAAATATTTATTTATTATTGTGAATATGTAATTTGACATATAAAATAATATATGTATATATATTATTAAACATGTATATATGATGAAAAATTAGATAATCAATGATATTTTTAAGCAGAAATGTATCATTATTTTCTATACATTTGAATAGAGACGCATACAAACATTAAGAGTAAGGATGACAATGGGTCTGGATGGGTCCGAGTAGTACACTACCCGGACCTGCCCCATTCTTTCATTTTGGGACCCAGACCCAGGCAGATACCCGTCGGGTCTTCTATCCACGGGTCCATGGGTACCCAACGGATCTACGGGTACCAAAAAATTCACATAATATTTAAAAAATTGCAAAAAAGTTATAAATTATAAAAAAATTATAATCCAACTTGTGAGAATAAAAAAAGAAGCAAATGATAAAAAAATTTATAAAATATAATTAAAACATAAGTCACAACTCTAAATTGTACTTAAATATAAATCTTTTTTACTAAGAACATAATTAAAAATAAGACAATAACACATCAAATGTCTAGGATCCCTCTATCAACAACACATGAAACAATTTAAAGATATAATAATTAAATTTATAGATAAAAACATCAATAAATTTAGTAACGTCATCATTGATATCTTCTAGTATAGTATTTGTAATAAAATTGAAGTCCAATCTTGATTTAGAAGATTCTGAAAACATAAGAATAGATGTATCAAAATATAGTTTTATAATTTATGGATAATTAAACATGAATAATTAAATAAATAAATTACATTACCTCTGACATCAGTCAATAGCCAATCTTGAAGGCACATTAATGCCTCCAATATATGTGGCGTAATCTACTACGATGAGGAGTAAGGAATCAACCACTAATACTGAATGCAGACTCCGAAGCAACAGTAGAGATAGGAATTGCAAGCAAGTCCTTAGCAATCATTTGCAAGGTATGATATTTTGCCCCATTTGTCTTCCACGAATTTAAAATGTCAAATTCACATTATGTTCTAGGCAATAGTGATTCCTTTAAGTAGTGGTCTAACTATGACTTGCAATTTGATGAGTTGTAATTTTCAATAACATATTTATCAAAATCCGCATCATCATCTATTATAGAGTTGGGGTTAGATATTAGAAAATAAGGGAATTAGGATTTAGGGAGGAAGAGTAGCTGTTAGGGGTTAGAAATTAGAAAATAAGGAAATTGAGTTATGTTTATAAATATATATATAAGAACGGGTTTGGGTACTAGCGGGTCTGGGTACCACATTACCCAGACCCACCCCATTCAACTGCGGGTCTGAAAAATATTCAGCCCCAAATATCCACGGGTCCAAAATAAAACCCAGACTCTACCCATTGCGGGTATTTTTTGCGGGTACCCACGGATCCGGGTACCCAATGCCATCCTTAATCAAGAGTGAGTGACCATGGGACGGGTCATGATTGGTCTCTACCCGACCCTAAATATTGACTGAGTCTAATTTTTGAACCCGACCCTAGACCCGATGAGACCCGATCATGATCGGACCATACCAGGTGAGCGGGTAGGACCGGGTCCCGCACCCCTAGTTGCAACCAAAGTTGAACATTTAATATTCTAGGACCAAACTGAAAAACCACACCCATTTTTTAATGAAAGACCACGTTTGATCCTCACAACCATAACCAAGTAATTAATTCTAGAGTTAATTATATTGACATCCCCTGAGTTTTAGTGCCTTTTTTGTCCTTACACGAACCACTCCTCCCTATTACACAAATCACCTCTGGTTATATATATATATATATATATATATATTACACTGACCACTCTTGATGAGATATTAGTGCAATATTTTAAACAAAAAATGTGTGGTGAATGAAATTAAGTTAAACAAAATATTATATATTGCGTAGACAATTTCAAATAGTACAAAACTGAGTGTCTTTTTATTATTTTTGTTTAATTATACAATATATTAAAAATTATAATGAGATGTTTATATAACTTTTATACTATTTTATAATTACCAAATAATGAAGATGCATTGACTCTTATATTATTTGGATTTGTTTACACAATGTATAATATTTTGTTTAACTTAATTACACACATCACATGTTTTTTATATAAAATATTACACTTATATCTCATCAGGGGTGGTTAGTGTAATATATGTACAAAATTATGGGTAGTTCGTGTAAGGACAAAAAAGGGAGGGACAATTTGTGTAATTTCACTAAAATTCTGAGGATGTTAGTGTAATTAACTCTTAATTCTATCATTTAGTATAATATAATTAATTAATTCTCATTTTACTCCTTTAATTTTCTTAATGGCAAGATCATTTATCAAAGTTTATAATCAAGTAATTCTATCATTTTACTTTCATAAAATAATACAACTAATTCATTCAATCCATCTTGGACCTAAAAGGTGATTTAGGTCTTTCTAATTTTAAAAAATTATTTTAGCAATGCAATTAATGTTATTGGATTAATATCATATAAGCAATACATGCATTTCTAAGAGAATCTAATATTTTGATACAGTTGAATATTTCTAATGAGGTATTGAGTTCTTTTGTTAGAAAATTAGAATGAAATAAAGATATAGAACGTAAAAGTGTTGAGAATATACATACAAGAGAGAGTGAAAATAATTGTATATTAGATAGTTAATAAAAGTTATTGGGGTTGGAAAAGATTATGAATATAATTCACAAATGAATATGATTATTAGAAAAAAAAGATTATTGCCGTGATAATAATTTATTTTTAAGAGACGTAGAAAACTCAACCAAAAACTAACATGAAAAAATTATTACCTAGTAACTTAAATTAATAATATTAAACCAAATTTATCTTTTAATTTTAATTTTAAAACTTTATGTAACCAGGGTGATACCAATTATCACGAGACAAGAACTCCCATTTTTCGGGAAGTCATCCTTTGAAAAGAGAAGGCCTAGATACAATTTAATAGAAAACAGCTTTAACATTTAACAGTTTTTTATTTTTGTATTAAAAATTATTGAGTTAATACACATTAATAATGAATGATACAATAAACTCTTCAATTATATAATTAACCTTCTTTATCAATTATTTTTATATTGAAAAATCGGGCTTTAAGTCCAAAAAGAAAATTATATAAAATCACATGAGCCACTTTTTGAACCCCAAGTTTTTATATTTTGAACCCTAAAAATTAAAAATCCCAAATACCCTTTACCATTTCCCCTCTCTTTTCCAACTCAATACCTCACAACAAATTTTAACTCATTCATCAATTAATTCTATCACTATGTACAAAATTAAACAAAATCCAAAACATTCATCATTTAATTCAATCAAAACAAATAATCAACAATATTAGCAACATGCTGCAAGTAAATGAAACACTTTAATATGTACATTTACGCACCCAAAAAAACAGTCACCAGAAAATTTAAATAAAAGGACATGATCAATAACAATATCTATACGTATTAAATATAAGTATGGGTCATCTCCATTAATAGAGAGACAATTGAAGTTATTACACTTAGTTTTAATGACAAAAAAGTCATTACAAGTGTAATAGAATGATTAAATTGTCTTTTCATTTTGTATTGTTTTGCACCTCACTTATCTCTCCATTAATGGAGAGGATCCCTACTCATTAAATATGAAGTTTGCTGACATGAATCATCTCTTTTTATGAAAAAATATATTAATAATGTATATTAAAATTTTGGATAAAAATACCTTCATTTTGGTTACATAAATACTACCAAGGTTATATTAGTAAATCTACTGAAAATTATAAAATAAAAAAAACAGCTTCTCTCATATCCCAAAGCCCAAAAACTAGACCCCAAATTCATTCTACTTTGAAAGTTCTTCCCATCCATTAAATCTTTTAACATAGTTCTTCAGTCCACGTTGCCATAGTTTAACCCAACTAAGCATCGAACTTTTGACCTTTTGATTATTCTAGAATTTAGTTATGTCTTATATCACTAGAGTAATATCTTGTTGATCCTTCTTTCCTACTTTGCAGAATGATAATAAGGACAAGGAGAGAAAAATATTAGATTTTGCTAAAGAAGAACAACGGCTGAATAATAATTTGCAAAAGTAAAAAATGTGGAGAGAGAAACTGTTTTTAATTTTCAATAAACCAGTTTATCAATATAACCTTGGTAATAGGGTTATTTATGTAAAGAAAATGAAAGTATTTTTGTGAAATTTTTAAATACATATTGCTAACATGTTTCTTCATAAAAATAACTTGAATAATATTAAAAAATCTTATTAAATATAAAAATATTTTATAATTATTATATATACTTTCTATATTAATATATGAATATAATATTATATATATTAAAATACAATTTGATTTTGAAACGAATGCGTTATTATGAGAAGTGTGAATACTTAATATTGATTATTGGATCTTATTTCAACGATTAAGATTAAATGATATATACACATGACTTTTGAGTGAAACTAAAAAAATATGTATGTGTATAATTATTATTTGAGTTGATGAGCAATATAAATGTAAGTTTTTTAATCCTCTAAAAATTCATAAACTTTAATTGAGTCAATCTTAATTTAAAAAAAAATACTTCACTTTAAACTTGATTTGAATCCATCTAGTCATTTAACTCAACTTCACATAATTTATTTCCACCTCAATTTATCATTATTGAAGTGTGAAATATTTTTTCCCACAAAAATATGCATTTACTAGATTCTTTAACATTTGTCATTGGGTACACACAAGAAAAATAAAAATAAAAATCCAAAATTTTCATTTCATTGACTTCATCAAATTAAGTATTCAATGATATAAGGAATATGCACAAAAATAAATGAGTTATAGGTCATGTATTTATATTTTCTCAACAAAACAATCAACAGGACGTTTAAATGAAGGGCATCAAAAAATATTTATTCAATGTAACATTATCATAAATTCACACTCTTCATCCAAATTAAATCCAAGTAAAAAAAATTTAAGCAGTAGGAAAAATAAAATAAAAGTAATATGATAGCAAGATATGATTTTCATTGGCATCATCTATATTTCAGTGGATGGTGAACAAATTCGTGGGGACAATTTCTCACCTGGATCAGTGAAGCAGATTATTTTGCCTTATAAAATTATTTAAATAAGATAGGGAAAAAATAAAATATTGGAATTTATTCTCTAGGTATATTCTCATTATATTCATGTTTTTAAATGAAAAAAAAATTCAATTCACCATAAAATATTCAGACCCACATCTTTATTCTTTAAAAAAGTAATTATGCATATCATGAAATTTAATAATATACTCTATACTATAATTCAACATTAGATTAAATTATATTTTATTGACATATTTTTTATATCAGGTACCAAACTTAACATTTTGATCAGATATAAAGGTAGACATTTATGTTAATAAAAGTTACCGAACCCCACCATAGATATTTTGGCTTCAAAAATAATATATTTTTATCTCTATTTAATCATACTTCACAAAATAATATTAATTTCAGTTTTTATGATTTTTTTAATTAAATGGATGAAAACATATTCAGAAATAAGAATGAAGACATAATAACTCTCCCTCTGGTTGAAAGAAAACTAGTCAAATTAAACATTTTTGTTAAAAGCTCCTCTCTCTATGTCTTTATTGTACATCATATCTGCAAACCAGGATATATAATGTTAGAATGGTATGAGGACCACATTGTTTTTATTATTTATGCATCAGTTTATACATGTACCATCCCAATGTATTTATAAATAGGACAAAATAATATCATTATATTTTGATGCAGTCATGTTTTGATTCAAATGTCTAAAATGTCAAGTGTTTGATTCATATAATCAACAATATTTGTTGGGAAAATCAGTCACACATCCCAAAACAATTAGTTTTTTTTTCATAGAGTGAGGATATATATCGGTAGTATGAAAAAACAACTAAGCATGCTTGAGAAGTTGCTTCTTATGGCCATTTAATAGTAATTTAATAGTTCAACCATTGATGAAAGGTAGAGGGAAAATGAAGAATCATGAAAGCAAAGAAGACCAAGTCTCATGGTAGATTTTGCAAACCCTTCTCCTAAGCACATGGGGAGAAGAAGAAAAATATGTCAATTACATAGTTGTACTTTTTTTAATGAGGTGATGTCTACCATAGATTTATTTAAATTAGAAGTGTGAGATTTAGTGTAAGTATTAAAGTTTGACATCCATTATCAATGATACTCCATCAAATAAATTACCCATCCACTCTTTACTAACTTTATAAGTTAATAATTGGAAATTTGAGGAATTATTGCACTAATCCTTTGATTTTAGTTTCTATGACATTTCACGACTTAAAAAGAGTAAAACTAGTCAGGATTGGTGCCAATGGGCTAAAAGCAATCAGAGCCACAAATCAGCTGACTTGCGGCTAGCGTAGGAATCGCGCTTAGCGTAGCTGCGATGAATGCGGAAGGCGCGCCAAGTGCAGCTCGCCTAGGTAAAGTGTAACATCCCAAATTTTCACTTTCTAGCGATTGGTGAAACTCAGGTTAGCCGGAGATTACTGGATGATTCTTGCTCAAGCGAGAGAGTCTCGCCCAAGCGAGGGACTCAGTGTTTGTCCCAGGATTTTGTCTGGTGATTTCGCTTGAGCGAGGGAATACTCGCTTAAGCGAGAGAGCCTTGTTGATAGTGGAAGAATCTCGCCTGGGCGAGACAACGTCGCCCGAGCGAGAGTACCCGTGTTGAGTGATTTGAAACGACATGGATCCTCGCCCAAGCGAGCCTTTCCTCACTCGGGCGAGAGATCGAAATTCTGAAACCTAAAACAGAAGTTCCAAGTGAGAATTGGGGGATTATTTCGAAAACTAAGGAGAAGAGAAACAGTTAGGAGAATTGTGAGCCCTTAGAATCGAAAGAAAGACTGGAAAGGAGGTAAATCACCCAACTTAGCCTCCCTTATGGTTGAATGTCATGATTTTGGTTTGGGTCTTTTCTCCATGATTGGGGATAAAACCCCATAAACCCTCTCTTGCGATTGTGGTTCGTTTCGTCTTGGAAAACCTTGTAAAACTCATAGGGTATGAGTTGTTTTCGAAAATGGTGTGTGAGAAGTTGTTTTCAAAACCATTGAGTCATTGGAAATATTGGAGAAACCCTTTTGTTGAAAATGAACGGAATAGAGGATGTAAACTTGCTTTTATTGTGGGTGGTGAATATTGTTTGGTATGATTATTGTTTTGATATGCAAAATAATGTGTTGCGATTGTTGTTGTTTTGGGGTTGAAAGACCCTAAGGTTGGAGAAGACGGCGGAGAACGCAACCGAGCTACTTAGTGTAAAGCTTTAGCGAATACTCGGGTGAGGGAGCAATATTAAAACTTGTGGTATTAGAATGTGATATTGGGCACTCCAACGACACTCACTAGTTGGAGGATTTTCATTGGCTAAAACGATTAAACGGGAAAACGTGTAGTTTCCTATTTAACCGAGTTAGTCGTACCCTATGTACATGATTTATTTGGACTGAATATTTTGATCTGCCTTTGTGGTATGGATATTTTGACCTGCCTTTGTGGTATGGATATTTTGACCTGCCTTTGTGGTATGGATATTTTGACCTGCCTTTGTGGTATGAATATTTTGACCTGCCTTTGTGGTATGGATATTTTGACATGCCTTCGTGGTATGGAGTTTGACCTGCCTTCGTGGTATGAATATTTTGACCTACCTTCGTGGTATGGAGTTTGATCTGCCCTCGTGGTATGAATTTTGATTTGTTTTGGCCACATGGAGTTGATTGTGCCATGGAGTTATTGATGGGTATGAGTAATGAGTTATTAATGGTTATGAGTAGTGAGATATTATGGTTATGAGTATGGCGTGGTCAGAGACAGAGTGAATAATGGATTATGAATGTGGTTGTGGTGGAATGATTATAGGAATTTTCTTTCGCAATTCTCTAATGTTATTATTCTATATAAATCCATCATGTTATTTATTGCATGAATTTAATGACTGACTCTCTCTATGTTGTCTTGTTTGCTCAACCCGTGTTAATCGTGTTGTAGGTAAAGCTAAGGAGTAGAAGATTTTCTGCGCCTGGGAGTCTCTTAGCTTACTTGGATCGTTTTGTGCCTATGTTTCTTTTGAACATTGTATTTGATGATATTGGACCCGTTTATGGGAATTTCCATACTATGCTTTACATTGTTTTATTTGAATCGAATGAGTATTGAATAGGATTGGAGGAAATGTTTATTTAATTTCCCTACCGTTTGGTATAAAATTCTCTAAGTGGATTTTGTTGGATAGGATTTTAATAGAATATCTCTCTTCGAAGTAGTATATGTTAGAAAGAAATTGAAAGTTTTTCGTGTTATTAAATCGAGGCGTTACATAAAGTGTTGGGCGAGACGAAGAGGTTGCACTCAATGCACCGCCCATGTGTCCAGCGTAAGTGAAAAATTCAAATTGTTAAAAGGGATCAAAAAAGTAGAAGAGGGGTCCAATTTTCATTTTCCATACTATCTTTCGGCAATTTTAAAATGTATTCAGTTTTTCTTAGTCCTTAGGCTAGTATAGGCTGGAGATGAGATGTAAAGGTAAGAGAGTTTGATTGATGGAGTTGATGTATGCTCATAGAGGAGGTACCACTTCCCTTTGGGTTGTAATTTTTTACATCTTTTCGTTCTTAGTGTTGTATGAAAATGATTAGCTAAGTTCCTACTTTGTTGGAATTAATTGTAATATTTATTTGATATAACTTTTGCAATTGATTCATGTTTAATTTGAAGTATTGATTTCTATAAATTATTTATGCTTATTTTACAAATGATAATTTGCTAAATCTAATTTTGGGAGTGGACTCATGGAGAAATTTTGGTTCCTTAGCCTAATGAATGTAATTCATCCTTTTTGTGTAATGCTAGATGTAGTTTTATGCTTAATTGTTACATGTGTGTCTGTGTTCATATTATTGATAGACATAGATTCATATAAGCATTGAATAACTCTTAAACTTATTAACATAGATTGTTGGACATATATGTATGCTTAACGGTTCATATAGCTTAATCTTGTAAATCTAGTTGCTAGACACAAAGTTAGTTTAATAAGCTACTAGTATGACCAATGCATTGACAATTAATAAAATTGAGGTTGTTTTCACTTAACTCAATAACAACACGTGCATAGACTACTAGACGTAGAGGTTGTTTCCTAAATTGACTAATACATTAGCTTTTAGTATTTTTGAGGTCCATTTTTGTGTAAGAATCATTCTTAAATAAATTGTTTGATAAGTTCGGAAGTCTATGAAAAATGAATAGGAGATCAATCCAACATCGAAATTTCACTATCTTTATTTCATAGAAATTTATGTTTTACGCACACAAATTACTAATAACCCTTAAAAATAACTTAGGATAGTAATTTGATTGTTGAAAGGCTAAATTTAGCAATTATCTGTGAATATAACATCCCCTTACTCTATACTTGTTTACGACAATATTTGGTAATTTCAATATCAATTTGTTGGTTAGCAAAAATGGCATTGTTGTCGGGGACTTGCGTCTAAATCTTAACGTTGCATCATTAGATTACTATTTTAAGTGCTTTTAATTTGTGTTTTTATTCTTCTGCATTTTGAGTATACTAATCTGCACTTCAGGTATTTTTCTATTTGTCAAGGGTTCAAGTTCAGCATGGAATACGAAACGTTTAACTATGACTCGGAAATTCATGCACACACTCAACTGGAATATGACCAACATTCAATAAAGGGTATATTGTAAGGAATATCATGGTGATTACCCGACATTGTATTGCCCAAAACCTCTAACCGGGGGTGCAATACTTGGAAGGTTCTCACCTAAATAGAACCCCGAAGCATAAAATACACTTGAGAAATTCATTGAGTTAACTCTTGAAAATCAATGGAGAACCGACACCTCGTTGAGAAATTTGGAGACTCAAGTGGGTTTCCTAACCGCACACTTTAGTAGTCTCCAAGTTTCTCAATTAAAGGAACCACCAACTGTCGTACTGATCAACACCGAGCATCAACCTGTCACGCTGATAGTTGAGTAATCAATTGGTAAAAGTGCGGATGAAAGGCTAGCCCATGTCTTGAACAAGAATAAATAGAGCATAAAAGCATTGTCAATGATTTCATCTTTGACATACATCCTCTTTTGAGAGAGTTAATGAACCAAAAATTGAATCGTAGGACGAATGCTAAAATGATCATATTAATTAAGCCTAGAGATTAATGCTTGAAACGATTGAACAACGCAATGAAGCGATATCAATATATTAATGTCATATTGTATTGGTTGATCCAACTTTGTGATCCCTAATATCAAGAAGTAGCGTCAAACTAATGACGTTAAAGAAGCGCTTAATAAGAAGCAACCTATTATTTAAATTTCTGCATTTTAATTTCAGTAATGTCATTCAATTCCTGTATTAACTTTTTCCTGAAAGTTACAGATGCTATGGAGTTTAATTGGAGCAATTGAGGTAAAAAAAAATGCACAAACACACTTGGGTATGGGTACCCTTACACTAAGCGGCATAATCCAAGATAAGTGCATCGCTTGTTGCGCTAAGCACACACTCTGCACTAAGCGCATATAGGGAGTCTGACACTTAATTAGCTATTGTAAGTTTCAAGATTATCACCTTTCTTAATCGATTGACAATAGATTCCATGATGTAAACATTTTACTATCATATAACTTATTGCTTGCATGGTGTAGTTCTAAGGAGCATAGTTTGCGGAGACTATTACTCTTTGTCTTTGCTCTAATAGTGCTAAGTCATAAAAATTGATATTACCTTAACAAGGCTACCTTTTAAGGAACTCTAAATTTTCTGAAATAAAATTGCATGATCTCGGCCTTAGTTTGTAGTTTTGTTTGGGGACAAACAAAATTCTAAGTGAAGGAGAATTATTAGGTGTGAAAATTACCTTAATTCATAAGGCTAATTTAACACCTTTTAATTCTAAATATTAACTACATT
The DNA here is from genome assembly GCA_009771035.1 of Lupinus albus. Lineage (NCBI taxonomy): Eukaryota > Viridiplantae > Streptophyta > Magnoliopsida > Fabales > Fabaceae > Lupinus > Lupinus albus. The sequence continues at coordinate 11,065,595 of CM020023.1, forward strand.
TATAATTGGAACTTTGATGAGTTATTATACTAGTCATTTGATTTCAGTTTCCATGACATTTTCGGGACTTAAAATGAGTAAAATAAGCTAAGATTGGTGCCAATTGGTCAAAAGTAATCAAGGCCACAAATCAGTTGACATGCGCCCAATATAGGAATCACACTCAGCGCAACTACATTGAGTGTGGAAGGCACGCCAAGCACAACTTGCCTAGGAGAAGCGTCGGGCCATACAAAGTGGTTGCATTCAGCTCACCGTCCATGCATCCAACACAAGTTAAAAATTTCATATATTTAAAAGGGGGGTCGGAAAAAAGGTGAAGAGGGATCCCAATTTTAGTTCTCATACTAACTTTCTACAATTTTAAGATGTTTTCAATTTTTCTCAGTCCTTAGGCTAGTATAGGCTAGAAATGAGATATAAAAGTAAGAGAGTTTGATTGATGGAGTTGATGTATGCTCATAGATGAGGTATCACTTCTCTTTGGATTGTAATTTTATGCATCTTTAGTGTTGTATGAAAATGTTTAGTTAAGTTCATCCTTTGATGTGATTGATTGTAATATTCATATGATACAACTTTTGGAATCAATTTATGTTTGATTTGAAGTATTGATTTTTATGAATTATATTGTTGCGCTTCATGCTTATTTTGTGAATGACGATTGTGCACTCATGGAGAAATTTTGGCCATATCCTAATGAATGTAATTCATCATTTTTGTATAATGCTAATGTAGTTTTATGCTTAGTTGACATATGTGTGCTCGTGGTCATATGATTATTATACATAGATTCATATAAGCATTGAATAACTCTCAAACTTGTTAACATGAATTACTAGACATACAGAGGTATGCTTAACCATTCACATAACTTAATCTTATTATTCTAGTTCTTAGATGTATGTAAAGGTAGTTTAATAAGCTACTAGTATGATCAAGACATTAACATTTAGTGGAATTGAGGTTGTTTGCACTTAACTCAAGTACACATGCATAGACTACTAGACATAAAAGTATGTTATGTGGGTCATAATTCCTTATTGTTTGATTAATTCCAAAGTCTATGGAAAATGAGTAGGAGATCAATCCCACATCGAAGTTTTAGTATTTTTATTTCATAGAAATTTATGTTTTACGCACACAAACTTCCAATAACCCTTAAAAACAACTTAGGATAATAATTTGATCGTTGAAAGTCTAAATTTAGTAAGTCTCTATGGATACGATAACATCTTACTCTATATTTGTTTGCTATATTGTTTGATAATTTTAATACCAATTTGTTCGTTGATAAATATTTTTTTATGAAGTATAAGTAAAAGAACCAAAGAAATTAAAGATGATGCAAAAAATATATGAATGATATGCATGCCTGTACAATATTTTTTATACGGCAATATTTTGTTGTTCATTTTAATTTTATCATATATTTTTCATATGCCTATTGTATAAAAATACAATTTTAGTGTAAAATTAATTTTGTTGTTTTAGGATAAAGTAACCAACTTCTTTTTATATAAATAGTATAGCTCAATAAATATCACCTAACATAAAAAAAAAGTCATCTATGATGCAAAAAAGCAGATGCAAGTGGTGAAATCGGGAATCTAATAATGGAAGATGGAAGAAAGTCAGATTCCCATCATTATTGAGGTGAGAAAATATTAAAAATTCTTTTCTTAGTATCAGCCTCTAAAAATACATAAATGATAACTTTTCATTACAATTTATTGAAAATAAAAGTATTATTGCACCTTTGTATTTTTTATATGATAAATACTTAAAATATGGTAACATTGCAACTTAGATGATTTGGACATGTATGGAAGAAACCAATAAAATCTTGTAAGAAGAGTAAATTAAATGGAAGCTAATTCAATTACTAAGGAAGAGAAATTAAGAAAAATCATTAGAGAAATAATAATAAAAAACCTTAGAGATCAATATTTTATCAACGAATAAAATTTATGATTTATAATATTATTATTATGTTACTGAATCCCTGAACTCACCTAATAGAACGTTTTCAATTTTTGTATCCTTATGTCAAATCCAACATACAAGTATCAATAATAATTATCTTCATAAATAGAAGACAAAAAAAGAAATGAAGCAATAACATATACTAAGATATTTTTATCCTTTTATATGTATTGGGATAACACTTTTGTCATTAAAAATACAAGTAAAATCAAGTATACTTCTCTAAATTTATTGAGTATCCTTGTTATACAAGTATATATAGGGGATTGAGGCACTCCCTAGAGCACCAAACAAGGAAACCAAATTTCAGATTGAGTCTATTCCCTTGCATCATTAGCCATGGCCTCTTCCCAATGCTACAGACCTAGCCATGATATAACCTGTGAGACAAAATGTCATGACAACACCTATGGCCACAAGGTGTCTCATTTGGCTGCTGGAATAGGATTCAAAGAAAACCATCATGCTCATGAACACAATGGTAATACCAACAATCATGGTCATGAACACAATGGTAACAACAACAACAACAACCAGGGTCATTTCTTTGGGCACAAAGTGTCTCAGATGGCTGCTGGAATAGGATGCAAAGAAAACCATCATGGCCATGATCACCATGTTAATACTATAAACAAGACCGAAACCACTGTGGTCAAAGCACAGTGCACTGAATGTGTGAAGAACCAATCTCATGGCCAACATTCAACTAACCAGAACCATGGTCACAACAACATGGGACATCACAGTTCATCATCATCTCATGGTAATGGAATAGGGTACTGTAATGGAAAGAGTGAGAAGAAAATGGAGAACAAGTGTGAGTACAAGAAGAAGAAGAGCTACAGCAAAAAGAGCTGCAATGACAGTGAAAGTGACAGTGATTGAATTATTATCAACTATCAGAAATCTGAGTAACTTATAAGCTGGAACTAGTTACATGTATCTGCTGTATGTAACTGATGTAATGGTTAAATTAAATAAATGGTGCAATGTTAAATAATGGCCATAATGGCTGAAAAGTAATAATAACCATTATGAATTTGGTTTAAGAGTATTGTGTTCTATAATGCTTAGTTTTAATATTAATAGTGATAAAATAATGACTGTAAGATACAAACTACTACTAAAGGGGTCTCACTGATTTAAGTTCCTATATAGCCCTAATGCCATAACTTTTTTGGTATATATGAACACTGATACTATGGGATAGGATTGTTATAATATTAAGCAGGACAAAAATAAGTATTATTTTCCGTCTTTCATCTAACTTTTGGGATTGAGTTAGATCTAGTCATTATAACATGGTATGAGAGAAAAAAAATCAGAGTTTTGGGTTGTAACTGCTGGTTGGGGATAATTAATATATTAAATATTGTGGATCATGACAAATGTTTCTATTACAGGAAATGATTTTTATATAGAATAAAAGAATTGTGAAGTGCACATCCTTGTAAGCACACAATTACCATAACTTAATTCAGCTTGAACAATAGTGGACTAAAGTATCCACACTAAACTAACAAAGAATGATACAATGGTGAATAGAATATATATATATATATATATATTGTGAAAAGAATGTCGAGTTACACATACGGTTAAGGTGAGCAGGACATGACCTTATCCGTTCACCTGTTTTAACTTGACTATGATTGAGCCCAAATAGGATCGGGGCCGAGTTCACATTCAAAAATTATAATTAGACAATATTCAAGGTCGGGTAGGGACAAGCATGACCCGACCCAACCCGACCCAACCCGACCCATCCCACAGTCACTCACATATCATGTTTGTATGTGTATGTATTCAATTGTGTAGTATAAAAAATAATGACATCTCTTTGGTCGAAAATATCATTAACTCTCTAATTTATTCATCTTATAAACATCATTAACAATATATATATATATCATTTCATATGTCAAATTACATATTCATAATAATAAGTAAAATATTGAGAAGACTTTATCTAAAATATATATGCATTATATTTAATCGGATGTAGGGTCGTGCTCAGGTTCAAAGATTGTCTCATCTGATATTTGAGGTCGAGTTAGCCTTAGGTCTAGGGCCGGGTCAATAAAATGACCATACAAATATTTAGGATTAGGTAAGCGACAAGCCTTACCCGACCCATATTCACCCCTACATCCAGTAGGAAACGAAGGAAAGTTGTAATGTAACATAACGCAAGGAGAAGGTCTGCGCATCATCTTATGAGATATGCTTTACAAGATATATGCTATCATTGTATCAACTATCAACATTGACCCGGTAGTAGTTGTTTCTCTTTTGGTGGCTTCAATCATCTATCAATATTCGATAATATACATTAATGCAGCTCTAGGTAGCCATTTCTATGACACAACTCTTAATGAAAGACTAATCAATAGGACTTGAACACATGAAGAGAATTCATCTCAAAAGATTAATCTGTTAAGTGAGATAACCTCATGACTTAAAGTATCATATTGAGTTTGTTATACTAACCAATATATAATCCCGAAAGGAACATTGTTCAATCAAAACTCCCTATCTTGGTCCCTTTTGTTTATCTTTGAAAAAGAATGAGATGCACTCGCCTATCATCTCAACACCATCTATACGCTTTTCAGTGCAGCCAGAACAATTTCTTATCAATGGGAAACGGTCTACTTTGGCTGCACGTACAACAGTTGTATTGCCTTTTGCATAATGGGAATCATGTATTCTCTGTCCATTTTCATATAAAATAGCAATATATTTATGCCATACCCAAAAGTGGGAATCAACTCACCAAAAACAAAATTAATAAGTGGAATCAAATAACTGATTGTTTCTTAGAAAACATTTCTTTAAATTAAACTTAATGTTAAAGAAAATAAGGGTGTAACTACTTCATGCATATAATTACTATCTCTAGTCAGTATAAGCCAAGCATGCATTTTGGTTCACCTCAAACTCAACATTAGTTTTTTAAATTGCAATCACCATTGTTATTATTGCTATTGCAATCATTGTGGCTATTGTAATCATTGTAGTGTGATTTTTTTGTGATTAAAGAAATGGTTTTGAATATATAGTGATGCGACCCAAATTTAGTCTGATGCAGTTGTACCGCACCCCGACACAACCACATCATTATGAATAATATCACACTATTATGGTATGATGCATTGCAGCAGTCATCACTAGTAAATGTGATGGCAATGTTCTGGTGAGTAGTGAAAACATTGTTATTATACTTAGCTATTTATCTTAATATTGCAGATTCAGTCTATTAAAACTGGAGTAAAGGATAGAGATACCAACTTGAAGATGAAACTGACCCAATCTCCTTCAGTATGTATAAGGAGTACCATGGGTACTCAGCACATCACAAATGTTACATGAACTTACAAAAATTCAGACTCTCACTAGGAAAAATTATAGTATTTCGTCTAGAGTATAATATTTATGCATTAATATGAATATGATTTAATAAATGATACGATAACAATATATAAAACTCATATATTTTATTTTCTTTCCCTTAACCAAATATATCATATGACCATACAATATCAACATTCTAAACATTTGCAGCTTGAAATCTAATACTGATTGAATGAATCTATTACTGAACCTTGCATTAGTGGAGTCATACCTACTCATGCATATACCAACCTCCACATTGTAGAACTGAAAACCTTAAGCCTCAATTTGCATTGAACTTCTCCTCATTAAGAGGCATTCTCTTTGGGATAGAAATCATTTATCTCGACGGTGTCTCATTTCCTATCCCAAAATAATTAGAATTTTACTTTCTATTACTTTTTGTTTTTAATTTTTTTTAATAAGACATCATTAATTAGAAACACTGATCCCTTTGTTTCTCTTTGACATCCTGGAAAAATAGGAACCAAATTACAATGTAGTATATAACGTCTTAATCATTTACTCAAATTCGTCAATTATGGCGTTAAAAGCAGAGTTTCATTGAATCCGTTAAAAGCAAAGTGTCATCATTCTCAATGTGTGATTACAAAGTGTAAAAATAATCCTTTTATATGCTATATCTACTATAGAAAACTGCAACTGTTTTAAAAACAAATTTCATTAATGCAACATAATCACAAATTAAAACTCTTCATGCAAGTTCAATTGAAGCAAAACAAAAATGAACTAGAAAAAAATTGCATTAAGTGCACGAGACTCTCATTTAGTGGGTCTGAAGATGATAAATGAATACAACTTTATCCCAAACGGGAACAAAGATCATCTATATTAATTGAAAGATAAATATTTGCTTTTCTTTATATTTTTTATGATAAAAATGTTATTCCAATATATATAAAGGATAAAAATGTATTATCATGTTATTTCTTCATTTGTTTTTGTAGTATTTATCTCTATATTGATAGAGATAATCCTTACTCTATAAGTAGAGAGATTGTTTTTGTAGTATTTCTTCATGATCATTAAGCAATAATAACTCTATTAAAAGTGACATGAATCTCATTCTTCAATAAAGTAATATGATCACACTCTCGGGCGAAGCATGAGATGATGAGCAAATTGAAGGGATGTTTTATTTTTAGTATTACTAACGGTATCTTCTTAATAAATTTTGGGTATATGAGTGTATCTTGCAGTAAATGTCGCTTTCAATAATCAACCTCTTGAATTTTTAGTCATTCTGAAAATCTATCGAAACCTTACGCCATTAGAAGAACATCTTCTTTATTATTCATGCATATATTTGGTTATGGTTTGGTGAAGTAGATTATTTTGCCATATAAAAATGACAGAAAAATAGAAGATATTAGAATTTATTCTCTACTGGAACAAACTCAATAAATTAATATTTTTATTAAAAAAGAATTTGATTCGCAATAATACTTTCATGTCCACTTACTATTCTTTAAATGAGTAAAAACAACACCAATTAAACCTTAGTTTTACTACATAAGTTTTGGCAAATAAATTGAACAATATCATAATTTCGTTAAAGCCATTTCCATTCTCAAACTATTCATAATCAATAAATATCAACTATCATAAAATAAAAGACATTGTTCAAAGATAAAGTAGATGCAAAGGGTGCAATCACAATACAATAATGGAAGAGTGAAGAAAGTCAAATTCCACCATTATTGTATTTTTTATATTTTGTAGATGATAAATACTTCCTATTCCAATAATTAAAATGTTCCCATTTATGTATTCCTATCCTCGTTGTTAAGAAAACATTAAAAAATCAATTTCATACTAATATTAGAGATGAGGTCTACTTAATCCAAGAGTAAGTTTAAATAAAATGTTCCATTTTCTGTATCCCTATCCTCATTGTTAATAAAACATTAAAAAATCAATTCCATAACAATATATGAGAGGTGATATACTTACTTCAAGAGTAAGTTTAGTCATCTATTCTAAGGAAATATAATGATTTAAATCTACTCACTAATTCAAGCCATTGAATTTCCCTAAAATAGATGACTAAGATGTAGAATGAGTTTTTTAAACTTAATCTTGAAATAAGTTATCACTATTTGTGATTGATCAGAAAAATACTTAATTATTAAAAAATTAACTTTAATACATTTTTACAACCAATCAACAAAAATAACTTACTTTTTAGGACAATAGATTTGTTCAAACTATAAATAGGGGATTGAGGCACTCCCTCTAAGAGCACCAAGCAAGCAAACCCAATTTCAAAGAGTCCATTCCTTTGCATCATTAGCCATGGCCTCTTCCCAATGCTACAGACCTAGCCATGATATAACCTGTGAGACAAAATGCCATGACAACACCTATGGCCACAAGGTGTCTCATTTGGCTGCTGGAATAGGATTCAAAGAAAACCATCATGCTCATGAACACAATGGTAATACCAACAATCATGGTCATGAACACAATGGTAACAACAACAACAACCAGGGTCATTTCTTTGGGCACAAAGTGTCTCAGATGGCTGCTGGAATAGGATGCAAAGAAAACCATCATGGCCATGATCACCATGTTAATACTATAAACAAGACCGAAACCACTGTGGTCAAAGCACAGTGCACTGAATGTGTGAAGAACCAATCTCATGGCCAACATTCAACTAACCAGAACCATGGTCACAACAACATGGGACATCACAGTTCATCATCATCTCATGGTAATGGAATAGGGTACTGTAATGGAAAGAGTGAGAAGAAAGTGGAGAACAAGTGTGAGTACAAGAAGAAGAAGAGCTACAGCAAAAAAAGCTGCAGTGGCAGTGACAGTGACTGAATTATTATAAACTGTGAGAAATCAGGGTAACTTATAAGCTGGAACCAGTTACATGTATCTGCTGTATGTAACTGATGCAGTGGTTAAATAAATGTTCCAATGTTAAATAATGACCATGATTGTTGATTATGGTGTTTGAATAATAATAATAATCATTATGACTATGCTTTAAGATTACGGTGTTTGTGAACAGAAATCACTTCTTCCGATTGATGTCTATATTTCTGTAACAATTTTATCTTCCGATCCAATGAAAAAATAAAAAGAAAAATTCTAAAAATCGAATAACAATTTTATATAATTGCAATGTTATAGTTTCAAGAGAGTTTCACGATAACATCACGACTGCAATTTCAGTCAAATTTCCATCAATTTTTCACAAAGATCCTTACGTTAACAGCAATTTAAAACACCAATATAAATGACTAATCTAGCGTAAGCCATTAATGCTCTTTCATAACCCTTATGCCATAAGGGGTTTTAGGCACATATGAACACTATTACTATGTGATAGAGATGTATTGATATTAAGCAAAACAGAAATAAAGTTTGTTAAAGTTGTGTATGTATTTTGAGCTCCACCGGTTCCATGTGAGTGGAGGTAGGGTTCCGAGGCCCATTGGTTAACTTCCATGGCTCAATCCTCCAACTTTGGCGGTTTCACCCACCACCTCCATCTACTTCTAACTCACCGGTTAGAATGCAAAAAGGTGGAAGTTTTGGAGGTGGAACCGCCGCAAAGTATGGTGGCACCAACGACTAAGGAAGGAAAAGGGGCTGAACTAAAAATACTCAGTTAATATCCTTAAATTTAATGTTAGAAAACCTTTTAGTGTAAGTAAAAAAAGGAGAAGGAAATAGGAAGATAATATTATTTAATCAACTTTTGCATATGATTTAAATTATCATACCCCAATATTGTGGTTGTGGTGTTCTGAATCATAATGATGCGGCTGCATCAGACCGGAACACAACCACATCGGACCGTATTTGTATTGTATCTGGTCATATCAGACCATATTAAATTCAAAAATATTATTTTAATCACAATAATTTAGACCGCAACGGCCGCAATCCACGTCGCAATGACTGCAATATGACAATCGCAGTAATTCCAATTCCAATTTCAACGGTTACCATAATCATGATCACAACCTTAATTTAATACGACAAAAAGAGGTAAAAAGTCCTAAGAAAATTATATATAGTTTGATTTGTTGTAAGAGAAGTTATTAAATTTAGTTTGTTCAAATAAAACTATTTTTTGTTGATATTCATTCACCCACTAGGTTCCAGGTTTCCAGCCGTTAGTAATTGTCATTGTAATAATATAGCATAATTAGAGATTATTAATAAATGAACCCTTTGTTTTTTTAATATAAAATTTACTCCTGCCAAAAGAAACAGATATGCCTAAGAAACAGATATGCCTAAGTTACAACTGGAATCCAGTTACTGGCAGTTAGAACTACTTACAAGGCTAACCTATACTACAGAGATTACAAGACATATATCATCAATACAAACACCCACTTCTTACTCTTTATCTGAATTTAGGGAATGATAAAAATATCTTACCTATATGTAATCGTAAAAATACCTACCACGGGTATTTATAAAAATAGTTTATAGGTAAGAACGAATATCATGATACTCTTCCTACAGGTACCCGCATATTTATTTTAAGATTATATTTTTTCTACATGTACTTTGTGTCTGCCGACTTACATTCTTATTTTATTATATTAAATATTTAATTTTTATGTATTTTATTTTATACAATTAGAATGTTTTTGTATTAAGAGTACTTTATGTTAACAAATTCATTTATTATAATTCAATTTAAGGTGAGATATGTGGTTAATGTGCTAATGATAGTTACTTAGGATTATATGGTTTTTTTTGTAGAAATTAAAAAATGTAAGGGCGAAATAGGAAAATAAAAATTACAACATGGTGATAGTTATTTCATGTTTTGGCATTATATATAGTATAAATAGCATGTTGACGGGCACATCATCTCAGTCAACCCACATTCTTATTTTTTTCTAATATAGAATGTATCATTTTCATGTTATATCCTTTAAGAAAAAATAATGTAAATATAAGAAATGAAATATATAAACTCGATAGAGTGGAGATTTAAGAATATAACATATGATAGTTGGTATGATATACTCAAAAAATTTACAAATTTCTCATTTTGTGCATCTAATAATTATTATAGAGTTGTTAAATGTCTTTTTTTTTTTGTTATTGTTTGTTCTTATTAGGTTGAGAAAATGAGAATATAAAAATAAGGAAATGTGCAGAAGATTAATGATGTATTGATTGAAAAAAATGAAACTAATGTGTGAAAGTTTATAATAGTTATTTATTATACTATAAGAAAAAAAAGTTCTCCATTATTAGTTTTTGACACATGTCATCTTGTCATGCAAAGTTTTCTCACCCAAACACTCCCACCAACTATCTTGCATAGTCCTACATTGTATCATTACCATCTACATTCATATCATACATCAAACCATTAACTACTATGCATAGTCATACATTGTATCAGTATTCTCTACATTCATATCATACATCAAAATGACACATGCATGTCACTTCTCATATCATACATCAAAATGACACATGCATGTCACATTTATTAATCCTTCATTTTTTTCTACCAAACACGTAATCATATTCACATATTCTCATATTCATTTTTCATCCAAAAATCTTTTTTCATTTTCACTAAATCAATTCTTATATTTCTTCATTTTCCCTAAAATCATATTCTGATTAGCAATTCTATTATACTATTATGCACATTCATTATAATATTCTCATATTAATTTATATTAAAGATATATGAGTTTAAGGGAAAAAATAATTTTTATCCTATTATGCTGTTTGATTATGTAAAAACAAAAATAATTCTTTAAATTCTCATCCACATTATCCCGAAAATGATGAATTTTCTGTAACAAAAATCACAAAGTCAGAATAATGAAAAACTTTGAATGAGAAATGAAGAAAATTAAAGTATGATGTAATATAATGTTACCTAAGAAGAAGAAAAAGAATCATGAGATTGTAAGATTATCCTATTAAGCACATATGCAATTACCATTACCTACAGGAAATTGCAGTTTGATTATGTAAAAACAAAAATAATTCTTTAAATTTTCATGCACATTATCCCGAAAATGATGAATCTCTCTAACAAAAATCACAAAGTCGGAATATTAAAAAACTTAGAATGAGAAATGAAGAAATTAAAGTATGATGTAATGTTACCTAAGAAGAAGAAAAAGAATCATGAGATTGTAAGCAAAGAGTGTTGGTAATAATTGTAAAATATCGGTGTTATGATGTGGTGTGAAATCAATTCTATAAATATCTCATACTCCGATTAGCAATTCTATTATCTTATTATTATGCACATTTCTTATATATTAATTTCTATTAATTACCATGTACATATGTTTAAAATCAACATTCATCATCATTATCATTCTGGAATATTCATGAATAATTCAATTAGAATGAATATAATTATTATACTTAATGATCATTCATGATTTCATAAAAAATCATTATACACGTTTATTCTTTTTTTTTTCCACCAAAAATCTTTCTTTATTTCCCTAAATCAATTCTTATATTTCTCCATTCTTATAATATTGTGCACATTCTATTGATATCTCATAATCTCATTAACAATTCTATTATCGTATTATGGACATTCATTATATATTTCCCCTAAATCAATTCTTATAAGTGATGTTTTAAATTCGTATAATATTCTGAAAGCAATCTTATTAATATTTCATACTCTGATTAGCAATCATATTATACACTTTTCTTATATATTTCCCCTTAAATCAATTCTTATCAATATTATTATATACATTTCATATATATTTATTTATATTAATTTCTATTAATCATCAGTTACATATGTTTAAAATTATACCCAACAATTAATTTCTCTAAATCAATTCTTATTATAAGTTGAGCTTTAAATTCTTATAATACTGTGAAAACAACCATATTGATATCTCATATTCTGATTAACAATCATATTATCATATTATCTACATTCCTTATATATTCCTCCCTAAATCAATTCTTATCTTTCTTCATTTTCCCAAAATCAATTCTTATAAGTGAGACTTTAAATTCTTATAATATTGTGAAAGCAATCATATTAATGTCTCATACTCTGATTAACAATCATATTATCTTATTATTATGCACATTTATTATATGTTAATTTATATTAATCATCAGGTACATATATTTAAAATTATACTCAACAATTAATATTCATTCATCACCATTACCATTATGCAATGTTCATGAATAATTCAATTAGAATGAATATAATTATTATACTTAATGATCATTTATGATTTCATAAAAATATTATTATACATATTTATTCTCATATTATTTTTCCCTCCAAAAATCTTCCTTTATTTTCCTAAATCAACTCTTATATGACTTAATTTTTTCCTAAATTCATATTCTGATTAACAATCCTATTATCTTATTATTATCCATATTTTTTATATATTCATTTATATTAATTTCTATTAATCATCGGGTACATAGGTTTAAAATTAGAGTAAATTATACTGACAACCCTGAGTTTTAGTGAAATTACACAAACTACCTCTTACTTTTTTGTCCTTACACGAACCACCCCTAATTTTATACATATGTTACACTGACTACACCCCTGCATGATATAAAAGTGTAATATTTTAAACAAAAAACGTATAATGTGTGTAATTAATTAAACAAAATATTGTATATTGTGTAGACAAATTCAAATAATATAAGAGTCAATGTGTCTTCATTAGTTGGCTCATTATAAAATAATATAAGAGTTATTTAAACATTTCTTTGAAATTATTAATGTATTTTTTAATGACACAAAAGTAATAAAGAAACATTCGTTTTTGTACTATTTGAAGTGTTACACAATATACAATATTTTGTTTAACTTAATTACAGTTATCACATTTTTTCTTTAAAATATTACACTTTTATAATATGCAGGGGTAGTCAGTGTAATATATATATATATATATATATAAATCTAGGGGTGGTTTGTGTAGGAGAGAGAAGTGGTTGGTGTAAGCATAGTTTTGAAAACCGTACCGTACCGGCCGGTTCAACCGGAAAATCGGTGAACCGGACCCCTAACCGGTACGGTACGTATGTTATACCGCATATGCAATAGAACCGGTCAAAACCGGTTGAAAACCGGTCAAAACCGGTTGGTTTGTACATTATTATTATTTTTTTTTAAATTTCAAATTTTCAATTCTTCACCAATTCTTCAACTTCAATGATTGATACTTGGGTCATTTATTTGTATTTTGCGTTTGTTAAGTGATAATTTTGGATAAGTATATGTTTTGTACTTTAGACTTTGATTTTATTAAAGACTTAATGTTGTTTGTTTGTGTGAATTTGAAGTAAATTATGAATATGGATTATAAATATGAATATCTACTTATTTGAAATTTTTTGTTATAGGTTTACATATATATATATATAAGCAAGTATGTCCGGTTTAACCGGCATGCGGTTTAATTACTGAACCACTGGTTGAACCACTGTACCACTATATCAGTACCCTAACCGGTTTGATAAACCGGTACGGTTTTAATAACATTGGGTGTAAGGACAAAGAAGAGAGAAGTGATTTGTGTAATTTCATTAAAACTCAGGGGGTGTGAGTGTAATTTACTCTTAAAATTATATCCAACAATTAATTTCCTTAAATCAATTCTTATAACTCAATAATTGAATTTTCATTTACAATATTTAATACTAATAACCATTAATTAATCAACTACCATAGGGATGTACACGAATAACATGTGTGTTCTTAACCCATATGGATGTACATGTAATATGTGTTCTTAATCATATGACAAAAAAATAACGTCTCGTGCAAATTTACGGGTAACATGTTTGTTTTTAGCCATTAAAATGTATGAGTCACATGTGTACTCTTAACAATAGGAATGCACGAGTAACATATGTGTTTTTAATCATGTGAATACACAAGTAACACGTTTATTTTTAACTATATGAATGCAAATATCGTACATGTCTGCATTACCTATACAAATGCGAATAACACATGTGTCTTTTTAAAAATGTCAATGTACAGATAACATGTGTGTTTTAACTATACGAATGCATGGGTAACATGTGTGTTTTTAGCTATGCGAATGTACGAGTAACATGTTTGTTTTTAACCATTAAAATATACGAGTCACATATGTGTTCTTTGCAATACGAATGCACGAGTAACATGTGTTTTTAATCATTCGAATACACAAGTAACATGTGTCTTCTCAACAATACGAATACACGAGTAACATATGCGTTTTTATTCATACAAATACACAAGTAACATGTATGTTTTAACTATATGAATCTACATATAAAACGTGTATTCTTAACCATACGGAAAAAATGTCACACACGGGTATCTTACTAGTTAATATTAATAAAAGAAGTTACAAAATGATAAGTTTGAGATATAAAACTTATATCATGGTGGTGTTACTTCTTGTTTTGACTTTATTAACAGTATAAATTTCATAATAAATTTTAGTGATTAATTGGACTATAATCATAAAATTATCATATTATTTAAGTGATAATAATTTTTATATATTGATTATTATAAAATATATAAATATATAATTAAAATTTAAAACCCGTCGGATACGAGCGAAAACTCACTACCTACACGGGTGTCATGAGTATTGAGAGTGTGAAAATGAATAAGCACGACTCATATCTCTCTGACCTAGTTGTCATCCCTATAACGCAATAGTAAATATCCTTTAGTTTTGTTGTATGCCCATGTGCATTTCCCATAGGAGAAGCCATTGATCGATATGGCAGATCAATGTAATAATTGTATTTTTACTTCTAAAAAGATTAAGTGTTAGATGAAGTGAACTATTTTAATTTTTTTTAGTCCAACAGATCAATGACAGGTGTAAAATAACTATCACAAACAAACACTAGAAAAAATATGAAAAGAGGCCAAATCGAAAATTAAAGCTTTCCCATTAAAAACGGAAACTATGATGCATTTCCAACAACAAAAGCTTGAAGAATGTTGATTTTGGGGGCTTATAACATTTATGAAGAAAAAGGTTTGATGAAAAGGGAATGTGGTTGAAAGAATATGAAGGGGAATCATAATTTAAAAAAGAGGTAATAATTTAATTATCATTGAATAACTCTCTCTTTTTCCTTTTAGGGGAATTATATTTAATATTTTTCTTGTAGATGTAAGCATGTCTCCAATATATTTAATATAATAAATTAATATATTATTAGTAAAGTTATAGGCTATATTAAAAAACAAAAAATGTGTGTATTTTGTATATTAGAAAGAAAAAAACTAAAAAAGCAAAACAAGGCAAGATATTTAATAAATAAATAAAAATAAGATTCATGTTTAGAGATAATATAAAAATAAATTATTCGAGACATAAGATAATATGAATTATATTCGAGATATATATAAATAAATGTTAAAATTAGAAAAAAAACTAAAAAAGCCAAACAAGGCAAAATATTTAATAAATAAATATAAATAAGATTCATGTTTAGAAATAATATAAAACTAAATTATTCCATACATAAGATAATATGAAATATATTCGAGATACATATAAATAAATGTTAAAACTATTAATGGTCAATTTTTAATAATCGGAAATTACAAAAGTAAAGATAACTCTTTTATCTAGCTATTTAATTTTTCTAAAGTATAAATAAAAGTTAAAATTAATGACAAAAAAGAGAAACATATTTCTAGATATTTACATAGTAGTAAAATAGATTATATTTTTTCAATATTTATTATATTTAACTCACCTTTTGAAAATCACAAGGTATATATTAATAAAAAATTAAAATATAAAATTTATTAGTGATGATAACATATTCAATTTTAGAAAAATCATAAGAACATGTTTTAAGGTGAAAATATAAATTATTAATAAAAGTAAAATAAGGTAAGACAAAATTACACCATAACTACCAATTATATTTTATTTATAATAATAAGTAAGTATA
Source organism: Lupinus albus (assembly GCA_009771035.1). Classification (NCBI taxonomy): domain Eukaryota; kingdom Viridiplantae; phylum Streptophyta; class Magnoliopsida; order Fabales; family Fabaceae; genus Lupinus; species Lupinus albus. Next base: position 11,081,945 of record CM020023.1, read on the forward strand.
GATACTTAATTTGAAAAATAAATAAACTTTTTAGTTTTTAAACTTTGTTTTTTTCTTTTATTTAAAACAAGTTTTTCCTCACTACTGAATTTGTTACAACACTATAGGTGGCTAATAGTAGCTATATTGTGATGCCACCTATTTCTTATTTCTTAAACCAGTCTCATAATATAATTTTTTTACACATAGAGGAACAAATTTTTTTTAGACAGCAAATGTCAAAAAATAATTAGGTCAAGATAAAATAGAGTAAATTACACTCACTCACACCCCCTGAACTTTAGTGAAAGTACACAAATCACTCATTTTTTTTGTCCTTGCACGAACCACACATAATTTTGTACATATGTTACACTCACTACCCCTGCATAATATAAAAGTGTAATATTTAAACAAAAAACGTGTAGCGTGTGTAATTAAGTTAAATAAAATATTGTATATTGTGTAGAAAAATTCAAATAATATGAGATACGATACGTCTTCATTATTTGGTTCGTTACAAAATATTAAAAGAGTTATTTAAACATATATTTAGAATTATTAATGTATTGTGTAATGACACAAAAATAACAAAGAAACATTGACTTTTGTACTATTTTAAATGTTACACAATATATAATATTTTATTTATATTAATTACACTCTTCACACGATATTACACTTTTATAATATGTAGGGGTAATCAGTATAATATATATACAAAACTAGAGGTGATTCGTGTAAGAGGTAATAATGATTCATGTAAAGATAAAAAAAAAATATAGTTTATGTAATTTCACTAAAACTTAAAAAGAAAGTTTGCTTGTGAAAATATATAATAAACGTCTTTATCTGACTTGAATACTTTTTTGTCCTTGTTTGATATTATGGCGTTGAAATTGAATATTGACGTTATCATGTTCAGGATCCACAGGTGAAACTGAAACAAAAAAGTGAAAAAACCCCACCTACTATTGATTTGACTAATATATACTTACGGTTAGGGTAAAATTTATTTTACATTACCATTAGATTGTATATCATCTACATGTTCATAAAAACCCATCTTTTTTATATGATCAATGGCACAACTTTTTAGAAACTTTTTAGAAATGAGTGTTGTTAATAAGAATTGAATATTTGATTTTTTTCTCTATTAAAAAAGAAAATTTGAGTAAGTGAAAAAATATATCTTATATCATAATCATTTATTCTTGGAAAATCTAATAGTTTGAATTGGTGAGTACATCTAAACCATTGAATTTTCCAAAAAATGGACGACTAAAATGTGAGGTAGTTTTTTTTTCAATTACTCTTAGAGTAAATGAATTCATTTTCATTAAAAAATTATGGGATATCTTAAATTACTAGACTAATATCTTACCATTATAATGACACAGTAAAAACCTAAATCTTAAATCCTATTATTTTTTCCTCCCCATTAATTAATTTTTTGAATAAATACCTACCTTGAGATACAAACAGGTACACGTGCAAATTTTGAGGCAAAAATTAGATAATGAATTCATTTATTTCATTAGGAAGTTTTTTAAATTTTATTTCACATTTTAATCATCATTTATATTTATCAAATAGATTTTTTTAATTGTCTCCCAGCAAAATATATTTAGTCTTAATTTTCTTTCCCTCACTTTCCCTCTCATCTCACACAAACAAAGTAACAAACTATGCTTCTTCTATTTCCGCTCACCAATTAACTCTTCTCAAATTCTATAGCTCACCAAACACTTAACTAATTCACCATGCCCCTCGACCCCACCACCCCAACCACCGTCACCACCACCGCCACAACCACCGCCACATCACCCCTCCCTCAACCTCGTTTACATCATCACTACCCATTCCCTCAACCACACCACCACCAAGAACAACCCTTTCCCATTCATATTCCAAACCCTCTTTTACCTAAACAACCCCATGACCCATCCAACCCTTTTCCTTTCCCATTCCTCTCTCCCGGCCGCGGCGGCGCCCCACTCAAATCCGCCTACCCTCAGCCACCCTCCCTCCTCTATCCTCACGGCGTTCGCGCCGTGGCCTCCCCTCACTTGGACTATGCCCACCCTGCCTTGCATTTGACTAGGCCACCTCCACACTTCCAGTACCCTCATGTGGCCTATTCTCCGGTCGCCGCCTCTGTTAAGGGTGGCGCCGCTGTAGCGCAGTCAAAGGTTTGAACTTTGAAGCGTTTTGTTTGTTTGAGTTTTGTATTATGTGGTAGAGGGGTGACATGACATTTTGTTTGGTGAAGGGTATATAGAAAGAGAAGAAAGTTATGATTTTTCCCTTTTTGTTTTGAGATTCCAAATGTGGCTAATTTAAGTAGTTGTGTAAATTGGGTTCATTGTAATGCAAGGTGTTGAATTGATTGAAATTCTAAATATTCAATTGCAGCCACGATATTGCAATTTTGGTAATGGCTATATTTTCCTGTAATTGTCGAGTTAACCGCAGCAGCAATTGAAAACCATTATGTATTGTGCTTTGGAAGTGTATCTTATTTTTCGTGTTTGCTATCAGGATACAAGCTTCTTTTGAGCTGAAGTTATCCATTTTTATTTTGGTTTTTTAGGCTACCCCTCGATCCGGTGTTTCAGATAGCAAAAATGGCTATAAAGATACAAGTGCAAGGTGAATTTCTTGAATTGTCTATTCGTTTTTGCATTTTGTCATTGTTCCATTTGGTATTGGAGTTGAATTGATGGCTCTGATGTGTTTCTTAGGGAAAGCAGAGATGATACTTTAACTGTTGTCAGAGGTAGAAAAGTGAGTCCACATTCTCTTATTTTACATTCTTTGAACTGTACATGTCTCACTGTTGAAATGCTAACAAATTCATCACAGTAAGATGCTCTTCCTTTATGCACGTGATTACCTCTTGTGGCGCTAAAGTCTCATTAGGTTTCAAGTGCTTGAATTTTTCGTAAAACTCATTGGAATATGCAATGAGGTTAACTTCTGCGCACAACTATGTGTCACAGTTCAATAGTTCATGGCATGTCTTGCACTGTATATTCATTTCACTTCTACATTCTAACCATATCAGCATATCTATATTACTGTCTCCTAACCTTGTTTGGCTTTCTTTTTTCAATTTCTTTCTTTTTCACACTTTGTGAACTTTTTGTGGTTACAACTTAAGTACCATTTTTCCTTCGGGTTCTACATCTTTGTTCTTTACACAGTTTCATATGTTTCCCTTTGAACTAAGCCTTGCATCTATTACATATAGGATTCAATATGATTATGAGTTGTAATTTGCCTATAGAATGTAGTACATTAAAATTTGACAATATTACTAGCTATGTAAAGTAAATACCCCTTTGCTCATATTTTGTAACTAACTTTTCATTAATAATATTTCAGAGAAATTGTTTCTTTTCCACACTTCTTTCTCTCTCTAATTCCCTCTCTCTTTCTCTATGTTTCCTATTCTTACGCACTAGGTGGGTCCTGCTACATCAATCAAATGATACCATAAGGTCCAAAAGTAAATCATTTGTATACATGAACTGTTTGCATCTCAGTTTTCCTTAATGGTTTACCTATTGTTTTTCTTGTTCTCCCTCTACCTCTAGCCATTAGGCTAGCCTCCACCTGATGTACTCTCCGTATATGGTCTTTTACATGTCTTCTCCATACATGTCCATACCACCTAATGCAAGATTCTGACATTCTGCCATATTTTCTACAATAGGTGTTACTTTAACTTTATCTCTAATATATTCATTCCTAATCCTATCTTGCCTTGTGTGTCCATTCACCCAACTCATCATCCTCATCGGTTATCTCTGATTGATTAAGTTTATTGTCTATGATCTCTTGTTCGCTTTCTACCACCTAATATTAAATCTCATACAACATTGTTAGTCTTTTTACCGTATGGTAAAATTTTACCTTAAACTTGAGTAGTACTTTTATTTACAAATAAACCCGAAGCATTCCTCCATTTCATCCATCAATACTTTTATTTACAAATAAACCCGAAGCATTCCTCCATTTCATCCATCAATGTTGAGACCCTATGGCTTACTAAACAATTCTAATGTAAGCATTAGTAATCAGTTCAAAAAATAAGCTCATGTTACAACAACTAAAATACGTAATTGTAAAGCCATGAAATCTAATCTTACATTTAATCGTGACAGTATCATGACTAACTTAATATTCAGCCCATGGAAAGTGTCATTTGAATTAATCATAGAGGCATGGTTTTAGTTGGAAAGTGTTGTTTATGACAATGAGTTCATAATTGCTTTCTTTATTAGTAATTTCCAGTGTTATAAAACCCAGAGTGGACCAGCGGTGAATTGGTCAGGTGACTGGTCTGGGCAGCCTATTGGTCGGATGTGTAAGTGAATCAGTGCTCGTCTGGTCCAACCTATTGAAAACTGGTCAAATCGTCTGCTTTAGCAGTTTAGCTGGACCGGTCTGCCTGTATGAACCGGTCTTAACATCGTCAGTGCTTATAATTCCAACAAAAATGACTAGTTCAGGATTCAATCCCATGACCTGTTGAGGAGCATAAACATCACATGCCACTAGGCTATCAACAATGTTTTGATGTTAGAGTTCAAACATTTGTGTGTGTGTCTATATATATCAACAGTGTTACAGTTCAACAAGTGACCTAGTACCTTGACTACATCGATGACCAATCCGAGTTTAATAACCCTGCTGTTTTCTATTTCTTGTTGTCGTTATGTTCTAGCTCATTTTTTCAGGTTAAAATTACAGAGGATGCTTCTTTGTATTCAATTTGTAGATCATGGTTGAGAAATGGTATAAATGAAGACATCCAGGTTTGATTTATATCTTCGTTGCTAATTTTTTTTGGAATTTGGCATCTGTTTTCCAATTAAAAAAAATGTAATAATGACTTACTAAGTTTTCTGTTGTAAGTCTAGTTTGATCATATTTTACTTTAAATTTGAGGCACTGGTGTTTTAATTACATTTGAAATAATTAAGAAGGATTTATTTATCTATTATTTGTCAATGAATATGATTTATGATAAACATTATGACGTCATTTGAATCATGTAGCTGACCCCCTAATGGGAATAAGACTTGGTTGTTGTTGTTGGTGATAATTTGCAAAGGCAGCATCAACTTTGCCAAACATTTGCTATAATTGAACTTCCATTTTAGGTTTGTGCAATCATATTATCACTAATATACATTTATATACCAAATACTGGTTTTTCAACTACATAAAGGTGATGTCTCATTGAAGTCAGGCTTTATTTGCTTGGAATTTGAATAAATATATTGATATTTTATATATGTAAAAAATAATTGATCGGTCTTAATTCTATGAAGATGGGAATTTTTTTTACACCATTCAGCAACTTTGGAGTGGGAGAAATGGGTGGATCTTTTAAGAGTTAGAAGTTAGTAGCTTTTTTTTGCTTATTTAAATGTCATTCCTGTGGAATGCACTGCATTTGGTAGTGAAGTTGTTATAGGGTCTAAATGAGGCTATTAATGAGGGTACAGTTCACCATGATGATCACAAGTTTAACTGGACCATGCAATCTGGGTTTAACAGCTATGACCAGCATATAACTTCCTGGACAAGCTTTAATTTGAATGTGATGAAAATAAACTAAATTAACTTATTCAAATCCAAATTTTTGGAGAAAGCTGTTCAGACCTTTAAAGCCAAATCAGCTTATCTCCATAGTAGTTTGAAATAAATGTTGATGGGCATGGTCTTAATAGCAACATTAATGGAATGCTTATCTTTATTGTTTTCCTCTAGCTGGTTTTCTCAAAATTGGTTAAAAATCGTAAATATGCTTGTAGTTTCTTCTTTTGTAATTTTGGCTTTGTATTAAAGGATAAAGATGCTATAGCAAAGACTTGCTTTTAAGGAGGACGGAATATTTACATTCATGTACCTATTTTGAATATGATATTTATTTAGTCTTATACATTTCATTGGGCTTGTCAGCCACCGCAGAAAGATGTGATTAACACACTCCCCAAACCATTTCCTCCATCTACGGAAGCTAGTAATATACCAAACAAGGAAGAAGATGAAAACGTCGAAGATGAGCAGGAGGAGGTTCGGTTTTCTGGTTAACTTGTGTTGAGTGAAATCCTTATTTACATGGAAATTACCTTTTTTCACAGAACTTCTGCTGCACGGGTTTATAGGATAGTGCAGTTCTTATGCAGATTTTTAAGTAATGCTTGTATTGAAAATAGAGTTCATTTACTTCAACTTTATGTCAAGATTTGATCCTATTAATCCCTATCCATTGTGTTATACTCATCTGTCATCTCTGCTTTCAGGATGAGAAGTCTGTTGATCACTTATCACCACAAGATCTATTGAAGAGGCATGTTCAACGTGCTAAAAGGGTTAGAGCACGGTATGTTTTTTAGCACTCCCTTCACCTTCTGCTTTATTTCATTACCCACCTATGACTAGTGATCAACACATCGTACAAGAAGAGCTACAGCAAAAAAAGCTGCAGTGGCAGTGACAGCGACTGAATTATTATGAACTGTAAGAAATCTGGGTAACTTATAAGCTGGAACCAGTTACATGTATCTGTATGTAACTGATGCAATGGTTAAATAATGGCCATAATTGCTGAATAATAATAATAACGATTATGACTATGCTTTAAGAGTATGGTGTTCTGTTATGCTTAGTAATAATAATATGAGGAAAGAAGGTGGTGAGCAAAGCAAGAGCATTGAATGGGTTAAAACTAATCCCTAGGAAGATGAGGAAAGAAGTATTTATAGGCTTTCTGAAGGTAAGGAAAGAATGACACAAGATTTGGACCAAGTTAAATACATTAAGGATGAAGAGGGTAAAGATGGAAGCCTGACTTTCTCGCAAGCTCTTTAATGGAGGGGATAAGATCTTAGTGCACTCTATTTGGATAAACATTAGATAGGAGGACCGAAAATTATACTTTTTATTGTAAAATGTGAGAGTCTAAGGTAAAAGAAACATCAAAGAGGATGGATAATGTCAAAGAAGTTGGACCAAGTAATATACCCGCTTACTTAGTAATGGTCGAGGGAAGAAATAAATAATTTGGCTCACAAATTGTTTAGTGAGATTTTGAGGTGTAAAAATTGGTGGACAAGTTCAGAGGTGGTTTCTCTGAATGTGCAAGAAAAAGGGAAACATGTGAAACTATGCAAATCATAGGGGGGTGGGGGGTTAAGGTCATTAGCCATACTATGAAACTGTGACAGCATAATTGATCGAAGATTAAGACAAGAGACTCACATAGCAGAAAATCAATTTGGTTGTTTTGATGAGGTTGACCATTGGAACAATATACTTGCTTCTTAGATGATCATATTAGAGGAATAAAAGACTTCACATGATTTCCATCGATTTGGAAAAGGCACATTTTAGAGTGCCAAGAGAGGTATTATGGAAGGCTTCTTAGAATAAAGGAGTTCATATTGCTTATATTACGGGTGAAATCACACAAGATTTTCTAATAATTATAGGACTGCACCATTTATAAATGACTCGAGCAACTCTGCCTCTATGAGCTTGCTTTTGAGTGGAGTTAGGCCTGGTTATTTTCACACAAAATATGAATACATGGAAAATAAGAACAAGTTGATACATATATTAAGAGAGAATTTAACCATATATAAAAAATATCAACCGAGACAATCTAGGGACTTATAAAATGTATCAGTTAAGTGTTCTTTGGAGTTGACAAAATCAGTTGTGATTTCACATTCTCACCTGAAAGAACCCTTTCTCATACAAAATGACAATCAATTTCTGGTCATTTCATGAAAATGTGGGTTAGAAGCAATAAGTGAAACTGCTTGGTTGTCAAAAATTAGTTTCATTTCCTTGATGTCCCCTAATTTTAACCACTGAAGCAATTTCCTTAACCACACAAGTTCAGGTTGCTGCTGCCATCGCATGATATTGGACTTTTCGGCTAAGATAAGTGATATTGGACTTATTAGTTCTCCATGAGATTAAGTTACCCCCAAACAAGACATAGTACCCAAAGTTGATCTTCTCTCTCATTGTGAACCTGTCCAATCCGTATGAAATAGGCAACAGCTTGAGCATTGCTTTGTTTTCATATAGCGTCCGTTTTTCTTGAGCACCCTTGATGATTTATCTAAGAATACGAACCATTACTTATCACAAGAGGCATTCAGAAACTGGCTTACCACACTTCCAGCAGAATTGATGCCTGGTCTAGTTACTGTAAGATGGTTATGCTTACCAGTCTGTAAACACTCAATTTTGACCGGGGTAATTTAGTTTTTTTAGAAGTAATAAAAATAATAAAATTAAGAAGTTTGGGGTGTGGGATTTAGGGTATATGGTAATTGGGCCCAGGATGGCCCATCAACTTTTCCCTAAAACCCTAAACCTAACCCTATTCCTACCCCTAAAGATATAAAAGACTTAAAGAAAGAAAGGAAAGAAAGAAAAGAAGAGAGGAGGCAGCGGAAACAGAGAGGAGAGAAAAGAAAAAAAAGAAGGAAAGAAGAAGAAGAAAAAGAAAGAAAGAGGAGAAAGAAGGAAAGAAAAAAAAAGAGAAAGAAAAAGAAAGGGAGAAGGAAGAGGAGGAGAAGAAGGAGGTAAAGAGATATCATCATTACACTTCATCTCTCTCAAACACCAAGAGGTTCATCTTCTCCATTTTTTTTTTTTCCCTTAAGTTTTATTTCTTTCTTTGTTTATTCTCTTTATTGTATAGTTACGTGGTTGTTGTTTATGAGTTGAATGTAAATATATTTCCATTTACTTGATATTTATTATTGTGAGTGTCACCGCCACTGCCGCCGCTACCATGGTTGTCACCGCCACTTTTTCCGGCCAAAAGTAATAGTGTGGCCTCATGGCAACCACAACCTAAATTTATTTTAACCTAAACCCCCCAAATCAATTTTAACCAAAAACCCTAAATTTATTTTACTCTAAAACCCTAAATTTATTTTACCCTTAAACCCCAAATCAATTTTAACCAAAAACCCTAAATTTATTTTACTCTAAAACCCTAAATCTATTTTACCCTAAAACCTCAAATCAATTTTAACCTAAATCCCCAAATCAATTTTAACCTAAACCCCAAATCAATTTTAACCTAAACCCCGAAATCAATTTTACCCTAAAATCCCTAAACCAATTCCCCATCCTTTTTTATTTATTTTCGTTTTTTTATTTATTTAATTTTTATTATTATTATATTCTGTTTTTTTTATTGTTTTTTTATATTTTATTTTTCTGTTTTTTTAATATTTTTATTTTTGCTGTTTTTATTTATTTATTTTGTTTTATGTTTTATTACTAACCTTTGTATTAAAAAATGAATATGGAAACAACAATAACCATAAATAAATAAAAATTGCAATTGAATGTTTTGAATAAATCAAGGAGAGATATGCACTATGGGACTCGTTCCCTGTCGCGTTATCTCGAATTGATATTTTTCCTCCTAAACATAAATAAATCAAGGAGAGATATGCACTATGGGACTCGTTCCCTGTCGCGTTATCTCGAATTGATATTTTTCCTCCTAAACATAAATAAATCAAGGAGAGATATGCACTATGGGACTCGTTCCCTGTCGCGTTATCTCGAATTGATATTTTTCCTCCTAAACATAAATAAATCAAGGAGAGATATGCACTATGGGACTCGTTCCCTGTCGCGGTATGTCGAATTGATATTTTTCCTCCTAAACATAAATAAATCAAGGAGAGATACGCACTATGGGACTCGTTCCCTGTCGCGTTATCTCGAATTGATATTTTTCCTCCTAAACATAAATAAATCAAGGAGAGATACGCACTATGGGACTCGTTCCCTGTCGCGTTATCTTAAATTGATATTTTTCCAAACATAAATAAATCAAGGAGAGATATGCACTATGGGACTCGTTCCCTGTCGCGTTATCTCGAATTGATATTTTTTTTTCTAAACATAAATAAATCAAGGAGAGATACGCACTATGGGACTCGTTCCCTGTCGCGTTATCTTAAATTGATATTTTTCCAAACATAAATAAATCAAGGAGAGATATGCACTATGGGACTCGTTCCCTGTCGCGTTATCTCGAATTGATATTTTTTTTTCTTCTAAACATAAACAAATCAACGAGAGATATGCACTATGGGACTCGTTCCCTGTCGCGTTATCTCGAATTGATATTTTTTTTCTAAACATAAATAAATCAAGGAGAGATATGCACTATGGGACTCGTTCCCTGTCGCGTTATCTCAAATTGACATTTTTTCTAAACATAAATAAATCAAGGAGAGATGGTGCACTATGGGACTCGTTCCCTGTCGCGTTACCTCAATTTGATTATTTTCAGAACATAATTTAATAAAGACAAGAGAAGATGATGCACTATGGGACTCGTGCCCTGTCGCGTTACTCGACCTTGTTATTCGTTTTTTTTTAAAAAAAAAAAGATATAAAAATATATATATAACAACCAATCAGTTTTTTTCTGAAAGAACTACGTAGCCTTGATTTCTCTATTGCAGCTAGAGATACGTAGGAGCAGGTTTTCTCTGTCAGGCACACAAAAAATAAAAAAATGTTTTTTTTGGTATTTCTTTTTACTTAATAATGTGATGGTAAAATTAATGTTTTGAATAAATATCCACATGATTAATCTAGGTACCGTTTTTTATAACGGGCGGTATGAGGTGCCTAATACCTTCCTCATCCGTAACCGACTCCCGAACTTAATTTTTCTGTGTGAGCAGACCAAAATATTTTTTTTATTTAAAAAAATTTGGTTTTTCATGTTTTCCCTCTAAAAAACATTGATGGCGACTCCATTGCATTTATTTACACATTTCCCGTCGTACCCATGAAAATGGGGTAGCGACACAGTCAAACATCTATATCTCCGGGATCTATAATGGCTCCAACTCAACTGTTAGCAGTTTGAAATTGGGATCCATTGGAGTATCATTAGCATGACAGTCCAACATGCCTGTTTCCTCAACTACATCTAAAACACACCACATGCCAGGCTTTTAACTATTATATTCTTTAAATGAGAGGGAGAACCTCGGCGCAACGGTAAGGTTGTTGCTTAATAATTGTGGTCATGTGTTCAACTCCTGGAAATAGTCTCTCCATATGGGGTAAGATTGCGTACATCTACTCCTTAGCGACCAGGATACTATAGGTTCAAATTCTGAAAACAGCTTCTCCGTTTGTGAGGGTAAAATTGTGTATATCTACTATTCCAATACCCCACTGGGAGTTTCGTGCATTGAGCTGCATTTTTTTATTATATTCTTTAATTGAAATAGATTGTTTTTCAAGTAGACGCCATTTACTGAGCTTTACTTTTAGTCTTGTATTGTAGCACTGGCTGCCCTTATATTTCTTTTAGATGCTCACTTTTTACCTTTGGGTAGAGTGTGGATACCAAAATTGTTATTTTACTAAATCTAAAAAATGTGGTTTTACAAACATTGTATATCAGCAATGTCACAATTACTGTCCTCTGCTGATTTTGTAGATCAAGGGAGGAACGATTACAGCGTATTAAAAGGTACAGAAACAGGCTTACGCTTTTGCTTCCTCCAGCCGGTGAGAAATGACACTGCTGCTGGGAACTGGGCATGCTGACTCTACAAATATTAGTGTTATTGAATGACTCTAACAGGCTTGTAGCAGTCCTTCAAGATTGAAGGTTGTTGGGGTGTGGCTGATGAATCTGCAACATGTTCATGATACATTTACTGTAGTAGGGGAAAGATAATTTGCTTCTTAACATCATACTCTAAAAGCAAGATATGTTCACAGAAACAAATGTAAGACTGAAATTAGGTGTAAATTTTGGATAATGCTTTTCTCTAGTATTTCTATCATTGCTGGCCTTTGACCAGAAAATTGGTTCCAGCTAGTGTTTGCATAGGATCAATGCTTATTCTTGAGGGATGATACAATGAGTTAGGACCTATTTGTTTCTACCTGGATGATTGTAAATCTTTTTTTACTTTCTTGGATCATAATTCATAATCAATTTTAGTATTAACATTTAGTGTTTTGCTTCAAAAACCCTTTAATGATTTAATAACCCTTTTCTTAAGTTTATTTGATATGATGTTTCCAAATGCTTTTTTGTTTGTCTGAATCAAGGGTGTTTATCTGTTGATAAGTGAAATGCTAATCTCGATTTTGCTCGTTCCAACAGCTTTTTTTTTCCTTATAAGTAGCCGGGATTTAACATTTTGTATTATGTTTAAGAAACTTGATTATCTATAGATTGTGCTAGCTTTGGTATTTTTAAATAGCTTTTGTTTGCAAAAGTGTAAAGCTATGATTCTGTATTAAGATACAGGTTCTAATCGAAGTTCTAATGCCCATTCAAAATCAGATTTGGCATCAAATGTGTGGTATGAGTCCTAATACTATAACATAACTCTTCTCTTTTAAGTAAATAATGTAGCTAGAAAGAATTATAAGACAATCATGTAGGCCAATTATGCTTGAAATTAATACTGCATTCACATTTATCAGATTTCATATTTCAGCTGAAAAGGTGACAACTGAACTTGATTTTATTGATAATTGGATAAGGAAATTGACTTATTTTAGTTATTTGGACTTTGGACTAGTTTCAAATATTCAATGGGTCCAAAGGGAATTAAGCTTAACAAATCAAACATGGTCTCAGCCTCAAATATCAATGGGTCAATGATATACTTATTGATGCCTTTAAAAGTAAAATTCATATTCAAGTCATTTTCATTTCCCATGTGAAATATGAATTGAGCTACTTTTGTAGTAGCCATAAAGATCAACTTGGTGATATTATGGTAGGTAATGAAATTCAATTCTCATCATTGACTAAGAACAAGTGCAACTAATCTGCTATGTTTGTTTGTAATCAAAGACTAATTTTCACAATGACTCCTCAATTACTCCACCTTAGCATGTTTGGTCAAATTTGTGTGGGAATTGGAGAATTTGCCTAATAAACAACCTGATTAAATGGGTCAATTCCAAGTTCTGGACTTGCAGGCACAACTCAGAAAATGAGTCAGTTTTTCCACAAAATCCTAATCCTAAAAAGAGAAAAAGAGTAAATGAATAAGTAATACTTTCAATATTTTGGAAATATTAAAAAACTAATATATTTTTCAATAAATAGGAGAGTTGCATATAAGGATTTATAATTATTTGAAGGTTAACTATGCATCATTCATGTGTTAATCATCATTCATACTTAAATAAATAATACACATGAATGATGAATAATATACATATTGTAAATTTTTTACACTACATAAATATTAAACTCTTATTTAATTTACACTGATATCCCTTGAGTTTTAGTGAAATTATAAAAATCAACCATTCATTTTTAAAACTTAGACAAACCACCCTTGATTATATTCGTGCATTATACTAATCACCCTTGTAAGAGAGGTAAGTGTAATTTCCTAAACAAAAAATGGTGATAAATGTAATTAAGTCAAACAAAAAATCATATATTGTGAAAACAAGTCCAAATAAGGTAATAGTTAATTTCTATTCATTATTTTTGGTTTGTTAGAAACTGTATCGATAATTTTAAAGATGTGTTTAAATCATTCTTATATTATATTGTAGCTAACCAAAATAATGAATAGACATTGACACTTATATTATTTAAACTTGCATTCACAACATATCATATTTTGTTTGACTTAATTACACTCATCACCAATTTTTGTTCAAGAAATTACACTTATCTCTCTTAAAAGGGTAGTTAATTAGTGTAATACATGTATATGATTATGGGTGATTTGTGTATATTAAAAAAAGGATGAATGATTTGTATAACTTCACTAAAACTCAAGAAGTATCAGCGTAAAAAGGGAGTGATGGTTTGTGTAAAATGTGTGAAAGAACACATTTTCATTCACACACAAAAAAAGGATAAATATATAATGTGAATTAATACAATTACAAGTTCAATTTTAATTTTTCTACACATTGAATGCATCATCCATAATAATATATATATTACTTTTGTTTAAAAGTAGTAAATGAAGATTAATATATAAATTAAAATGTCATTAATATATAAATTGATGATGTGTTACGTAAATCATATAAAATGTCATTAAATACATATTAAACTCTTTAGATAAATTAAAATGTCATTAACCCACATAAAAAAATTCTTATATGAGAGAAGGTAGTAAGGTGGATAGGTATGCATAGAAAATCCAAGTAGAAAAGTAGGATAGAAAGTTTCATGAGACAAGAAAGAGAGAATATACATTAATACACATGCATGCACCATGCACCATGCACCATGCACCATGCACCATGCACCATGCACCATGCACCATGCACCATGCACCATGCACCATGCACCATGCACCATGCACCATGCACCATGCACCATGCACCATGCACCATCACCACTATTCATGAAAGATATAATTATTATAGTAATAATGGACACAATGGTACCATCACTATACAACCACTACCATTTACAATTTTGTTTTAATCCAAAATTCAACTCTCAATTGTTGTCCTTTTCTTTTGATGTTTTCCTCCAATATTCAGTGGATAAGAATGAGACTTAAAAGTCAAAAAGTAATTTAATTTTATAAAGTTTCCATATATCAAACTTTATCTACTATTTTCTATTATCATTCTTCAAATATATCATTGCTAATTGCGTGTTGAATATGGCAGTCGCACCATGCAGTGGAGTTTGGTACCACACAACAATACACGCATTCATCACGTCATTTATTTTTTATTATATGTTCCGGACCATAAAAATCTTCTATATTCATTATTTATTATTTTTATCATCAATAAGAAACAATCATTTCATTAAACAAAGTAAATTAAAAAGTTATTGATAATAAAGATAAGAGTATAAAATATATCCTTGTATCAGGAGATATGTTATCTTCTCTAACCACTAAAATCATGACACATTGACTATTTTTCGGCCTTTGGAAATATTTTTGTAGAAAATAATTAAATATGACACATGTTATAATTTTATTGACATGAGAAGATAATTTATCTCCTGGTATAAAGAGATGCTTTATTCTGTAAATATAATGAAATAAAATATTAGGTATAAATTATTTTTATGTTATATTGTACATACTAATAGTACACCTATTAGTGTTATATTTGTTTATTTTTATGTTTTGGATACTACTAATATATTGTAAATATGCAATGGTTAAGAATTCCAAAAGTGGAAAGTTAACATCAGAAATGATGTATTTATTATAGAATAAGATGAATATTTTTAGTTTTCTAATATTGAGATTACATTCTTTTTTTTATTAAGCATCCTCCTCATAATAATGTTTAAGAAAACCTTAGTTGTTATTATAAAACTGTTGAAATCTTTCAGAAATAGTTGAACCAAAAAAACAAAAGAAGAAATCATTGAGAATTCCAAGCCACCCTAATTTAAAAAGGTAATGATTGGAAGCATAGTTTTGAAAACCGTGCCGTACCGGCCGGTTCAACCGGAAAACCGGTGAACCGGACCCCTAACCGGTACGGTACGTATGTTATACCGCATATGCAATAGAACCGGTCAAAACCGGTTGAAAACCGGTCAAAACCGGTGAAAACCGGTAAACCGGTTGGTTTGTACATTATTATTATTATTTTTTTTAAATTTCAAATTTTCAATTCTTCACCAATTCTTCAACTTCAATGATTGATACTTGAGTCATTTATTTGTATTTTGCGTTTGTTAAGTGATAATTTTGGATAAATATATGTTTTGTACTTTAGACTTTGATTTTATTAAAGACTTAATGTTATTTGTTTGTGTGAATTTGAAGTAAATTATGAATATGGATTATAAATATGAATATCTACTTATTTGAAATTTTTTGTTATAGGTTTATATATATATATATATATATATAAGCAAGTATGTCCGGTTTAACCGGCATGCGGTTTAATTACTGAACCACTGGTTGAACCACTATACCACTATACCAGTACCCTAACCGGTTTGATAACCGGTACGGTTTTAATAACATTGATTGGAACACAAGGGCGTGGTTCAAATGAGATAATCACACTAATTTTTAAATCAAGCGTTTCCAACATTCATATCACTAAAAAAAGAATATCACAAATAAAAAAGAATATCCAACATTCATGAAGTGTTTGTTGATTAGGAAAAGGAAATTTAAGGTAAGATATTAAGTTCCATAATTGATGATTACTTAATTAAGAAGATAAACACTCCCCCATAATGTTTAGTAAATGTCAAAATCATATACTTGCACTAGGGGTAGTGAGCATAGGTCTGGTAAAGTTTGTCCCTTATCGTAGCTTAAATGTTAGTTGAGTCATTTTTTTGAATTCATGCTCGATCCGAGATCGGAAGTTAACATGACCCCAAATGTCGATCAGTCAACCTTTAAACCCGACTCCGGTCATTGACCCGATTAAATATAATGCATACTCATTTTAGATATAATTTTCTCGTTATTATTTATTATTATGGATATATAATTTGACATATGAAATAATATATGTATATATATTGTTAATCATATATGTGATCAAAAAATTAAAGAATCAATGATATTTTCGACCAAAAAAATATCATTTTTATGTACATAATTAAATAGAATCAAATACATACCTGATAAGCGAGTGACTGTGAGACAAATTGGGGTGAGTTATGATTGTCCCCTTACCAACCCTAAATACTAATCAAGTCTAATTTTCGAACCTGAGCACAATCATAGATCTGATGAGACTCAACCATATTCAGTTCAGATCATGATCAGGCCAAACCAGATGAATGAATAGACTTGGGTCCTGCTCACCCCTAACTTATACTTCCATACAGTGCATGTACATCTCACAATAGTTGAATGCTTCACGGGAGTTAGATTCTGATTATATATATAGGTGGTAGTTCACCTTACTTAGGAGTTAGGAGTTTGAATTCAATTCCATGAGGTGAAGGAATGATGGATGTTTTATTGCTTTGTGCATACCAGCAGTATTCTTATTGAGAGACAATTTTATTTAGGGTAAATAGATTTTTTAATCCTTCATGTTTTTTTAATCTTACCAGTTTGGTCACTCAGAAATTGAAAAACCCAAAATATTCCCAATTTTTTTCAAATATTTGTCAAATTAGTTATTTTATCATGTTTTACAACATCTGCTAAGGACTAATTTGACTTATATTTGAAATTTTTGGAACTATATTAAGTTTTTCAAATTTAAGGAACCAAACTAGGAAGATTTGAAAACATGAGAAACTTAATTATATATTTACTCTTTTATTTAAGTATGGAATATTCAGAAGATGATGGTGATGAACCTATAATCTTTATACACTTGATAAGATAGTGTATAAAATGTGGTTTAATGCAGAAGATTTCTATAGGGTAGAGTTTATTTACAAATTATGAACCTATAGTCTTTGTGTCGATAACAAAACTATCTTACATTGCTTTCAAATTCACCCTCTAATATGATAAGATGAGTGTAAAGAAGAAGAAAAATACTTTAGAAGTGTTTGGGACTAGGTTTAACAATTTGTAAAAGAGGGAAAAAATAAAACATATATGATACTCTTATTAATCTTAAAAAACTAATAAAGATTTTGATAAATACTTTTATTTAAACCTTTTGTTAAAATAAAGCGTATGACTTGGTAATATACAATGTATTAGAAATATAAATAAAGATAATAATTATGTTTTTGATTCTCCGCAATAACATTTTGACTAATATAATTTCATGATCAATATAATTATTGTACCGTATCAATGATTATTTCATCAATTTTCCAATTCAACTTACAATTTTCATAACTAGGTTTTAATTGTGGGTCAATGGTGACACTTTCCATTATAAGTTACATGGATTAATTAATGGGAAATGAAATATTCTACATGTACCAAAATTTTATAGAACTAGCTTTCACAATGGATGATGAGTGGCACAACCACCTTTCACCTTATCGTTTCACTTTTAATGAAACCTTAAAGCTTATCCAAAATAAAGAAGCATCACACAACTAAATATTTTCTTTTTGTAGACAAGTCGAGAAGAGTGGAAGAAAAAAAGGAAAAGAAAAACTTGAAATGGGTAAAAGCTAAATCAAGAATACAAAAGGTTCTTATTATTATTAGTTGGTAAGTATTGGTACATTTCTTGGTTAACAAGCTTTTAATGAAACCAAAATTGTCATCCATTGCTTTGACAAGTTGCATATTAATTGAATACCAAAGATCTTCAATATCTAGTTACTTTTTGATTATGGTGCACTTTTAATAAGAAACACATTCACATGGGATAGGGCATGCCTAGAACATATTCTCTTGAACTGAGATAATGACACATGACACAAAAAATATCTAACAGTCCTGATTTTAAATTATCTTTTAATTAAATAAATTTTAAAAAAAAACATTACTTTCGATTGTATTTCGGAACAACTTTCGAGTATCGAATATCGCGTATTTGGCTTGGAATTTTAATTAGATTCCCTACTTGACTATGTCATTGGTTTCCCTTAACTTAAGCATGTTCCCACATGAAATAATGGCATGTAAGACTTGTATGTTTTTCTCCTTAATTACTAGTCACCACCCATCAATATGCAAATCACAATCTTTTAAATGGTTGAAAAGTTGGTTCCTCCTTCAACACTTTCACTCACCATTCATGATCTTGCTAATCATAGTAAAAATATATTCCTACATTACCCACCTCATTTATGTCCATCACTAACTTTAAGAGAAAGAAATTATAACAAAACATGGGAAACCATTTGTTTTCATATCTTACTCTCCATTTCATTATATTTGATTGGTCAAAAAATAAAATAAAAAATAAATAGAAATATCTAATAATTAAATATGTTCTTATCAATCAAATATATTAGAATGAAGTGGCATATGTAATTGCAAGAAGGTGCAAAATAAAATAGGATCCATTAAATTTTCAATTTATTTTTTATTTTATTGACTTTATATATGAATTCACTATGGTCACTATAAAATTAATACTTTGTAAATCTTTGCATATAATTTAAGAATTTTATAAATTAGTTATATTTTTTATTCAGTTTTCTCTCTTGCATAATATAATGTTTATAATACTTTAAAAAGTAGATACTAACTTGATGTCTACTATTGATGATCTTTTCACAAGGTAATTAAAAATAGAGGGAAAAATTAATTTATATCTATTAAATTCTTTAGGGTTCTTAAAATCATGAGTGAACAAAACATAGTACAAATCATTGGATGACATACAATAATGGCAGTCAAATTTTCTATCAAAGATGATTAGGTCATGTCTTAATATTTTTCTTCTATGCCTTTTCTTTTTGCCTTGGTGTTGTTACCAATTGAAGATTAAGATGTGAAATTAATGGGTCCATGGTCGGTTGAATATTTTTATGATAACCTTTGCTTTTGCATGCAATAATATATATTATGTGTGATACCACCCCAAGTCTAAACTCTAAGCATTAATATTTGAGAGCCATGGCATGCCTTGCATGAGTTATCAACTTTCTTGTCTTTGGTGCTAGCTTGATCATAGAAAATGATGTACTTGTCTTTTATCTTTTATTAAATTCACTTGCAATTTCTTTCCCTTTCAATGATAAGGAGTACTCATCTTTGTTAATTAACTTTAATTTTTTAAACTAATATATCACTAGTGTATATTTATATAATATGGTATTTTACTATTCGAAGCAAGTGATGATGTGTATATTTACGTCTTATGTCATGATCTAGAGCTTTTTATTATGATATTGCATTATATTTTACCTCATAATGTGTTATGGATTGGACTAGACTATGACCGGGGAACTTCCAACTATCATGGAGTTCCATTGTTAATGAGGTATGGGAAGAGCAGAGAGCCACAAGTGAGACACTACGTCTTGAACCAAAACCTTAAGGCATTAGTCTCATGAGCTTTTTCTATTTATAAATTCTTTCACTCATTCCCTAATATCCAATGTGAAACTTTACACTTGAATAAACTCAACAATCTTCCCCTCAAGTGTGGGTATCACACACTTTTTCGGTCCACTCCCCCAACCATCGGCTCTAATACCACTTGTTAGACCAAACTGTGACCAGAGAGCCTCCAACCACCAGAGAGTTTCATTGTTACTGAGGTATGAGAAGAGTGGAGAGTCACAAATGATATAACATGTCTTAAGTCCACCATGTCTCAGCCGAACCATCAATTCTGATACCACTTGTTGGACCAAACTGTGACCAGGGAGCCTCCAACCAACAGGGAGTTCCATTGTTACTGAGATATGGGAAGAGTGGAGAGTCGTAAATGATATAACACGTTTTGAATCAAAACTTTAAGGCATTAGTTTAATGAGTCTTTTCTACTTATAAACTCATTCATTCATTCTTGATATCCAATGTGAGATTTCACACTTGAATAAACCTAATATGTAAATTAGTTTAAGTAATGATGTAAGTCGGAATAAATGTATACATTTTTTGCATCAAATTGATTGCTTTCTCTTCTCCCTTCAATGTTGCAGTCATATATTATACTAATTAAATTAATTAAAAGCCATGATATGGGAAGAAAAAAACAGAAGGAAAAAGAGAGGTCAAACTTTAGATGATAAGATTATTTTAGAAGTTGCATGAATTGTAAGATCACTCATAATATGTTATATGATTGATGAACGATATGCTTTTGAAGGAGTTAATTGAAATTGGTTTGTATTAAATTTTGAAATTGGATAGAATAAAAAGGAAATGATAAAATGATTACTTTTTGAGTATTTTAAACAAATTTCTTTTAACATTGGCATCCAATTATGGACTACGATATAATTAAAAATTGACTACATAACTCCAAAATAAAATTCTGAATATGTTACAATAGTTATGTGAAATGATTAAGCATTTTTTATTGATAATACAAAATCATGGTTTGGAAAGACTTTGAGTTGAACGCACGTCTAAGTACTTAACATAGTGATGTCATGCTTTGACAAACTTTGGGTTAAAAGCTTACACATCTTAGCCATCGGTTCTAGAGAAATACAATTATTTGAATTAGTGAGTAAATTTAAACCATTGGATTTTCCAAGAATAAATGGCTAAGATGTGGAGTAAGTTTAAAAAACTTACTCTTGGAGTAAGTGTATCTCCACCTTTTGAACAATTTTGCAAAATTTTAAATATATATTTATTTCATTTTCAATTTTTTTTTAAATCTTATAAAATTCATAGGTTTATTTAATATTATTACTAATAAGTATCAGTAATGTCACGATTTAGTTACTAATTATCAATATATATTTTAATTATGAGAATAAAATATTTTCTCATACCAGAAAATAACTTACATCTTTCGGCCAGTAAAAGAATGATATATGTATTGTTTTGTTTAATTTTAGAAATATTTTTTGTATAAAATAATTAAATAGTACACATGTTACGATTTTAGTGGCTAGATAAGATAAATTATCTCCTCATATACATTATTCTCTTTAGTTATATGATTTAGTTAGTGACCAAAAGTTAAACATTAAACTAAACATTTTAATGATTAATAAGGTTTTAATATCATTTACAAAACCTTATGCTATTCTCATTTTAAAGTCACTAAATTCACGACCATTAAGGGTGGAAATAGGTCAGGTCGCCTATCAGGGACCTATTACTTGACTTATAACAGGTTAGGCTAGGTCAGGCCAAGCATTTTTAGCAAACATGTCATGCTTAGGCTTCTCCAAAAGCACATTTAACCGAAATAGGCCAGACTTAGGCCTTTTAAAAAACATATTAAGTCTAACAGATCGGCATATGTAATGTTATTATATATTTATAAATTATTTTTATAACATGTACAAAAAAACTAAATAAAAAAATTATGTAAATAATTCACTTAGAAATTAGACTATTTAATAATTGTATATTTAATTGTTGAGACTTGAGCTTAAGTACATAATCCAACTCATGTTAAATATTACAACAATATCATATTTTATTATGATATTAAAATACATTGTTTTGTATATTCTAACCTTAGACACCACAAATTTTTCGAACACATTACGCAACATTGGAAGGTGATGAAAATAATTGTGATAACAATGTAAAAATTCACACTAATTGCTATAATTATAATAATTTTTTCTAGTTTGTACATAATTTTTAAATTTTTTACCTTAGCATGCATTTAAACAGACTAATAGGTCAGGTCAGGCTTTTAAACATGTCAGACCTAGACTTTGAATTTTTTTTAAACAGACTAACAGGTCAGGTCAGGTCAGGCTCAAACTCATATATACTATATAGGTTCGACCTGTTTAAGGCAAAGTCTGGCATAGCCTGACCTGTTTCCACCCCTAACGGCCATTAAATAAAATATAAGCAATATCAAAATTCAAATAACACTTTCTTTAAATAATAAATTAAAACTTTTCAAAATATAAAAGATAATATTAAATAAATGACAAAATATAACAGTAAAACCTTATGAGAATAAAATATCTTTTAATATCAAAAGATAATTTACTTCATATAGTCACTAAAAGAATAATATGTGTATTGTTTTGTTTTGTTTTAGAAATATTTTTATAAAAAATCATTAAATGATATATCATAATTTTAATGGTTTGAGGGGATGATTTAACTCCTTATATCAGAAGATACATTGTTCTCATTAAAAATAGATAATAATGAGGTGAAAACACATGCGTATGGCAAACGTCTAGGTAGTCATTGATTAAGTATAATGAAAAGTGTACTTCCCTCGTGCATACTCATAATTGGGGTACCCCACTTTAGGGGACAATGTTAATCAATGTGGCATTCTTGTTCTGTCCCTTTTAGGTCTCAGTCCCATTTGTTGCCTTTTCCAAGTCCAAGAAAGGAAGCAAAAGGCATGCTTACACCTTAATAGTGCCCCACTATTAATTCTCATACCCAATAAATAAATAAAAAGACTAGTGTAGTAATGTATGTAGAAACAATTAATAAAATTCTAACTTAATAATTTAATTTTAATTAAAATTTAGTCATAAATAATTGAATCATAAAATATAAATACATTTATCTTTAAATATGACGTGTTATATATGTGTTCATAGAAGTTTTTCTCATAAATAAATATATTGAATTAATGAACTTACAACTACACCAATATTGTGTCCCTCCCTCTATATAGTCTGAACCATTCTTCATGATGAGAGAGTGCATTTGCTTCAAAAGTTGAAATCTTCAAGAAATGGAATTAAAGTGTAGGACATTTGAAAGTCTTTTGGTCTTTCTGAAAAGCATCCTTGAACAACGTTCCCCCTCACCCTATCAATTTTTTAGCATGCCCACTTCTAATTAATTTTCACCAACTATCAAACTTTAAATTAATTTATGGTACATAAAAGATAAAAGATAAATAATGTAATATTTATACACAACCAATATATCACATATTATTTATTTGTATTACTTTTTAAAGAATCAATGATAATTTAAAATTTAAAATAAATGATGGATGATAGACTGGTAGTGTGTATAAAATTTGTACACTGTCAATACATACATTTTTATCAAATAAAGTAAAGCTATAAATTAGTGTATAAAAGGAATATTGTCCTACAATATTTGTCACTCTATATATCACTTACCTAATTAATTAGAAAAAATATATATTTAAGTTAAAAAATTAATAATTAATTATTTTTCTGACCAATCATATCAAATGATTCATGAAATTGTAAATTTTGTAGAACAAGAAATGTACTCACTATATAAATGAAAAAATACTAATATTTTAAATGGGAAACACATATCCTATCTTTTCACAACAAAAAATGAAAAAATATTAATATTTTAAAATTATCGGACCTCATATGTAAGTGTGAGTAAATAACTAATTTATTTCAGTATATTGGCATCCCAACAAATATCGATTTTAGAGATGAAACATTATTTGACATTTTGGCTTATTTGAAAAATGATGTTTTATACTATCACTACATAAACATCTTGTTGGTTAGGTATTTGATTTATGAAATGATAAAGTTGTTTTAATTGAATTAAAAGCCCTTAGTTTCATATCTTAAAAGATTTATACATTATGTTTATAATATTCTATGTACAAATATTCCAAAACAGAAAATAGAGTAAAAATAAGGTCACATGCTTATTTGTTAAGAATGAAAATTTTCCACATTCTTTTTATTTAACTTCATTTAACAGTAATCAAATTTTAACTTTAAAATGATCATCAATTTCAACTGTTTTAATTTAATACTTTATCATATAAATAAATTGTCATTACTGAGATCCTTTTCCATTAACAATAATTTTGACACAATTTGAACTTAGTTTACTACAAATTGGAATTTTAAATGATACTTAGGGTAGTAAACATTTATATACCTTCAATACAAAGATTTTTACATTCGGTAGTATAAAAAAGATTATAATATTTATATACATTCAATAAAAAGATCTATACAATCATTATATCATTTATCATTCATTTGAATTACATTTTATTAATAGTCAATAACAAATAATGTGATACAAAATAGAACTCATAAACATTAAATAAAGCATTTTTTTATTTTTATATTAGATCAAATATATTCACTATACGATTTTGTACCAAAACTTTCTCCTAAAAATTTTACTTTTTTTATAATTGCGCTTGAAATTTTACTTTTTTTATGGAAGATTGAAAATAGTGTATGACTTTTATCATAAATGAATACCAGAAACAGATTTTCTATCACAAAAACCACTATCATTTCCCTTCCCACAAGATATCTTTTAATTTTTAATAGCCTAAATTTTCTCTCCTTTTTTTTCTGATTTAACAATCAATAAAATAAAGGAACATGCAGAGATTCAACCTCAAAAACAAAACCCATAATCATAATTCTATAATAAGATAAAAAAACTATGACCCTCTAATAATATCCCCTATATACAAAATGTAAATCAATCTTCAAGCTTCAACAACTCCAGCAGCAGAACTCAATAATAGTTTTGAACTGCATGCTTGTAATAAATCTAATTCAATTCATGATAGTGTAACAAAGATTTGGTGTCACAAATCCTGCCACAATTGTTGTCTCATACCAATATCAATGATAATGAATATTTAAACTTCCAATTTATCTGACATGTTTTCATTGGCGCAAAACAGCATATGAGACATGATCCAGGACATCAGATCTCTATTCGTGTGTATGGGGTTTAGCAGAAAATGATTGAAACATGGGTTTGCCAAGAGGAAATCCAATAACTTTGGAATCATTACTAGTTTTGGAAGTGACCATTGCCCCTGAATTAGCATTGTTGGTGGCACTAGAAGGAGTAGCAGAGGAAGTATATGTAGAATTAGTGGCTACCCTTTCACAAGAAGGGCACATAGTTAAGGTAGTTGCTGGTAATTGCATGTAGAATGGTTTTGAAGTCTTCAAAGCCCTTAATTCTTGAAGCTCCTTGTGAAGTCTTCTATTCTCTTCAGTTAGTGTCTCACAACACCTTTTCAAGTACTCACAATCCATCTCTGTTTGCTTCAACTTGGTTCTGCATGCACCATATATATCATAATTACATTTATATCAACTTCAATAATCATATGATTCATATTAAATAGCAGACAATTATTAAAAAATATGGTTCATACTTTATACATTTCAATATAATTGGAGAGCCTATCAAAACCATAATATCATAGTTGTAACTCACTACGCCAGAAAAGGTCTTTAAAAGCGATTCTTCAACGGCATATCCGAGAAACTATAATATTACTATCAAAGTTAGTACTTTACCTTGCCCTTCTGTTTTGAAACCATACTTCAACTTGGCGAGGACGAAGATTTAGTTGTTTAGCAAGAGCAAGCTTTTGTTTCTACACCAAAAACATTTTTGTTTCACATCATTACTAAAGATAGAATGAATCACAAACAAAAATAAAAAAACAAGAGTACCCTTATATACACCATAAAGAATCTCTCGGCTTGGAGGGTAAGATTGTATACATCTATTCTACTCAAACCCAATTAAAATGGGTGGGGTATGAAATTTATCCTTTAAGACAATACGAACATGTTCAGCGTCCACTTAAATTTTGCGGGCATTTGCGAGTACGAGCAAAACCGACATGTAGGAACAAATATTAGTTATAGATTAATACTAACGGGGTTAAGAGTGCTATGCTCTTTGAAACTATCTTCAAGGAAAGCTGATTGTTCCTTTGAGAGTCTGAGTTTCTTCCTAGAGCTACCACCAACGTTGTCATCTTCATCACCATCATCAGAGTCCCTCTTGCCGCCACTATCGCCGCCACCGCCACCACCACCACCGTTGTAATAACAGTTCCCTCCGGAACCACTCAAACTCCCTCCTCTTGCGTTGTATATGGAAAGATCCATCTGAAAAGGCGATGCTGCACTGTTGGGGGACGACGATAGCGCCACCCCTTCCTCCACCTCATCCTCCGCTGCCGCCGCCGGCAGGGTGTTTACATCGAAGCTTCTAGAACAACCTCCTAACTCAGCTATAAAATCTCAACAAAAAGAACCCAATATAAGAGAAAACTATATCATAAACAAATTCAGATATGTTTGCGAGTTGAGTTTTGGAAAGAACAACTTCGGATATGTAGTTGTTTGCGAGTTGAGTTTTACAGTAGAAAAAAAAGTAGAAGATAAAACTTCACAGTCATCGCATAAATATATTTTACGACTCTCAAACCTAACTATTCAATCAAATCAATTGTCCTTCGATAACCAACTCGCAAACATAAAATCAAAAAGGGACTTTATGCTTTGTACCATCTTGAGAAGGAGGGAGCCATGGAAGAGAGAGCCTTGGAAGAAGATCAAGTTGATGCATGACATTATTATTCTTGGGAGATACACTACAAACACTAATACTATTGTTGTTTGGTTTTGTTTCAAATTGTTCTTGTTCTTGTTCTTGTTCCTGTTGATCTCTTTGTGTAGTAATGATTGGACCAATTGATAAGGTAGTGTTGAAGCCTAACCCATGTTGATTTGAAACTTCAATAGGTTTTTCAATGAACCCAACAAAGGGTGTTGAAGAATCTCCTAAACTCAAACCAAGTTCCATGATGTTATGATATAACTATGCATATACAAAAGATGTTGAAGATAGAAAGAGAGAGAGAGAGAAGAGTCTTTATAATCAATGGTGAGTTTGTGTAACGTGATCAAAGGAAGACCCATTTGATTAGTTTATATTATTTAGTGGGAATATTGTTTCTTTTCTTATATAGTTTTTCCATTTTAAATATTTTCAAAAACTGTGCAAGAAAAAGGGTGTTTGACCGACAAAGCTTCCCAAGGTTGACAAATACACGTGAAACCCATTTTTATGATAGATATGGATGAGTAAGGATCCTCTTCATTTATAAAGAGAGAAATATTAAATTTTCTTTGTATTTTTAATAACAAAATTGTTATTCCATTATATATAAAAGGATAAAAATGTTTTCTCATGTTATCTTTCATTTGTATTTTTGTGGTAATTGCCTCTCCATTAAAGGAGAGGATATTAGTAATGTCATTATACATTTAATGGAAATTACACAAATATCTTTTGTGTAATTTATCTCATGGTATAAGGAGATAATGTATCTCCTATAGCCACTAAAATTGTGACATGTGCACTATTTAATCATTTTTTATAATAATATTTCTAGAATTAAACAAAACAATACATATATCATTTTTTATTTGCCGGAGGAAGTAAGTTTTCTCCAGAGGAGATACTTTATTCTCTTATAAAAATCACTTTTAATTTTAGATATACATTACATTGCATAAGTTATAAATGTAATTTTTTAAACAAAAACATGCGGCGAGTATAAATAAGTTAAACAAAATATTGTCTAATGTGTAAACATATCCAAATAATATAAGATTTAATGTTTCTTCATTATTTTTGGTTCGTTATGAAAAAATATAAGTTACGTTATTTAAAAATCTCCTTAGAATTATTAATGTATTTTGCAATGAACCAAAAATAATAAAGATACACCAACTCTTATACTATTTGGACTTGTCTACACATATACAATATTTTGTTTAACTTAATTACATTCACTATACGTTTTTATTTAAAATATTACACTTATATCTCATGTACGAGTACTTCATGTAATGTATATGGGTCGTTTGTGTATGACAAAAAATAGAATGACTGATCTATATAATTTCACTAAAGTTCAGGGACTTTGAATGTAATTTAATATTTTATCTATTATATCATCTTTAATTTATTTTCACTTTACTGTACTATACTATTATTTTTTTTCTTAAGAATATAATTGATAAAAATAATAATTAATATGATCTTATTTGAATGTCACAATTCAATATGAACATTCATTTCAGAAAGTGTGGAGTAGCACACTAAATATAAGAGTCTTATAATTAATTTAGGGGAGGGATCCATTTACTCCAAGAGTAAGTGGAAAAGACTTACTCCACATCTTAGCTATCCAATCTTGGAAAATCCAATGGTTTAGATGTACTTACCAATTCAAACCATTTGATTTCTCAAGAATGAATGATTATGATGTGGAATAGGTTTTTTCCACTTACTCTTGGAAAAGAGAAAAATATACTTATTACAATATATCTATTTTTATTTAAATTTAATTATTATTGACTCTTAAGACTCTTAAATAAAAATAATACAAATGAACAATATTATGACTCTTAATAAATGTTAACATTGATAGTACATATAAAAGTAGTTGTAACTTTATAATTTATCAAAATTTATATAAACATTCCAAATTTATCTCTTAATTCATTTATGGGGAAATGAAAGATTTTATTGAAATATGCATAGATTAATAAATATATAGTGTTATTTTGAAATATGTATGGGATATATATTATTTAGAGAAAAAATGTGTATATTAATAGTATGAGTTATTTTTACAATGTCATGCATCACCCATTATTTTTTCTTAACTATCATTGACTTACAAATATAACTATTACATATGAATGATGGATAATATATGATCGTATATCTTTACACTGATAGTGGATATATGTTTATCTATATATTACAAAAGTGACAAAGAAACTTCTATCAAGCTACTTATAGACCAGGATAAAGGGAGTATTATATAGCATTATATATGGAATAAGAGTTTTAGAACATTGGCATAATAAAATTATTGATTATGCCATTGTGGACCCTTTTTAAGGAGTCAAAAGTATAGTTATGAAAATAGTCATGATTGATTTACTTCAATGGAAAAATTAGTAAATCAGTCTCAATATTAATATGATATAATAATCATATCGATCATATGATTATATTAGTCAAAATCTGCCAAAACTTGTCATGTTGATTTTCATTTAAACCGTACAAGTCATAACTAGGGATGGCAAAAATACCCGGACCTGTGGGTACCCATCAAAATACCCACAACGGGTACCCGCAAAAATAGCTCATGGATGGGAACGAGTATCATGATACCCGCCCCGCGGATACCCGTGTATATATTTTAATTAAATATTCTATATTTAGTTATTATTAATTTAACATTATAATTGTTTATTTTATTATTACTTCGTAATAATATTTTGTAATGAGAATATAATCATAAAATTATAATATACATATCATATTATTTAAGTAAAAATTATTTTTATAGATTAATTATTGTAAAATATATAAAAATATAATTAAAATTGGAAACCCGTTGGGTACCCGCTACCCGCACGAGTACCCGCAAATAGTGCGGGTACAGGCACGGGTATGCACTACATGTGTCCGCCCGTGCCCGTTGTCATCCCTAGTCATAACGGCTAGTTATCATTTAAAATTACAAAATTTATATGAAAATAATTTAATTTTTACTAAAATATTATTGCTGAGAATAAAATATAAATCATTACATTTTAATTTATATCTCTAAAACATGATAAATCATCAAGTCACACATTTTATTTTAACAAATGATTTAAATAAAATTATTTATCACATTTTTATTAGTTTTTAACACTAATGTTAATATAATATATTCGTGTTTCTAATTTCATTTGCGTGTGATTTAATTAGTGAACCATAATCCTATACCACCAAACTAGTATCTTGAATGATTTGATGATTTATAAGATATTAATAATAATAGTAAAAGTAGAGTGTTATATGGAAAATGTTCCATTTATTATTATGAAAAACTATACATGAAGAAGGGGTGAGTGTGGGCTGGGTTGGGGCGGGTTAAGGTTTGTCCTTACCCGACCCTAAATGTTGTTCGGACCATTTTTATGAACTCGGACCTGATCTTAGACTCGGAGTTAACCCGACCCTAAATATTCATAGGGTCAACCTTTTACAAAAATATACTCATTTTACAAAAATATAACATATACTCATTTTACAAAAATCTTCTAAATATTATTTATTATTGTGAATATGTAATTTGACATATAAAATAGAGGAGGGATCCACTTACTCCAAGAGTAAGTGGAAAATGACTTACTCCATATCTCAACCATCCAATCTTGGAAAATCTAATGGTTTAGATGTACTTACCAATTCAAACCATTGGATTTTCCAAGATTGGATGGTTGAGATGTGGAGTAAGTCATTTTTCACTTACTCTTGGAGTAAGTGGATCCCTCCCCTATAAAATAATATATGTGTATATATATTATTAAACATGTATATATGATGAAAAATTAAAAAATCAATGATATTTTCGACGAAAAAAATACCATTATTATGTATATATTTGAACAGAGACACACACATCATAAGTAAGTGACTGGGTCGGGACGGGCCATGTTTGGTCCCTACTCGGCCCTAAATATTGACTGGGTCTAATTTTTTAATCCGAACCCGACCTATACCTGATGAGACCCGACCATTTTCAGGCCTGATCATGATCGGGTTATACCGGGTGAGCAGGTAGGGTCGGGTGCTGCTCACCCCTAACATGAACGATATTAATAACAATAGTAAAAGGAGAGTCTTATATGGAAAATGTTGCATTTATTACTACTAGCATGTCGACAGATACTTCGTGTTTGCTGATCTGCATTCTTATTTTATTGTATTAAGTATTCAATTTTTATATATTTTATTTTATAGAATTAGAATGTTTTTATATTGGTAGTACATTATGTTACAAAATTGCATTTATTATAATGTTCAATTTAAGGTGAGATAGATGGTTAATGTGCTAATGGTAATTACCTAGAATTATATGATTTTTTTGTATAAATTAAAAAATGTAAGGGCAAAATAAGAAAGTAGAAATTACATCATGGTAGTAGTTACATGATGTTTTGGCTTTATATATAGTATAGATATAGATAAAAAACTATACATGAACATAGGAGTATGGCTTCTGTCCATTAATTGAGAGACAGCTGACTTTTTTATGTGTATTCTAAGGGTAAAAGTGTAATCTTCTTTTAAATATATTGTGATTGATTGAAAAAAAATATTTAAATTAAAAATTTAATAATTAAGTATTTTCTTAACAATCCCAAGTGGTGGTACATGGAGTGACACACTTTTTGGAACAAAATATGACATCCCTATCTCAACATCTACTATATACACACGATAAAAAATAACACGACACTCATTTTTTGTACTAGTAAGGATATCCCCTCATTCTTTCGGTAAGGAACTAATCTCCTTCGAGGTGTGTGATTGTCTCTCTCAACAAATGTCAGTCATAAGAATCGAATCTCTGATCTTTTGGTCATTAATGGATCTAGTGAGACTTTAAACCACTAGACCACCACCTTGTTAGTATAATAAGACTCTTTTATTAAACTATTTTTTATGCTATAAAATATAGTTTAATAATAAATATTCATTGTAGATGGTAGGGATGAAAACCGAACCTGTAGGTATTCGTCCGAACCCAACCCGAATTTAACGGGGAAAACTCGATGTGATTGGGTTCAGGTTCGAGTTTTACTTGTGTTCAATTTTCGGGTTTGGTGCAATTGATACTCTACATTGAACCAGACCCGAACCCGATTAATATATGTAAAATTAAAAAATCATACATAAATACATATATAAAACATATATATATATATATATATATATAGAGACATTTGACATATATATAACTTATATATACATATAGAAATACATGTTTTGGTCGGGTTCTCATCATATTCGGGTTATTGAGACCCAACGGGTTCAGATGATATCAATATTTTCAATCCGTTTAGTTTGGGTTCAGGTTTTGGATTTCGGGTTCGGGGTTGAGTAAGTATCAGAATAGATAATGTATGAGTTGAAAATTAGCTAAAATATGATGAGCTAATTTAGCTAGTTTATTGGTAGCTATGATTCTGTTTTAATAGTTAATTTATTAATACTTATAATTATGTTTTAATAGTTAATTGATAACTATGATTCTGTTTTGATATGGATGATTCTCTATAATTATTTATTAGAGTTTGACTCACCTATGATAATGCAGAAAACCAAATATATTTTCAATCCATTATTTTCTTCTTTGGTTTCTTAGAGTAAGTACAAATTCGACTCCGATCATTCCCATTGCCATTCCTAGTAGACGAAATCATTTATAAAACTTTTGGTCTTTCAAAAATAATTTATTGCAAATTCATATAAAATTCCTTTATAAAACATACATTTAAATCATTAATCAAATCATATGTTTGATTTTGAATTAGTTTGTTTGAAAGTAAACTATTTTCAATTATGTGAAAAGTAAAGTGCGGAATCACCCTAGCAATGACCAAAAGTAAAAAATTTGCATCAAAATTAATTTTAGATGAATATCAAATAATGATATTTGATGGCAATGGTAGATTGGATCAATATCATTCTTCATAGAAAGAATTACATGTTTGGCTAGTGACTTGGTCAGGTTTGAGTAGGGGTGGCAAAATTATCCAAAATTCACAATCCATCCAAATTCATCCAAGTTAAATCCACTGAAATCCATCTATTAGAGCTAATGGATTTAAATTGATATAATTCAATGGATAGTGTTGATAATGGATGAATTCAAATCCATCCATTATATCCAATGGATATCCATGGATATATCCATTTGGATGGATACCCCATCCATCCAAAAAATAAAAACATTTTTTTCTCAAAACACACGTGCAAACTCATTTTTAATAAAATGATTCATTCAAAAGTTGCATTACCCTTTCTAACAAAAGTATTCCTTCAACAAAAGCTTGCGTTCTTCATCTATGGAGGTTTTTTTTCCAATATCTTCATTCATTCTCATCTCCATTGAAGATTTCGTTTTCCCCTATAGTTTATTTTAATTTTGATGTTCCTTCAAGATTGATTGATATATCTTTTGATTCCTTATATATATGTTAGAATATTGTTTGTTATATTGTATTGTGGATGCATGTATTGGAATGATAAACTATTGGCTGATTATTGTACGTGAGGCTCCCTCATCACACTAATTGTGTCCTCTTTGTGGAAAATTTTGTCATGATTGTTACTAGTTATTTTTAAGCTTAAAACTTATGTTAATGCAACATTGTAAATTTATGTTATTTTAGCCTCAAATTTTTGATGAAAATATGCCTTAATTTTGTGGATTTGTGCTTGCTAGACGTTTATTAGTCATTTTGCTTTTGGTATAAAAAAAATTACTTAGCCTTCACATAATTGCATTGAGTGTTTAACATTTCTTGCCAATTCTATTTCACTTATATTTCCTTCAATCGGATATTTCAACTTTCTATCAATCATGTAATTTAACTTTGGTAAATATAATTTATGTATGTAACCAACCAAAAAAACATGGAGAGTGAGAGAAATAGCCAAAAGAATATATGAATTTCATGATATACGTCAAAATTTTCTAACAACAATAACATGAAGCTCATTTGAAGGTTTTAATACTAAAAGCTTAAGTTTAACCATGTGATTTACCATTAAAAGCTTTAAAGTTAATTTTTTAAATTTATTACTCTTTTAAGTTTTGAATAAAAACTTCAAAAGTTCACATTTTTAAAAAAAAACTTTTTAAAAATGTTTTTTTATAAAAAAAACACTGTAAAAATGTGAAGTCATGGATTGGATTGAATATCCATCCATCCAAATCCATGAAAATGAAGTCATGGATGAATTGGATGGATTACAATCCATTGGATATGGATGGATTAGATAACTTTAAATATGATTTAAATGGATTGATTGATGACTTT
This sequence comes from Lupinus albus, assembly GCA_009771035.1. Classification (NCBI taxonomy): domain Eukaryota; kingdom Viridiplantae; phylum Streptophyta; class Magnoliopsida; order Fabales; family Fabaceae; genus Lupinus; species Lupinus albus. The sequence continues at coordinate 11,116,155 of CM020023.1, forward strand.
TCATCCATCCATTTTCATCCAAATCCAAAACCATCCAAATTCATCCATTTGTCACCCTTAAGTTTGAGCTTTCTTATTGGCATTGATTTTGGTCTATGCATATGGGAGGAATATATCATATCATTTGTCATTTTATATTATTCATTACAATAATATTTAGTTATTAATTTTTTAATTCATATATTTTTTCAACCAAACATAAACACAAAGGATAACACATTTTATGTATGGTATTTCGTGTCATTTACAGGAATTGGTTGAAAAAATATATATAAATTAAAAACTAATACTTAATCATTTTTTGACCAATCACGATAAGTTGTATATGAAGAGATATACTTTTTGGCACATCAGATATGGACGTGGTAGATACATTGAGTAAGTATCATCTCTATTAATAGAGAGACAAATAGTACAAAAAACAAAGGAAACAATAACAAGTTAATACATTTTTATCCTTTTATATACAATAAAATAATACTTTTGTCGTTGAAAAAACTAATAAAATCATTCACCATATGCTATGAGTCTATGACTTTAGTTGTGTTTGGAAACAAAGCCCTTGTGTACGTGGATATAGGAGAAACTTTTCCTGAGAGAGAAAATGACATGACAATGAAATGATCTACATTATTTCATGTGATATCATTGGCATTTGATACAACTCTTATTAAAGATGTAGGAATACTATAGTTTACACTTTACATATATTACAGACTGAGTCATTTTACTCTCCATTATTAGAGAGGACAGTTAGGCTTTTTAGTATATATTTAGGGGTAAAAACGTAATGTTGATATAAGTTAAAAGAATAAAATTCTCAAAGATTTTAATTTTTCTATGTATTTTTAGGTAATTGCTCTCTCCATAACTGGAGAATAGCTTGATAAATTAGAGAGTGGGAGATCACCATATAATTTGTGTTAACAATACAGTGGCAAAAATGAAACTATAGTGAGTCATAACCCTAGAACATAGGATAATAATAATATACATTGAAATCTATGCATCTATATCTAGCCATCTATAATAATAATATACACTCACATACATACTTTTATATCTAGCAATCTATGCATGTGAATTGAGTTTAGTGTACACCTCAATTGTGTTAACCACCAAACATATCTCATATCTAGTAGTTTATGTCATCTAGTTTGAGAGTTATTCAATGTTTACATGAATCTATGTCTAGCAATCATATGAACATAGGCACACATTGCGATAATTCAACATAAAAATACGTCTAATATTATACAAAAATGATGAATTACATGCATTTGACTATTGAACCGAAATTTCTTTACTAAGTTCATTTCCTAAAACATACTAAGTAATTCATCAACCACGTAGTAAGCATTAAGCATGACAACTATAATTCATGAATAGGAAACTTCAATTTATTCATATAAAATTCCAAATATTACGTCGATGAATAACAAGATCAATCCCACCAAGAAAGAAACCTAACTAATCATTTTCATACATGTCAAAGTAAAAGAGCAATTCATAAAATCATAGTTCATGAAGAAGTAATGGCTTCTCCATGAACCTACAACAACCTCACCACTGATAATCTCTCACTTTTACATCATATTTCCAACTCATAAATCTAAAAACTAGGGAAATTAGAAACCATCCTAAGAAATATTGTAAAACAAGTTTATAGCATCCTAGATGGTGCGCCATCCACGGTGAGTGCGACACCTAAGTTGGATGCACCTAAGCTGACTTGTGGCATTTGATTGTTTTATGTCATTTCGCACCATTCTTTGCCTATTTTGCCCCTTTTTCAGTCTTGAAATGTCCTGAAAACTCAAATCACAGGTTTAGTGCAAATATTCATCAAAACTCTAATTATGAATGCATAAAATATGTATTTAGAATTAAAAGTTGTTAAATTAACCTTATGAATTAAGGTAGTTTTCACACGTAAAAGTTGCTCTCCTTTTAACAAAATACATTTTCAATTTTTCTCCACCGGTCTTAGGGTTATGGTCACAGTTATGATTACGTTATGCTTACTGCAATTATGGTAAAACATGGCTGATGTAGCCGCAATTGAGATCTCATTATAATTATAGAAACTCCCAAAGCACAATATTACAATTCCAATTGTGGCCGTATATTGCAATTTAAAACACTACTCCCCTAGGACAATTTCATGGTTTTATTTAATAATGCAAAACTTAATCCTTTAAACCCAACATAAAACAACCTTCAAAGTGAGTGTTCATTCTAGAAAACAATATCCAAAATAAAAAATTATTGGCATGGTTGAAATCCACTATTGATTGGAATAATTGCTAACAATTGAAATGATGGTACATTTTTCTTTTTATGTAATAGTATATAAGGGCCACTTGATGTGCCACATTTAAAATAGAAATATGATGAGTTGCGTCTAAAACTATATACCAACTACCTAATGAAGGAAAACAAAACAAAATGAAATGAATATATGACTCTTAAGGTTCAATGTCAAGTACCCCACATTTCAATTCTAAGCAAAAACATGATCATGACATTCAATTATTGATATAGTATTCACATTTGGTTCCTCCGACACATATCATGCAAATGTCTTCAATTAGTCTTGACTGGAAACACATTTATGGAAGATAATAAGTAGTTCAGTGATCATGAATTATGGATCATGATCATAACATCATCATCGATACCCCACTGAAAGATGCCTGTGTTAATAATGAATATGTGTAGAAGAAATGGTAGAAAAAGCCATTTTTCGGTAGGAAAAAAAATGTATGCACTGACAGTATATGAATTCTATACATTGTCACTATATCGTCCAAAATTAATGTTTAATTATTATTGACTCTTCAAAAAATGTAATACAAATGAATGATGAATAATGTACTGACTGTGTATAAATCTTTACATTAGCAGTGAATATATCTTATACTCTTGTCTTATTTTTTTTGCCATTATTAACACTAGCGTGTCGACCAACACTCCGTGTCTATCGACTTGTATTCTTATTTTTCTGATATCAATTGTATACACAAAATTTCTATCAATTTCTTTTAGGGTCATTGTGATGTTTTTTCATGTCGGACAAAGTTCTTCTTCTTCGGGTGATGGAGAGAAAAAAATAAAAGTATGAGAATGTGTAGAGTAGTAGTAGTACATTGATGGAAAAGAATAAACGAACATGTGAAAGTTTTTTGGAGTTATTACCTTAAAGTTACAAAAAGATAAAATTGGAATATGGAAATTATGCCATGTGGTTACTAAATGGAATTGAATGAAATCATACAGGTCAATTAGCTAATCATTTTTTAGGCATATTTTGCATTTATATAATAATAAGGGTAAAGTTTGAATATAGAAATTATGCATATTCAATTACATAAATGTGCTGAAGTTATGTTTTGTATTTTACAAAGTAGTATAGATTTTGTATTATGTAATTCAATGTGCAAGTAATGGAGTATTTTTTTCCTTGACTACAAGTATTCTTGACTGAAAGCAATCTTATTCGAATTAAAAATCTAAAATATAATAAGGAAATGTAGCTAAAAAATAATATTTATCGAATAATTTGTTAGCTCATTTAATATAGATTTTTTATAGGGAACACAATTTTTTGGAAAGAAACATTTACCTACCACCTGAATCAACTTGACAATCAAATCTATGAAATATAAGGAAATGTGCCTACAAAAATAATAATTCAGTTTGAATGAATTTTTTAATTTTTTTATTCTTTCTTTTTTTCTTTTAATATTTTATTTATGAGTGTAATATTGATTTAATATAATTGAAGATTATCTTCTGATTTTGTAAGTTGTGTGAGAACATAGCTTTAGATATAGAAAAAGATTTAATGATGGGAAGATAAGATTTAACATAAATATCGTAGGTAAGGAGTTTGCTAACATGATGAATTGCTTTTTGAATTAGGTAGTTTTAATGTTATGATAAGACAAAGTTAAATGTCATAAACTCTCGTATTATTAAAACTTGTTACACCGTAATATTAAGGTTTTTTCGTCCAAAACTTTTGGTACACATTGCTAACATGTACCTAACTAAAAAAACATTTTCCTCGTGTTAACAAACCCTTATATCTAATTATGCAAAGATTGAATTCTTATCTTTATGAAGATTGGATTCATATCCCCAATTACATATAAATAGAGAGGAACATGAAGAGAGAAGACTCAACTAATTGAGAGAGAGACAAATTAGAGATTGAGGTGCTAATGTGAAATGAAAAGTTTACTATTGGTTATGGTGTTATGGAATGGAATTGTATGGTGCAAAGGAAGGAATGAGGTTCATCTTGAAAGGATTGGATCTTGGGAAAAAATTTGGTATTACCAATGGATATTCCCTCATTTTTTGGGTAAGGAACTAATTTATTTCAGGGTTAACAGAAACAGTCAATCAATATAAATTGATCTGAAATCTAATTCAAATCCAATATAGCACCTATGGACACATAAGAAATGTATTGAATCGATTTGATCACAACTTCAAATATGGAATTAAAATGTATCAAATAGGAAATGATATTGTGAATCATAAAACTACAATAAAATACACGAGCAACTAACATTTATTAAATTTGAAAAAGAGTCAGAAGAAATGGTTCGATCTTCTTATTTTGATTTCTCAAACTAAATGTTTGTCCCTTCAAATAAATGTCAATTCCAGAAATCAAACTCTTAACCTTTTAATTACCTTAGAGATCTAACACAACCTTATATCACTATATTAAAGTTGTTTATGAACTTCGAATTAATTGTTGTGGTTTTTCCAGACATTTGTAATTCGTGGTAATACAGGTCCTCATTTTTTCCTCGGCCGAGGTTATTAATCAAACCAGATAGAGTGAAGCATGAAATAATCTTGTTCTTTTTGTTGTTGTTTTTTTTGCATGAATGAGATTAGATAATATAGGAACAACAACCTTTGAATTCAAGATTTTGAATGATATAATATAACAATGAGGTAGTATAAAAGTTTATGAAGGATAATGGACCAAACTCTATGTACACAATATAGGATATAAATGAATCACTCCTTGTTTTTTGAGGAACGATCCTTCTTTTGTCCACCAAGAATACGAGAAATCTGTAAACCTCTACTGAAAGCTTGATTGAAAAGCATTCTTGTTTGAAACTCAGAAACAAATGGGAACCATGCCAAGAATGCTACTGGTGTGAACAGAAGCAACCCCATTATTATTTCATATCCTCTCGCAAGAGCCCGAACCGATCCCCAGAATCCGAGTTTTACAATCACCGGCTTACATGCTTGTGCAATCTTTCCAACACCAACAACAAAACAAAGATGATATATTCAGTCAGATAATCAAATCACATTTATTACTTTTAGTAAATAACTACCAGAAAAATGTGTCCCCGAATTTAAAAATCTCAAAGTCCGCTAAACTTTGTTTTGTTTTTTTTGTATAACCAAGGATATTCACTCACTCTATGGGTAAAGAATTAATCCCTTTTGGAATGCATTGTTGTCTCTCCCAACATGTGTTGCTCCCAATAATAGAACCATTGACCTTTTGGTCTATTTGGGATCCAATTACGCCTTATATTACTAGACCAATGTCTTGTTAGTAAGCTAGTCGATAAATTCTAGGACATATTAGTTCCTATTGGTATCTATTTTGACAGGCATTATATTATCTGTTCTTAGGGACAAAGTTGAGATGTCTCATTTCATGGGGGCTAAATAAGTGTTGGGAAGTAAGTCCCACATCGCCTACCTCATCTTGGGAATGATTTAAATATTTGTTGGGCTACTCCTCTCATAGCCAATTAATTTTGAGATGAAACCTTAACATGGTATCAGAGTCAAAGCCCAACTTCTTTCCGGTTGTCTGGGCCAAAAGATGCCCTTTAGTTATGGGTCAAATGTAACCATTAGCCTGGTCCGACAAGCTTATGTGGAGGGGGCATGTTGGAAGTAAGTCACACATCAGCTACCTCATTATCTCGGTAATGGTTTAAATAACTGCTGGGCTACTCCTCTCAGACTCTCATAGCCAATTGGTTTTGTGATAGAACCTTAACAATAAGGATGTGCAATTTTTTCTTAGGAAGGAATTTGGGTATGTAGTCTATTTCATTTCAGCAATGAAATTTCAAGTAATGTAGAGCATTTGACAGAAAACAGATGGTACTACATAAAGAATGTGAATGAAGAAAAAAGATTTACTGACCAGCAGCAATCCCCAGCCAGTTGGCATGACAGCTAGAATGCAGACTACTATGTCCTTAATTGTCATATTGGCGACCGCGATTAATACGATGAAGGTGGCAAGGAATGTTAAGAAGATAGAACCCTTGATCAATCGAAATAAAAGCTGGAAATCTGCACTAAGTTGGCGCCTTCCAATCGATACACCCTGCAAAAATGCAAGCATGATAGTATAGTAAGTGTTGATATAAATAAATCTTCACATATTCAGAGACAAATCCAATAATATAGAAAGGGATGTGGCAAGGGGCTAAGAAAAAAGGATAGTGTGGCAATATTAAAGGGCAGTCCAGTGCACAAGGCTCAAATCTAGCGAGGATAGATGTATGCAGCCTTACCCCAAAAACGGATAGGTTGTTTCCGGTGTGTGGCAATATTGTGAGTGAAAAAAGAGAATGAACTTAATGGCCTTAGGAGTTGATGAAAAGATGGCATATTATGTGTGTAAATGAGCTTAAGGTTTTAATACTTCATATTTCAAATTAAAATTCAATAGAACCACACAGAAAGACATAGCATAGAAGTGTCATATTTTGTTTTTATAAGACATGGCATAGATGTGTCAATTTAATTGGTTTGCATGTAGAAGCAGTTTGCATAATTGGCAGAAGAAAGGATAACAATAAAAAAAAGGTACAAAATATAATAATTTGAATGTTCACCTTCATTAGACCCAATATTAGAAAGATTATCATCCATGAAACACCATAAACCTGCATGCAAATAGTAATAACAATTAAATTGAAATCCTAGTTGCAAGAATCATGAACAACAAAAGGAGTTTTCCTAAGGAGAACCATATAACAAAAGAACTTACCAGAATACTTTGAGTCTTATTAGTCAATGATAGGTGATATACAAGTCCATATTGATATATGAAAAAGCGGAGCGCGAGTATTATCTCGGTAATAATGCCACGCGCTCCGGAGTGGTGGAGATGCTCATGTTCGTTTTCCCACCAGGATTCCCAACTTTTTTCCGGAAGTACACCAATACCTCCTCGGTTACTTATCCATTTTTGCCAATCTGTATAGTCATCAATTATCTTCTGCCACTCAAAGCCTGACGGGTTGAAAAGGAATGGAGCGAAAAGCCATGTCCCTACCATGAACCATATGGACAAGGTAATTAAAATATACGCAACCATGCCTCTGTATGAATGACCAAATATGTGGTAGACCATAAGCAGCATCATCAATTCAATTCCTTTAACAAAATGGCTGCGAGAATACAACCTATAATTATCAGCAAACTTGGCATGAAATACCACAAAACCACGACCGGTGCCTCTGTACTGTGCACCCCCGTGTAGTAATGTCCTTCCATAATAGTGTGTTTTTGTTCCAAGCGAAAATGTGAAAAATACGGGAGCCAACTGTAGTTGCATCAGTACAAATTCACTTAGCGCCTGACGAAATCCCCTCTCCAAACCAATTTCCATCATCATAGGCAGGGCCAACAAAAGTCCAATTTGCACAACAGACTGAGAAGCAAGAGCTGCTTGAAGAGCTTTGTTGTTCCGAAATGCTCTTTGTTTGTTCAACCCTTCTTCAAGTCCACTAAGGACAAGATAGAGTCGGCCATAGAGGAAAGCATAAACAGTGAGGACAGTCAGCTGTCAGAAGCAAAGCAAAGTCAGAACTTATAATGTATCATATTCATGCGTCAAAAGAAGGAAGGTTCCAAGCATACCAGGGTACTGAAATAGAATCCAATAGTGGTGTAATAACAAGATAGCATTCGGAAGAAATCAAAACGGTGCCCAAGCCTATATATGTCCCTACTCATTGTCTGCTCACCATTCCCATTAGCTATCTTTGCTTCAAACATCGATATCTGGTTAAGACCCACATCCCTTCCTTTACCAACTTGTATATACTCGTGATGAGTGACAGTTCCTTCACGTAATGTAGAATTGAAACCTGTAGATCATGTAGAAACTAATAATATTGATACTTGTCGGAAAATATGGAAAAACGTTATGCACATTAAGAAACATAAACACCTGCCTGCAAATATATCCTCACTCAAGTTGATGACCTTAGAAGCCTTGCTTACACCTCCTCTTGTCAGGTGGAAAAGTCTGTCAAATACATCTGGGTGGCCATAATGGAACCGCACTCTGAAAAGCACAAAAAACATTATTAAGAACTTCAAACATTAACGGACACCGGCAGTAAAGAGTTAAGACATGAAGACACTCCAGCTGAATAGCATGTGAATTGCGACACAGCACATTTAGCAACCTTAAAGAAAGAAAGTATAGGTGTGAAAATATGACTTAAAATTTTGTTGTGGTCATTTTGTTGTGTGGAATTTTATTTTTACTTCGATTATGATTAAACGAACTAGGCCCGCAACAGCTAAAAGGTAATATCTTTCATGAATCTCAGTATTAAATGATTTTACACTTCGAAAACATTATGTGCCTCTCGATCTATTTTCAATACTTTCGTCTCTTCTATCTATCTGTTTGTGTCATATGAATATTTCAATCGCCTATACTTAACTTCATCTTGCTTTCCCTTGATCAAAATTAACAAAACAAATTTGAAACCAAATTTATGGATCTCTGTTTTATTTCAGGCTTAGGATGCCAATGACACCTTAAGACCAGAATTGGATAAGTAATTCAGTGTAGATAAAATAGAACTTCCTTATTTTAAGGTAACCGTGCTATCGAAAAATACCCAAAAAAGAAGGGAGCTACAATGCTATTTGGTTTTATAAAGAACTATTGTTAGAGTATCAGGATTCTTATTATCTTCATATTTATATTATGTTGGCTTGAACTAGTTGTACTAAATTAGTACTTAACCTAGATTATTAGCATAAATAAGAGCCTTAGGTTAGTGATTTGAAACACATCTCAACATAAGTGTGCATTTAATGGTAAAATGTAAAAAACTAAACTTACTTCAAGGGGTTAGCTAACAATCTTTGTCCAATTGTCACAAAACTAGTCTCTTGATTGGACATAAACCACGCAAGGGATGAAACACTGCAAGAAACATAAGGAGAAAAAGATAAATAGTGTCCACTCATAGATTTCAGCTTCTATCAGAAATGATACCAAAAAAACATGTAGAAATTGGGGTAATGAAGAGTGACTTATGCTACCATTGACCCTCAAAGTGCAGTGTAGTGAATGTAGAGGTGTATAATCTGTGAACACAACACCTATGAAGTAACCATGATGCATGTAATCAAGAGAAATGGCCTATTATCACCAACACCATGTAACATCACCTTTTCAACATAGACTCACCAAAGGGTAGTTACATGACATTAATAAAAACTTTGAGCCGGTATGATTAAAAATGTGAAACTGTCATTAAATTAACTGAAAAGTTAGCATTTTCAACTTAAACTAGAGTTGAGGGGGTTTAAGTAACACACAAAGTAGAAGTCGGATATTTGAAAAAGGTGAAACTTCCGGGGATAAAGTGTAATATACGGTAGAAATGGATAACAACAGATCATACCTTCCAGTAAATATATGTTCCCTGAGTCCAAGTATTGTTGGATATCTCCCATTATCTTGTTTTTTGAGAAATTCTTGCAGCACATTCCTCATTTTGAATGCTTCTTCCATATAATTATCCTGTTACATGAAATACATACCTAACTGAACATTTTGAAAAGAAAAAAAAATATTCTCTTTTTTTTCATATATTAATAATGAAAGACCTGATTCATATCGATTGTTTGCAAGCCTTCCCCACGTGTGAAAATGATGGCATGGTTTTGATTTTCTGGCTTCCCCTCTCCCAAAATTGCAGGCCCTGGAAGCTTTATTTTGTAAATTACCTACACCAACATAACCAAACAAGAAATTGGAAATAAGGTATTGTGAAGAATATATCAGAGTCTGGATATTTCTTCTTTAGCTAGTTGTTCCACAAAATATAATTGTGACAAATTTATCCAACTATAATTTATTTGATCAATTTTCGAAGTAAGTCGTTACAAAATTACGGGAAGAATCGGAGTACCATTTTACTGCCCATTTCTTTCCTCAAGGAAATGCCTGAAGCTTTTGTTGTAGAAATTGTTGTTAACTCGTGTATGCCACATTAGCAATAGTAATTCTGGTTTCTTATTTTGTATTCAGCGTTTAAAAGTAGGCTTTACAGTATAATTATATGTAGAATTTTCATCAATAGCAATTTACTGATGTCAGTCAACAACTTGGCATAGTTTCAGGAATGGTCCAAGAACAATACCTGGTCCAAACTTTGAACAGTTTCGGATGAATCAATTGATTTAGTCGGTAAAGCAGCTTTCACAAGGGCTGAATAATAAACCTTGTCTGTTTTTCTTGATTTATCTTTGCTAGGCTCTTCAACCTCATCGATATAAGCAACTCGAAGAGATGGGTACCTGCAATAAAGTTAGTTGGAAATGTAACCAGACGGTTGCTTGGATAAGGTATAATTAGTGCGGATGTTGATGTTAGAGACATACGTAGTCATGAGTTTTAAAATTTCTTTGGCCCTAGAATCACCCGAACGCTTGTGAATACCATAGTTTTGACATGAAACTACATATGCGAACTTGATATCAGCCAATGATTGACAATGGGTCCACAGTGACCGCTCACTGTTCGGATTTTCTTTACTCTGAAGTTCAGCAGCCTTGTATCCCTTCATTAGATCTGTTATTCAATTGAAAGGACAATAATAAGTTGTGCTGTATAATATATACGGTCGTGATCTCTCTCTATGAATCTTTCTCCACATACCTTCGTCCTTTGCCATATCAAGAAAAGCCTGAAGCTCTAATGCTTGTCGGATATACATCATTCCTCGGACTTCACTCATTGAGAGTAAATTGAAATGCAGAGAGGACATTAATGATAATGCAATGAAAAATAGAACAATGAATTATATATTTAAGACACATACAAAGGTTGGTGGATAGAGAGGAAAACAATGTATACCAGTTTTGGTCAATGTCTGGCCTCTGTATGATGCCCATAAACGGAGTTCTTCTTCTAGCTCTCCTCTGAGTTTTTCTTCACTGTTATCACCGAAACGTTCAAGAAAGTTTTTCCATTCATCTGCAGTAAATCATGATCGGAAGCATAAGCATATTACAGCAATGTAGAGTGTGGTATGAAAGGGGACAAAGTATCATTAGCAGGATGGACCGAAGATGTAGGTAATAAGGATACATGACCCTCATTAAAATTTACAATTTTTATATAACTATAGTGTTCTACAATTGAATCCATGCCTATACCACTCTTCTAATTAAAATTGTAGTTAAAGTAGTAATCGGTTTCGGTAAAACGTAGTCTTTTACTACATGTAACCAGGAAGACTTTTGCATGAGGCTACATGCTAGAATGATAGCAGCAATTTGTGGATTTTTGCTTATCATAAGAACTAAAGCTTTTAGGTGAAGAAGTTCTTTGACAAAGATATCTAGAGGAAATGGAGAAACCTGGAAATATCTTCTGTAAATAAAATAGGATAGAGACTCCATCTTCATTTTCCTTGTCGAGATGGTCTAAGGAAAAAAGAACGGGTTCATCATAGTATGGTGTCAAAACACTGCAAAATCAAGATACATATTGTTATTAATATATTATACGTAGAGACAGATATTATATCCAGTGCATGTATGCCATAGTTCAAAATGCTGCTCATTATATACTGTAATCATACAAATCTCTTCTTATAACATCATCAAGAGTACCATGAGGTTTGTTAAAAAGACAGTAATTTTTTATACGTATAACATGTATCCATATATTTTAAAAAACCAAAACATCTAACTAATATTTTTACATTTTTTTCTTGATCTGATATTAAAAATAGCATGTTCTAAAAATTAAATAATATGGTTAGTAAATTCAAGTCCAAATGCTCAACCTAGACTTTAAAAAAACTAAATATTCAACCTATATGTTACATATTTTGATGCTTCTAAATATAACCAAGATATAAGATATGTCACACACAAGTCTTCTACAATTTGCAAATCATTTTTTACATTGTATACTTGTAAACCTAAAAGAGCAATATATTTTATTTGAAAACTAAGTTTTATACATAGTAGGGGCAACACACATACAAGTGATAAAACTCACTAATATCTAATAACAAGTAACCTTTTTTGCTTTCTTTTTTGAGATACTACACACACAACTCACTACTAACAAGTAAAGTTTTCTTTCTTTCTGAGGTGTAGTGATTTATGAACATGTTTGGGATTTACAGTCATTGTAAATTTGTAATAGACCTCAAAGTATTAGCGCGTATTTAGTAACTATAAATAAAAATATGATGCTCCAATATGTGAAACAAATTTAGCGTAAATTGAGCTTACGAGAAGGACATCATATTCCGAACTTTGGGAGGATCTGGCATATCCATAAACAATGAGTTGGAGAAAAACGTTATGCGCCTCCTAGCATCCAAGTTGGCCGGAACATCCATAGCAGATTCCTTGACAGTAAGCAGTAAATGAAGCCTTTTTATCTGCGAAGAAAAAAAGGAGCCATAAAGCAAATAAACTATACCATTATGATCATTATGTAGGATAAGTATATAGAAAGGTTAACAAACTAGTAATAGAATTACAAAAATCTGAAATCCAGGTCAATTGAACTTGAGAGTACATTAATAATTTTCCATAGTGATAACAGTGCCTGTAACCGTAAAACTTACTTTCTCTGTCCAAGCTTCTTTTTCTGTTGTGACAGGAAACTTAAGTATATCGAAAAACCGATATTGCTGATCAAGAGGTGTCATTGTTTCATCTTCTTCATAAGAGCCACCATGGGTTGAGTCTTGCAAACTACAAGTGAATGATATTAATCCAAAATTAGAACATCTAATAAAATTATCTGAGAATAGAGGAAATTCAGGATGACTTACCCCTCAACCTCTACTTCCACTATGTCTCTAGTCGCAATCTCTAACATGTCAATCAAGAGAATCACAATTTGATTCTTGACCTCCATTTTGTTTTCCAACTGAATAAATAAGGCCAAATTTGGTAAAACTTCGCATTTGGTTATGCAGAAGACATGACATTTAAGTTTCGGAAACAATTACCAAACATTCAATCAGTTTAACAAATCGATCGTATAGACTAGGGAGAGCACTCAGATCCAGTTCACTCAGCAGACTAGCGTTGTCGATGTACTCATCAATTTTTTGAAAGATATTATTTATAACCCTGCATTAGTGAAACCATGATGCAATAATGTCAGTATATGAAGTTATATCACTCTTCTCTGTTGATGTATATTTTTTAAACCATCAACTTACTTTTTCTCACGCCCTCCAAGAACCAAGAAGTTAATAATGTTTTTAAAAGAAGTATAGCATTCAAGAACAGCAGATTTCATGTACTTGTCCCTAGACAATCTTTTTTCCAGCTCCTGTCCTTTTCCGAAACTATCTTTGGCCATGGACACTGCTATTGGGATCTGTACAACTTATACATAGTTAAAAATGAATTTAAGCCGGAAACGGAGTATTCTCATACAAACACAGAAAACTTGAGCGTAAATAGATGAACCTTGCTAGCAAGTAAGAAAGGAGGCCACTGGATAAGGTTCAAATCACGGTCAGCCCAATATGGTACAAGCAAGAGGTCCATTTCCCTAAATATTTTATTGTAGTCAAACTTATTAGCAACATAACTTCACATGAAAAAATGAAAATGTTGATGCTTTAATTATTTAAGTTTCACTATGGACGAAGAATTCAGAACGGCTTAAGAGCTGTCCAATCAAAATACTACCTGTTATCGATTAGATCTTCATCCCTCAAACTAGTAATTATCTTGTTCCATAACTGCGCAAACCTTGCAGCTTCCTTCCCTTTATTAGAAGAGACCTGAAACAACCGGTACACCGAGAATCAAATATATATTTATGAAGGTGTGTATGGAAAATATTATCATGTTAAATCTAGAACCAAGCCAAATATGCAGTACAAAAGGGGGTGCCAATCTAAGCTATCTTACCCTCCTTTAACTCTGAAACCTCTATAATGGATAGAGTTAGTCAAGCAAGCATATACATTGTTTGATTTATTTTAATTATCCAAGCTTACAGGTTAATGGCGACAATTAAGACTTCAGATAACAGTTATCTTCAGCAACAGATTCTAATAATGCCAAATATTTGCAAAACCTGATCAAATTTGCGAGAAAATTTAGCCCATAGTCCCTTTGTCTTTGACGCAGTCTTATCTCCGGGAATCAAGCGAGCATTAAAAGCACCCGGAATTGAATCAAAACGAGACCGTAGTAATTCCAATGTTCGAATCTGTAATTAGAATTCAAGCAATGACTTTATTACAAGATCCATAGGTCTGCAACCAATGCAGCAAAAAACCTCCATGGCTTTCCTCTAGAAACAACTGTTTAACACACTTTAATAGACAAACCTCTCCTAAACGACGAAATGCGCCATATATGCCTCCTACTATTGTAGAGTAGATAGCATACCAAATCTGTGTATCCATAAAGTAGACCTGCAAAGTGTAAAAACTATAAACTGAGCATAAAAGAAAAGCTAAAATAATCTGTTAAGAGCATAAGAGATGCTTCATTTTTATTATTGATTTTGTTATCCTACAAGCAATAGGCTCAACTCTTATATAGAGGAGTTAGCATACTCTCAAGGAAGCCAACAGATTGTAACTGACAATTAGTTACAGTATTTATTACAGCAAGTCATTAAGTCTTGAAACTGAAACAGTTTCTTAGTTTAATGCAATGACCCTTAGACTTAGACTATCAAAAGCTATACTCTAATACAAAGGGATACCCAATGGATTATTAATACAGAGAACATAGCTTTAATAGAAATGGTGAGACATGTGACAGAAAGAAAGACTTACAAGCACGATAGGAGCCCATATAGCAATTACTACACCGAAATTGTTTTTGGCTGTACAGAGTAGAAGATGATATCAAGAGCAATCCAATTATATGAACTACATTCATTTTCAGTTATTCCTGTGTTGTTAACTTGTTACCATGAGGGAAGAACTCATGCCACTTATAAACTGATACACGAGCCAGCATGATGGCTTTTGTTGGACCAACAAGAGGCTTAATCTGCAGTGTAAAGCAAATGAACCAAATAAGTTTAATAAAGACATGAATAAAAGATGCTATGCTATATAAGAACTTTTCACCTTTGAAGATGTACAAGTACTCGTTATAAACTTATAATGACTCCATGATCAATTAGACGTTCACAAAACCAAGCATGAACATTCATTCCTCATTATATACATACCAATGCTAATGTACATACCAAAATTAGGAGATGAAATGAACAAGTTAGTAGATAGGACATAGAGGGAAAATGGGAAAGGGAAGATGATGATGAAGAAGGAGAAGAAAGTAGTAACGGGAAGGACATATATTTTCCAATAGTCAGTCAGTAAATGCACTCCATGCAGGAGTAATGATAATAACCCGAAAAAATGGGTAAGCAATAAGGAATAAGAAGAAAATAAGATCAGAAAGGAACTTAAAAAATTATACGAAACCTATTTTTCAATAGCCCTTTAATAAACATCCTCCATCTCCAAGCAGGTATTGAATTATAGACTCACTATTGAAAGCCTCTTTCTACCACATACACTCCATGATTAAATTGTTGTCGGCATTAGAAAGACAAGTATGATGTTATCATTCTAAGTGCCAATGTAAAATATGATTTTGGATCAAAAAGCGGGTGACCCTCGGCGTAACGGTATGGTTGCTTCCCTTGCGACCTGGAGGTCATGTGTTCAAATCCTGGAAACAACAGCCTCTTCGCTTGTGAGGGTAATGTTGCATACATCTGCCTCAGACGCCACTAGGTGGAAGCTTCATGCATTGGACTGCCCTTTTATATTTGGATCAAATTTTTACCTCCATGTAGTAATTGAATACTAATTTGGACAGAATTTCCCAACCCAAAAATAATAATAGTGTACCTCTTACACTCCATCATTAAATGGTTGTCAGCATTAGGCAGAAAAGTACAATGTGTTCATTCTAAGTGCCAATATAAAACATAATATTTTTGGGTCAATCTTTACCTCCATGTAGTAACTGAATGCTAATTTGGATACAATTAGGAAAACCCAGAAAATAGTGTACCTACAAAATTAAGACAGTTACAGATTAATCAGTCAAAGTTAACCGGTGAATTTGGTCAGAGACAATTGAAG
This sequence comes from Lupinus albus, assembly GCA_009771035.1. NCBI lineage: Eukaryota > Viridiplantae > Streptophyta > Magnoliopsida > Fabales > Fabaceae > Lupinus > Lupinus albus. The sequence continues at coordinate 11,132,597 of CM020023.1, forward strand.
AAATTAACTTTCATTGTCTTACTTGAAAAGTGAAAGTGGGCCCTCTTGCATTCCTCTTCCAACAAAGAGCCTTGGCTGAAAATTGTTGGAAAATTAAGTGAGAAAGAAATAAAAGTGATACTGAAAATTTTCAATAAAATAAAATAAAATTATCTTTTTTATCAAAAATCAATAGCTGCATATTATCTTTAAGAAATACTTAACAGGACATTTAACATTTGCAGAAGCATTTCTCAAGGATGATAAGTAGCTATCGGTTTCTAAGAGAGAAATAGATCATTATAATGTAAACATACATAGACAAATCAAATATGCATCAACTTGCCTGGGACCACCACATCAAAAGCTTTATAATACCATGGTTGGACCTCTCGAGAAACCGGCGAATGAAGGGGAACACGAATAACAATGCGGAGAGAATATTTGGAGATAAGTAGATGAAGATAGCCAAAATGAACATGGAAGGGGAACCTGAACCTGAACCAGTACCAAACCAATTCTTGATGGTTTGTGCAAAACCAGACGGATTCTTCCAACTATAAGCATAAGTGACTGGTAAAATTATGACCCATGCTGCGGCGAAAATTGTTTTAAATACATATCGCAGCTTGACATGAAGCGACATTACTTTCCTTGCCTTCCAGTTCAAGACTATGTCAAGAATGGCTGAAAAAATATAGAAAACATCAAAACTAATCAAGGCAAATTCATAATGTAGTTTGATCATTGAATTTAATGAAAAATGGGAATTTTAGAAGGGTAGATGTTCTAGAGTCACAAAAGTAGTTTCTCCGTAACTTATTGATAAGATCCTACATGTTGAAGCAAAATCAAACATCAAAGACAAAAAAATTGAGTAATAAATCAATGAGAGCTTAGAAATACATAGTTGAGTATATTAAATGCAATGCATGTCATGCATGAACTTTGGAGCATTAAGACTCAAGGCTGTGTAAACCACCATTAATAAGTATAAAAGAAAAAAAGTTCACATTTATCGGGTAGTAACAAACAAAGTTTGACATGTTTTCTCTGCAATTTCAAAGGAAGACCAACAGATTAATTTGTTACAATCCTATTGAACATATATAGTTTATTTGGAAGTGTTCATATTTATCTACTTTTGAGTTTCCCTAGTATGAAAAATGAATCCATGGAGCAAATAGAATGCATCATTACGTCTTGTGATATTAACAAAATGAAATAGTCAACAGATTGAACCTGTTTAGCTTAATTTTCATACTCTTCACAGTAAAATCTCATGAAAGTTAGTTATAATATTTTTCTATCTAAAATCAGAAATTAAATGTCAAACCGGAAGCAAGAAGAATATTTTGATGCTATGAAACTAAGTTTCAAGGTCCCTTCTCTCCGTTTTTGCTCCAATAGTTTTAGACAGAAATGATACTGAAACCTCTATGAACTTGAAAACTGACGGAGATAGAATATAAATTGGTGAAAAAAGGAAAATAAAATTTTAAATTTCTTTTCCGTTTGCATAGATGGAAAGGTGAGCATGAAAAGCCACATAGACAGGTGGTGGTTTTATCTACCTTGTGCAAGCTTCAATATTGCAGCAGTTATAAAGATGCTGAGAACTTTCTTGAAAACATCACCATCCAATATGGAGCTTAAATCGCCCGAGCCATTCCAAGCGATGATTATCATTGCCTTAATTAAAGAGAATAACCCGTAAATCTCATTGGATTGAATGGATGTAGATTGAAGTTAGTAAAGGCTGTACAGAAAAACAACCAAATCTGGAACTATTACCTGTAAAGATAGTATATAAAAGTTCCACATTCTATCAAAACTTCTAAATACATGCCAAAATGTGCGTATCTCAACAAAATTAATTTTGCTAATCCATCGACCTCCAGCATAAGCTCCATTTTCCTGTTTTCCAAAATTAAACAATTATTCGGGATAAATCATGAAGAGAGATTACTTCAAGCAAAGAAGTCCATGACATCTATCCAAAGAGAATATCTTCGGTACTTTCGGTTCTTTACAACCAATGATCAGGTTATATCTTAAAGTTAAAACAGTTTATATTTAATGTGTCACACTCTGTAAGGGAAGGATCCTATGCTCTACAAGTATATAAGACTTTTACCTAGCAAAGACCATATTTCTCATATAAATACCATTTACAGAGGGATGGTATCTTTTTTACTTTCCTTTTTTCAATCAAACTTTCCTTTATTCCAAAATGGTATTTTTTTTATTACTCCAAAATGACAATCCTTCTTTTTTCTGGTAACGTATCTAAAAAAAGAAACCGTGGATTCTTGCACAAGCATTTTTATATTGAAGGAAAGTCCAAAAACCACATCCTTTACTCTTATTTTAATGATGACAAGTAATGAAATATGTTATACCTCATCTTTGTGATGTTGCTCAAGAGGAAGAGGCACAGAGAAGAACTCAGAGTCAACACGCATGGGCCAACCTAGCCGGAAACAATCAACTGACCTACAATATTGGAATAGTAATCCTTTAACGAAATACATGGTTATAAAGAGAAGCAAGCGGATAAAACCTAAGCATAATACCAAAAATATTCGTTTAAATCATCATAGTTTCTCCACTGAGAATGCTTCGATTTTCCTTTATAACTCCTCTTAGATTCCTGTGAGATCGAAAAGTTGAATAAAACATGTAGAAATCAGCCAATTGTTGAAAGTAAACTAAAATAGTTGTGCAGCTCATACAAAACCAAAAGCACACCTTGGCTATTGTATCATATATTGGTTTTACTACTTTTGTCAGAAAAGCCTCATTTTCACCACCATAAGCCGGCTTTACAGGTTCACCGGTCAGTGGACTAACATTCCCAGCTAACATCCCATACAGCTCAAATGCCATCTAGGTACATCAAGAAGAAGAAATGATAGTTAAGTTATGTTAAGTAAGTATTTTCACATTCAAATCGAATAAGATTAATGCGCTTAATAGTTAGAACTTGGAATTATCAAACCATATTTAACATAAATCAATCTTGGACTCTTTTTGTTATTCTCTCATCTCTCTCCCCAATAGTATTGTGAAGGAAACAGCACTATAATGATTTCTGCAAATTAGCTTCTCAATTGATTGTAAATACACTTTAAATAGGAGATCAGTCACAGCATAGACACGTACAATTTCCCTTGAACACTTTTTATTTATGATATGAAAGCCACCTACAATGGATATGCAGGCTTATCTGGGTAAAGTTGATAATCCTATTCAAGTGCTGATTGAGAATTTGACCATTACAATAGGCGGTAAGCCCCCGGGTACTGTGTGCTTGTTGTAGTAACTCTATTTTATGGCCGACGAATAAAGTGAACGGAGTTTCTAAGTTGTCCAACACAGAGGTTGAGTATCAGATTATGACAGCAGCATGTGAACTTACAAGGTTAAAGCAGCAATTGATATTAGTAGAGGCCAGAAAAAATGGAAATTATGGAACTAGTAAGTGTAAAAAAAAACAGAGATTAGGTTCCATTTCTTTAGTGAGAAGCTCCTTTCAAGACAAATAGCTATTGACTTTGGTTGGGATGTAAGTCTTACATTGTCTATCTCATTCTCTTAGGCATTTAAATGCATGTTGGTCTACTCCCCTCATTACCAATTGGTTTTGAGATGGAAACTTAGCATGGTATCAAAGTCACTGCCCAACTTCTCTTCGGTTATCATGGAACAGAATATGCAATTTAGTCGTCATGGGTCAAAGGTAACCATTCGTATGGTTTGACAGGCTCCCGTGGAGAGGGCATGTTGGGATGTAAGTCTCATAATGTCTGCCTTATTCTCTTAGGCATAATTTGAATACATGTTGGGTTAGTCATCTCATTGCCAATTGTTTTTTAGATAAAATCTTAACAACTTTGTAGAACGAATGATGATCATATAAATATAGAAGAGATATACACACACCATGACGTGCATTTTTTTACACTTCGTCTAAATCGACCACTTAGGTATCAAAGCACGCACAACTTTCATGGAAAATTAATAAAAACATATTAGCTAGAGTAAGTTTGTATTATAATAAAGACTTTTAATGATGTTCATTATAGATTATACTTACATGATGATAGATATAACAAAGGCATTCTGGCATAAATCTCAAATTTGCAGCTTCTCCCCATATAAGAAGATATAGACCCATGTACAATAATTTGCGTTGTTGCACTTCTTGTTGAATGGTTGGCAACCTAGCAATCATCCACACAAAAATTAAAATTAAATACGAAAAAGAAAAGACAAATGAAATTATATTACAAATTCCTATAGTAACCACTTCAGCATAACTAAGGTGGTGGTTAGAGGATATGCATTGGTGTATCCAAGGAAATGATCTAATTCCTACTTGTATCAAACAACAGAAAGAAAATTGCATTTTTACATATAGATATGTGTGTGTATTACCTATTAGATATATAAAACCGTTATCATTCATGTATCTTCACCTGATAGCTTAATATTTTGGGAGAGTTCAGCATGACATATATCATATCCTCTATGCCGAGGTCTAGAGTTTGACCTTTGCTGCTCCCATTTTTCAAATAAAAGTTTATTTTTTGCACAAGGTAGGTGAGTACGAAAGGGTGTGTTAGATATATAAAACCATTACAGTTCATGTGCCTTCTTCACCTAATAGCTTAAAATTTTGGAAGATTGGGTTCGTGACATAAACTTCTCGCAAGATATAGAATTATGTTTGCTTTCATTATGGACACTCGGGTCACGTAGGCCAATAGTTGAGCCAAGACGAGGTTGGTTCAAAAGCATGATGGTTTCTAGCCAAAGTTCAAATAGGAATATATAGGACCATGCAGTTTAACTTGATACTCCACAAAACTAGTATATGTAGTAATTACTGGATTAAGAGATGCATATCTCACCAAAGGCTACTTTTGCGACCCAAATACTTGCACCACTTTTTGTAGTTTCTGAAAAGCTTCTTCATCACGTCTGTTAAAGCACGATCATCCAACTAGATAGGGAAAAAGCAGTGCGTAAGAGGGAGGAAATTATGCCGAAATTAGAAAATAAAGGTCCAGGCCATAGCAATGCATAAAAACAAACCTTGGGCTGTTGATCAGGTTTAGGATTTTGTCTTATATGTACATTTGCAAGCAAAAGAATCATGTGCTCCCTTTGATTTTCGACATTGCCCTTCTGCACATGAGTACATAGAAGATAACCAAAGTATGTAACACAAAAACCAAACAGTAGACACAGATCAATGCAGTCACTACCTGAAAACCAAACATCAACTGAAGCCAGTCCAGAATGTCTTCATTTTTGCTCCCATGATCCCTTGGCCAAGGCAAACCCCTGATCGTACGGAGTGCAGCGGCAGCAGCTTGAATCTATTAGAAAAAAATGGTTAAAAAAAGAAAAGAAATTTTAACAGCAGCTATTCATCGGCTAAAAGTCGTAATGTTAAGTTGGCACTGGCTGGGTAAAAGGATGAGTAAATTGTTAACTATTTATTTCTTCATTGCCCAACCAACTAAACGACAATGTAATTAGGCACTAAGTTTCTGATTCAGTGGTTTTCCAGCATTTTTACTTATCCTTTCCCTAGCTTCAATAGGAATGAATATATAGTTCTACTACAAGTTATTACCTCTTGGAACCTTTTAAATCATGAAACATCAACTGAAACAAAAAGGGATCAAAACATAATGAAAGAGAACAAACCTCGGGATATCTCATTATAGCCTCTTTCCCACTCTCAGGATCAAGAGGCAAAATATTATACGGGGCATATAATTGCTTCTTCTCCTCAACCTTAGTATGAGCTTCCAAAATCTATAATATAAAATCAAAAGTAAGTGAAATAATCAAAATAAAAATAAACAAGGAAGAATTTAAAACACTAGGTTCTTTATTTCTGCATTTCATTTAGTAACTAATAGAATCGTATAATGAAGGCGTGTGAAGCAGAATGACCGCAATTTTACCTCATCATCAACTTCAACAGCCTCTGTTTGATTAACTGCTCTCAAAACCTCAAATAAAACAGCAGCAGTTTGATATGCTTTTGTGAGCTGAGCACTGCGGAAGTAAATGAAGTTAATACTAATATTAGCTTATATTATAGGTATGTTCACATATAATCATGTCATCCTTACCAAAATGATATATATATATATATAATCACGTAATATAACAGGGCTATAATCAAATCAATGGTCATATTAATGATTGATTTAGATCGAAAACTCACCGGTCCTTATCAGCGGCATTTTGTAATGCTTCAATATACTTTCTGTAGTAATGCTGATAAAAGCTCTGCATTTCACGAGCATCACTCTTTACCCTTCCCGCCAAGGTTGTGTCATTTTCCTGTAAAGGATGGAAAGTACATCCACGTATTTAGATTTACGATGAAAAACTTTCCAATCTATTCAACAATAATAACATGGAAAGCATTTTTCATGAAGCCTTTTACTCGTACATTAATATACTACAATTAAATATCACTAAAAGAACATTTTTCAATTCTTAATTGTATAATTTAGTAGTCAAGGAAGGGAATGATAATAAATATGTTAGATATAAGAAAGAAAACAGTGGCGAAATTCTTAACAGATACAATCAGAAATTCACCCTTTCTAGACGTTGAAGAAGAGCGGTTTTGAATTGGCGAACACCACGCCCACTAGATGTAGGATCTAGTCTGTGAGCTTTTTCAAAGGCATAAAACCGACCTGGTTACAAATCAAGACATGCATTAGATAAAGAAAAGCACTTCAAATTTCAGAAAGCTTCTCGTTACTGTCAGATATAAACAAAAAACATAGTTTCAGATACCCGAAGTAAGTATACAATAATTTGATAAAATCAACAAATTATGAGCTCTAAAAATATATCTTATCGATGTCCTAACCCCTAAAATGAAAGAAATAAGGAAACTCGCATAAGAAAACTGTCTCGTTTCTTTGTCAGTGTTGAAGAACCAGAAACTACCAACCGTTAACATTTTTAAGAGCAAGAAACTTAATAACGAATTAAGAAAATCATAATGCACTCACTACTATGAATATCTTTACAAATAAAATTAAGCATTCATGCAAGGATTGGTAAACAAATGCCATAAGATTTTCTACACACAAAACACGATAAAATATACAAAGCAATATTTAATACAAACCTCAGCAGCATTTCCAATCAAATTAAAAGATAGAAAATAAAGAGAATATAGCAGCAACTTACAGAGATATGCAACTCTTGGGTTGCTAGCCTCTACTTCATTAGCGACACGAAGAATGGGAGCTACCTCGACCAACGACGAGGGCACGACTTCACTGTCCAAGATCGGGTCTGCTCCTAAATTCCCAGCAGTCTGAGTCCGCAGTATCCGCCTTTGCGGTTGCTGATCAGACCCCCTTCTATAAGACATCTTGATGCCCCGATTTAACAATCTATATCACTTCTACCACTTATAACTAATTCACTACAGAAACAGCAACATGGAAAGTATTTAGAAATAGTATATGCCAATTATAGGAGATTGTGGTACATCAGAAAAGGAGAAAACTGAACCTTCAAAATTATGTTATAATAATCACTTCTCAATACAGTTATTCAAAAGGAGACACATACTAAGCTGAATGTGAATAAATTATTTGGCACAATCAAAGCTCCAACTTTTTTTCTTCCCTTTTTCTGTCTCTCTCTCTCTCTCAAAGTAAGAAATTAAGATTGGAACAACCATAAGGGGATAGGAGCATTAAAATGCAACACTGAATCTGATTATACAAATCTTATAATCCAGTAATGAGAAAAAGTTATCTTCCATAGGAAATTAAAAGTTAAATATTAATGAAAATCCATTTTATATGTGTTATATAGAATACATATCACTAGAAAAGGGAAATTGACATAGAAGGAAATTCCTCAACCCCTAGTGTTATCTTCAGTTAACATAAATAGTAGAAAAACAAGTTCAAATTTTGAAACTTGGAATGAAAAAACAAATTCCCAGTTGTAACAAAACCTGAAAACAAACCTCAAAAAGCCATGTATAACTCTATCAACAGAAGCTGTAACTTTTTCAAGTGTTAAGGGACAATCTGCAAGACATAAAAACAAATCAAGCAATAGATTATTCACTATCAACCCAACATGTAAAACAGCAAAAAGGAACAACTTTTACAAAAATCAAGTTGTGGGTATGAATAGAAAGAAGATCAAGTTAACCACTTGACATCAAAGGATATTATTATTATTAAAAAAAGGTGAAAATAAAAGAAGAAAAGTTAGAATAAAGTGAGGAAAGTTACATAGCCATATTTAGAGATAGTAGGTTAAGTGAAAGAGTAATAGTTGGTGAGTGTTAACATGAATGAGTTATACCAACATAGAGAGAAGAAGATAGATTCATTTCATGTGCATGACTTACTTGGTTCTTCTGTTTCAAGTCAATGTGTTCTTCAGCGGGCAAAGCTTGTCCAATCAGATAATGCCACGTCATTACATGTGACTTTTTTGTCCCATTTCGTTTCCATGGTTTTATAAGCTGTCCTCTGCAACTTCTATTTTTTCTATTTTTACTTTGTGACATGAGTGAGAATTTTTTCCATTAATGAAAATTAATAGGTAAGTAATTCAAAAATCAAAGAAAATTATAAATTTTATTGACTTATTTATCCTTCTAGTTATAATAAAATTACACTTTTGTCATTATATATAAAAGGAAATATACATTTGTCTTTCTATTGATGAAGATGTTATTTATGATAGATTATAGGATTTAAGATAAGATATTTTTTATGTTAAAGCAATGTTATTAAAACCATACTGGTTATCAAACCGGTTAGGGTACTGGTATAGTGGTATAGTGGTTCAACCAGTGGTTCAGTAATTAAACCGCATGCCGGTTAAACCGGACATACTTGCTTAAACCTATAACAAAAAAATTCAAATAAGTAGATATTCATATTTATAATCCATATTCATAATTTATTTCAAATTCACACAAACAAACAACATTAAGTCTTTAATAAAATCAAAGTCTAAAGTACAAAACATATATTTATCCAAAATTATCACTTAACAAACGCAAAATACAAATAAATGACCCAAGTATCAATCATTGAAGTTGAAGAATTGGTGAAGAATTGAAAATTTGAAATTTAAAAAAAAAATAATGTACAAACCAACCGGTTTTGACCGGTTTTGACCGGTTTTGACCGGTTTTGACCGGTTCTATTGCATATGCGGTATAACATACGTACCGTACCGGTTAGGGGTCCGGTTCACCGGTTTTCCGGTTGAACCGGCCGGTACGGCACGGTTTTCAAAACTATGTGTTAAAGTATAGAGAGGCGCCTAGTGTCTTGGTCTTGGAGAAAGAAATTCAGTGTGTTTGGAATAGCACAAGAAAATAGATTATGCTATTATAATCTGTCATTAAAATAAGGATATATGCATGAGATATGAAAAATGTTTTTTTTGTCCTAAAAATAATCTTGTTCTATAATCTTAGTTACTTAATAAAAGTTAGATTACAAAAAGAAAGTTACTTTCAAAAAAAGCACAAAAGTTGTAATAAACATGCACTTGGTAAAAGAAGACAAAAAAATTTGACTTTAAAGCTGGGAATGGACGGTGAACAGCATATTGTACATATTTTTTTATCTACCATGTGCTATGGAGCTGCTATATATATTATATATATATATATACTCTTTTGGGTAAATTTAGATATTTTTTTTTGTTATTGTTTGTGATAGTTTTCTAAATAAAATATAATAATATATATTTTTTAAACGGCTAAATATTTATACATTGTTTTTTTGTAAAGTATATAATAATAATGACAAGATTATTTGTGTATTTTATTTAATTTTAAGTACTTTTTATTTTAATTATGTAGCGGATGGTTTGTAAGTTGGCATGTCCATAGAATATGCAAAATATGATATTTAATGTCATTTTTCATGTTTAGAGTGGAATAGAGAGGACAAACCTAATTACTAATAATAGCCCTTATTGTCACACAAACTTTCATGACATTTTGGACAAAGAAATACATGAAGGAAAAAACAAAATAATAACATTAGTGGAGAGTAACAAAAGTGATGACTTAAAATTGTTATATTTTTTATTCAGAACAGCACATGTGAGAAGTGAATAAGAAGCTTAGGGGTGATTCATTTTGCGAAATAGAAAGATTGAATGGGAGAGGAAGAAACACTTCCAGTGTTGTTCAAGAATTATCATTAACATTTAATGGGTAGACAATATGAATTTATTTTTATTTTTAATAACAAAAATATAATTTCATTGTAATTAAAATGATAATTGTATTTCCCTTTGTTTTCTGAAGTATTTGTCTCTTCGTTAACAGAGATTAGGGTTGAGCATGAACCGAGTTGGGATGAGTTAAGGTTTGTCCTTATCCGATCTTAAATGTTGGTTAAATCATTTTTGTGCACTCATCCGACCCTAAATATTCATCGTGTCAGACTTTAAACACGAACCCGACCTAATTAAATATACGCATACTCATTTTAGATAAAGTATTCTCAATATTATTTATTATTATGAATATGTAATTTGACATATACAATAATATATGTATATATATTGTTAATCATGTATATATGATGAAAAAATTAGAGAATCAATGATACTTTCGACAAAAAACATCATTAATCTGTATACACTTGAATAGAAGCAGATACAAACATAATGAGTGATTGACTATGAGACAGACTGTGTCAACTCATATTTGATCTATAACTGACCCTAAATATTGACTGGTTCTAATTTTTTAACCTCAATCGGTACAAAATGAAACCTGTCCTTAATAGATAATATCCTCCCTCGACCTATAGCTAATAGCTATATTATTATGGGCAGTGTATAAATAAATTTTATTGGTCACACGCAAACACATCTCAGTCTTTCTTTATTGCCTAAAACAAGAAAGAAAAAGATGCTGATGAAGATCACTTGTCCTAAAATGTTGTCATTAACCATGTTCCAATCAATAATATTGTGTTACGTTATTTTAAAATTTATGTCACTTTTCACTAAAAATATATATTCTTATGACTTCTCATTTCCATTATCTGATTAGCTATGACAGGGTTGATAACATCATTTTGGAATAGGTGATCCATTATTTTTCTATACTTCTGCATCTTACAACGTCCTTTTCACTTTTAAGAACAAACAAAAGTTCTAGGAAATTAATTCGGGCATGGATCGTAACATAAGGCAGCTTTGATGGCTATTGTCTCTTTTTAATATTTACTATTGGTTAGAAGTGAGAATAATAATTAATATAGATCATTTAATATTATTTTAAACATTTAAATTAAAATATAATTATATATAACTTTTTAAGAATGAGGAAAATGAAAAGGGATGAAGTTTGGGTGGAGTGATGGGGAGAAATTGTTATTTTTAATTTTAAGATTGATGTTACTAAAAGATCTTCATATGTCAAACATTTTATAGTATGCAATACTAACATGTTCCTAACTAAAAAGGGAGGTTCTCCTTATTAGCAAACTCATTTAAATTATTATTTAACAACCTCCACACAATCTTATATATATATAATGATTAATCAAATCTTCATTTTTCCTTATTGATTAATAGTTTATTACAAATTAAATTTTCACCTAGGTGAATTTTATTTTGCTTTCTAACTTAGAAATTATGCTTCAGGATATAATGACTTTCCAAAAAATGGAATATAACTCTCAGATTTAACATAGTTGGACGAGAATTTTCACTATAAAATGGTTCAACCCGTATTAAATGGTACTTTGGATGTGATAAAAGAAATGATTTTATTTTATGAAGTTTGGGTGTGACTCCTCTAAAATATTTACCCACCTTATTTTACTTCTTCCACCATCCAAAATCTTACAATGCTCCTATGATTCTAGAGACAAGTCCATACTCTCTTCAAACATGTTTGCCCTTTTCAATTCTTAGCATTTGTGTATTAAATTTCAGTTTCTCTCTCTACATCATCATAATCTTCATCTTTATTTGTTGTCTTTATCATTAGTTAGTATTTAATTCTACTTTTTCCTTATTTTTTATTTTAAGTTAATTTATTTTATATTCCAAAGGCATTTACATATTGTGATATTAAACTATGAGAAAATACATTTTTGGGTTTGATGAATTATATTGGATGATAATATTACGCACACTACGATCTTTCGGTATAAACAATATACTGAAAAAAATCACATCATTTATTTTATAATTGTTATAAATTCTCGGTTAAAAAACATCTTCATGGCAAGAAGAAATTTTCGCCAAGAAACAAAATAATGTCACTCTCTTTGGCTCTTAGCTAGTGATTCAAGTTGATATTGGAAAAAGAAATCAGTGTTAAAAAATAAAATTAAAAAAATGTACGTACAGTAAAGTTTTACACGATTTTCGTTTATCATTTACAACTTATTTTTAATTATTTTTTAAAAATTAATATAAATAAATGATGAATAATCGAGTGCCTGTATATAAATCTTTACACATATAGATATTATATTAAAAAATAAATATAAAATGATGGAGTGCATGATTTGTAATAGATGTTTATTATGAATGCACTCTCAATAGTAAAGTTTTTGCAGATCATTCATGAGTATTAATAATTTAAAAAAAATACATATGACAATGTAAGAGTTTTTCAATGTCAATACATTATTTAGAAAATAATGTATCTCCTATTATAATGAGATAAATTATCTCATTCAGCCACTAAAATCGTGACATATATACCATTTAATCATTTTCTACAAAAATATTTCTAAAACTAAACAAAACAATACACATGTCATTCTTTTACTGGGCCAGAGACGTAAGTTATCTCATGATATGAGAAAATACTTTATTCTCTTATATTTAACCATAATTGATTATTAAATATAAGTGATACAAATAAATGAACTTTCTGTATATAAATATTTACACCAATAACATATAAATATTACACCCTTTCATTTCTTTATTAAAAATCAATGATGATTAATAAATGAATGATGAAATATGCATCTAAAAAAATATTACAAGGCATAAATATCAAATCTATGTAACAGTTCTAATATGAGAAAAAAAATGTATACACTTTTATAATATATGAATTTTATATATTATCACTGCAAAAATCATCACCCATGTTTAATGATCATTAATTTTTCAACAAAATTTATACAAAATAATAATGTGCATAATACATACATATTACACTCTTCAAATATACCCAAACATTGTGTGAATTTATAGTTGATTACTAGTTTGACATTAAGATTCCTATCCTACTTGTCAATTTTGTTATAATGCTTTTGAAGACATTAATCATCTTGCCATCTTGGTCTCAATAATTGAATGAAGTGGATTGTAACATAGGCAAATGGTACATCACCTTTAACAAATGTCATTAAAAAAACTTATACGAAGAAATATAAAATATGTAATATATAGATTATCAAAATAACATTTTTTTGTTTATCAATTAAAAAATAGAAATAAATTAGACACAAATATGTAACATTTGATTTTTATACAATGTCATTACAAAATTTGTCATTGATGTTTAGTTTTATACAATATCATTATAACATTCCTCATTTATGTTTAATCTTCATTTGAAAAAATAATACAATGAGTACGGAATATCTTATCAGTGCATAAATATTACACTTTATACTAAAAATTAGCATTAGACAGGAAAACAAGGTGAATAGAATGTGCCAATTGCTCATCTCATAGCTCGCCGCCGTTGCTTCCAGCGTCACCGGCCGCCGCTTGGTACACCGTGAGTTTGTTACAATTTTTTTGAAGGTTTTTTCCAGATAAACTTATTGCAATAAGCTACAAGAACTCATAAACTATTTTCATAAGCCACTCTCATAGGTCAAAATAAGCTCTCTGTAGGCTCTTGTGGTGTTTTCAATTGTTTGCGATTAATACAATTGCGGGGAAATGCGGCTAATGCAGCCGCAATCGCAGGAAAATGCGGCTAATGCAGCTGCAATTGCGGTCGTGATCTTGTTGAGTAGACTTTGAAATCGCAATACTGCGGTCACAAGTAGGGTTGTGGGGTGCAATTTAAAACACTAGGCTCTTGTAAACAACCCCTTAGTTAACTTTTTTTGGTTCCTTAATCATTGCCTTAGGCTTAGGGTAATCGATAGCAAATTAATTTGGTTACTTGATGATGTTTGATAGGACTTTCAAAGAATATCAATGGCTTATAGACGTTGCCTCTTGATAAGACGGAACATCGATCGGAAATGCCAGCCGTCTTTCACTTATGTTCTCCAAAGCGATGAAAAGAAACGTGAGCGCCGTGATGAAAAATCATCTACAGCAGGCATTAGTAATTTTATCCAAACAAGGTCCTTTGGGAGCTCTCCTAATGGATGGACGGGGTTTGTTGCCCCTTCTCGAGATAGAATGCTTTCAAATGGATTCCTTTCTCCGTGCTCTGGATATAATTTGTGCCGATATATGTCAACAATCAATCACGGTTCTGATAAGATTGACGTAACGAGCGATGTAGCAGATGCTGTCGCAGACGCAACCATCCAGACTGTTGCTTCTCAGGCTCCTAGTGTTAGTGAAGTTGCAATTGCTGCTGCTGATTCTTTTTTACCTGTCAAGTTATTGCAGTTCCTTATAGATGGTGTGCATTCTTACACTGGCTTAAACTGGTGAGTTTATACTTACCTGATCTCTTTACTGTCATAATGAACTATTAAATACTGCTAAATGTAAACAATCTCCATGATTTCTTTGTTAATTCCAAGATAGTTCAGAATTGCATTCATGCATGACAAGTTGTCATTGGTAGATTTTTTTATTTTACGTGATTTTTGGTGTGAAGTGTGAACTGTATATTTTCTTTCTCTGGTGATTGCTAAGTTTGGGATTTTAACACCTGAAACGTACTCCTGACGCCCCGGGACTGAATATCTAGAGTGTGAAGTTTGTAGGAATGAACATTTGGAGTTTTTCTGGCCCAACATAGTTATAGACTTTGACACCCGCTTGAATGAGAAAGAATGAATGTTCTTATTTCTGAATAATAACTTACAATGTTTTTCATTATGTGAGATAATTATTGACCTTAAATAGTAGCAAAAATAAGGTATAAGTAATCTACCCTGATAACTGAACAATTTACAGTAATTACAAGATATTGATTCTCCAATGGCATGTTTACTCGTAGTTTATCAATGATATGGTGGCACATAGATTTTGAAGGAAAACTCTTAACCTTATTCTCCTTTGTTTCAGGTGGGCAGCCATAGTTATGACGACTGTCTTGATTCGAATTGCAACAGTTCCACTCTTAATAAATCAACTGAAGGCCTCTTCTAAGTTTGAAGTATGTTGTGCTGCTTGTGGCTTGTTTTTGTTTCTTGCTAAAAATAAAGTGATGGCAATGTTATTTCCTCCTCATATGTCGTGATTGGAGTGGATACAGTTTAAATTTGGAGGGAACTGTTTCCCCTTCATCCCCTTTCCCCTCTTTCGATTAAGATCTCACTAACATGAGTTGGGGAGGGTTAATTCTCTCACCTTCCTGTTCTTTCCCTCTTTTATTTTCTTCTGATTTTTCCAGAAATGTTCTCAAGCTTGCTGTAGTTGTTATATCTATAATGAACTTCTATATTTTGATCTGTCTCGTTGCCATAGCTTACCATATCATGTTATTGCAGCTAATCAGACCTAAAATACAGGAGATACGGGAACAGATACAAAAGAAGGTAACAGTGTCACATGTCATCAAGTATTTTTTAAATTATTAGTAATAGTGGTTATATCTGGAAATTGATATGCAAGTATGTGCTACGCCATTGTATCGATACGCAAGTGTGTTAAGTTAGCGAGGTCTCACAAGTTCTATGGCCTTGTATTTATCTGAAATTGTTAGAAAAAAACTGACTAATTTTCTGAAGATTTTAGTTTGTTCGCCTGTAGGTTATCTGCCCAAGTGATCTGTCTTGGGTAAAACTTTGGGGTTCAAAATAAACTCCACTTCACTAATCTCTTTTGCTCCACCATGTAGGGTCACTACATTCTTTTGTACTAGAGTACTTAGATGATGAAAATAGTGTAAATAAAATTTCATCTTTACACTAAAAGCATACTAAGACGAAATTTCTTTACACCTAAAATCACGTGTACACAACATGCACCTTGGTTGCTGGATGTGCATTCCTTAACCTTGTGCCTATTGACACTGCTATTATATACACTTTCTTCCTATATTGTTTTTATAACATGTTATAACAATCTTGTATATTCATTTTCCACTTTGAAAATCACCCTAAGCCTTGTCTTGTTGTTGGAGAAAAAATATTAGTTTTGATTTTCTTACTCGCATGCTATCAAACATTCTAACCGAAATAACTTTTTTCTCTGATCGCAATAAAACATTTATTTCAGGATATGGATCCCATAGCTTCTGCTGAAGGTCAGCTAAGGATCAAGAATCTATTTCATCAGTATGTGGTTTCTCAGTTTGATTGTAAAAGATATCCTTGACATTATTTTCATGGTCTCTTCCACTCTACAGCGATTAATAGTCATGTTTGAACCTCCCTATCTGATATACTAACTGCATTCGGTGGTATAATGTATCAATGGAGCAATCTTTGTGGTGACTTGTGATTCCCAAAGCAAAAATAAATCGTATCAACTCTCGTGGAATGGTACTGTGGCTAAAATACATCTGGTGCTTCTGCTCAGTGAATGGAAAATGTTGCATCTGAAAACATGCAAATAAATTGATATTTAAACATTTTTTCTTAGATGCATGATCATTGAATATAATATATATTTTAGAAGAGTTGTTATTTTTAATATTTAAGAACTTTGACATGACTGGTCTATCTTTGGTTCTCCGGAACAGTTATATAAAGCTTTAAATCAAACTTCATGGATCTTTTATTCACTAAATATAATTTCTCTGTGTGATGGATATGCAGACATGGTGTGAGTCCACTTACGCCATTGAAAGGTATCTTTATTCAAGGTCCTATCTTTATCTTTTTTTTCCTTGCGGTAAGTGGACTTTCACTTTGATTTTCTCCCTAGTTGTATGAGTTTGAGAAACCTTTATATTTCGTATATCCATTCACATTCTTTATATATTTACAGATAAAAAATATGGCTGAAAAGATGCCATCATTCGAGCATGGTGGAGCCTACTGGTTTGTTGATCTAACAACACCAGATACGTTGTACATTTTTCCAGTTTTGACTGCATTATCATACTTAATAACAGTGGAGGTGAGCATTTTCCTTTCACAAACATTTCTTTCAATTCATTTCAGTATTCTCTTTTAAGATTAAGGGTGAGCCTCGGTACAACGGGAAGGTTGTTTGGCTTGTGATTTGGAGGTCATGGGTTTAAATCTTGGAAACAACCTCTTTTCTTTCGAGGTTAAGGCCTATCAAGCACGAAAACTTCAATATCCTTCACGTATCCGTATCCGATACTCATTAATATGTATCCAAGGAGTCTCAATTTTTTTATTTAAAATAAATATATTAAGTCCGTTATTTTACGGATACATTTCAAATGTTTTTCTGATACACATCCAAACTACCATACGAAAGCATTTTAAGAAAGATAGAAAAGAAGATAAAAGCATAACACACAATCAATCAAATAGAAGAGATAAATATAACACTTAATCTACCAAGTAGAATTTTAGAGAGAGGGGATTGCATAGAGAAGGAAAAAAGAAATGTATTTGCATAATGATGAACAATAATTATTCGAGATCAATACTATTCTAGTTTGTGGGCATAAGTAATGATTTCGTATGACAATATGATTTTCATTATATATTTAGTGATCTTTAAGTAGGTTCTTTATTTGGAATTTCATAATAACATTTATATGCTTATTATGTTTTATGAATTTTATATGCATATCTTATATATGTATCCCAAACATATTGTATCATGTATTTTTTAAGAATATGTGTATTCACATATTATATTCGCATCAATGCTCTTTAAGTTAAGGCTCCATACATCTATCCCAAACCTGAATTTTTATCCAGTCAATCTGCTATAATACTAGCCAATTCATAAGATATGAAAACATTTTTCTAATGAGCGGCAAGAGTGGTGTTATGTTATAGTAAATGGTGAACTGACCCGCTCGAGTCTGGTATTTTTCATCCATGCTGTTAATGTGTTATATGTTGTATTGTGGTTCCAACATATATTAATTTATTTCACATTGTTCCTCAGTGTGATATGAAAGAACGCTTGGAAGGAAATGCTTATGCTGGCATCTTGAAAAATGCAGCTAGAGGTTTTTCTGTTCTTACAGTTCCATTCACCATGGGATTTTCTAAGGTAAACTTTCCTAGCTTAGATACTCCTCAGTAATATTGTGATTAACGTTATTATGAAGGGTGTTTAAGCAAAGCAAACATTTCTGCAATGTGCAATCCCTGCTTTTATGTATAGTATAGGTATAGATAGGTTTTTTATTATTGGTCTTCAAAATTTTATACATTGTATTTTATCTGTAATATCTAAAGATGTGTGAGGCCTCATTAATAGCAGAAATAATAGCATATAGCTGATTTGGAAAGAAAAGGATTGCTTGTGTGCTTGCCAATTATCTTCTAGCTACGTTTTTTTGCTTTTGTTTGTCATTCTATGTAGTTTGAACTTGTATTTGTTTATTAATATGCAGGCTATATTCTGCTACTGGATTACATCAAATTTGTTTTCAATTATGTATACACTTGGTAAGGGGTTTCAAATTTTTAATCTGCAATATTGCTTTGTATTTCACATTATTCTCCACTTCAATAGGGTGAAAGTTGGCTTTGTTATCATGAAATACATATTGCTTGTGCCATTGATTCCACTTCAATCTTGCACGGCTAGTTTGAGTGGTTGAACTGATGTTTTGATAATGTCAAGATTTCATCTCAACCAATTGACCATGAGAGGAGTAGCTCAACATATATTTAAACCATGTCTAGGAGAATGAAGCAGACAATGTGAGACTTACTCCCCAACATTCTCCCTTCCATAGAAATCTGGGTTACCTTTGCTCCATGAATAAAGATCATCTTTTGGCCCATGTGAACCGGAAAGAAATTGGGCTTTGGCTCTGATATCATATTAAAGTTTAATATCGAAACCAACTGACAATGAGAGAAGTAGCTCAAGAAGTATTTAAACCATTCCTAAGACAATGAGGTATGCAATGTGCGACTTAGTTCCCGACATGCCCCCTCTATAGAAGCTTGTCCAACCAGTTGAAAGGTTACCTTTGACCCATAAATAAAGGCTTCTTTTGACCCATGACAACTAGAGAGAAGTTGGGCTCTGACTCTGATACCATGTTAAAGTTTCATCTCAAAACTAATTGGTTATAAGAGGAGTAGCCAAACGAGTATTTAATCCATGCCTAGGAGAATGAGGAGTGAGATATAGCACTTACTCCCCAAAAGATTATATCAATGAATTTGAATGCCTTTCTGACAAAATTATTCACAGTCTGGTGGCAACTGCTCAGTAGTCAGCCCCTTTCCATTGAAAACATGTTTGCTTTATAAATCACTCCAAAAAAAAGTTAACATGTTTCCATCAATATTTTATCCTATTCAAAATTGGGATAACATTCCCATAAAATGTGCCACAACCTTCTGCAATAATGCATTCTGAGAGTTCTTTTTTATTCACTCATGCCTAAGGACAATTATAATAGCACCTCCATCATCTTATTCTCCTGTTATTATTTTTTAAAAGGTTAATTTCCTTTAGGTATGTTGGTGAGCTGGTTTTTGGAGAATAATGAAGGGAAGGGAAAGGCTTGGGAGCCATGAAATACACTTGTAAGATGTATCTCAATTCTTCCATTTTCTTCCTTCCCCTCCAAAATACAATTCGCTAACAGACAGTAAGTTGAAGATTCGAACATTCTGTTTGGAATATTTTCTTAGGCCATGTGGTAGTGTGCCTTAAATCATGTTGATGCTATTTGTGGCACTTAATTAGAGGACTAACAATATTTCATAAAGGGAAATAATTTGCATGTGATTCTTTTATGCTTTACAAGGTTGGTTTCCATTTTCATACTTTTGTTACATGGTCTAGAGATTTTTATTATACAACAAATAACCCAATGCAAACTCTTATTGTAATTTTACAGTGGTTAAAGTTCCTGGTGTAAGGAAATCTCTGGGACTTCCTCAAAAATCTGCTGTAGCACTAGCACCTGCCATTGCTCCACAATCTCCCTTTTCATTTCCAGCACCAAAACAAGCTGCATCGGCGAAAAACGGAACAAGCTTATTGCCAGATGAACCATCAAAACAGTATAAAAAGATTTCCTCTTCTCCTAACAATCAAAGGCTTAGAAGTTTAGAGAAACAAGTTAAAGGAAGAAAGAAAAACAAGAGGTGAGGAAATTTTACTTCTTCCTTAATCATGCCATCTAGTTTATGTTGCTAATGTACTGAGATTTTTTTATATCCTCAGATTAGGTGGAAATTAGGTGTTTATTCAACAAAAATAGGAAATGTTTTTCCTCAGAAAATGTATGATTGCTAGTAATTTTAGTGAGGAAGTTTGATTGATGGGTTTCCAAAATCTCTTTTGCATAACCTTTTGCTATCATAAAGTGAGACTTTTATTATTTCATTTTTACTTTTACTCTTTCATTCTTCACTCTTAATCTTTGATGGCATTGAAGTTCTTCATTTATGCTCAAAGCATGACCAATATATTTATTAAGCTTTTTCTTTTTTGTGATTTTGTCTCTATATACTACTCCTCATAAGGTACTTGACATTTGGAATTTGAGCAATGGGTCTTAGCTTTGATTTATGGGTATATGCTGGGCTCCTTTCCAGTATTGGACCGAAATCTTGATATGTGGCATCCAAAAAAATTTAAGGGTCCAGATTTTTTTAAATTAAATATTTTTTTTATAGAAAAATGTCAATTCCCTCACATTCCAAAATCCAGTAATAGAGATGAGTTCTGTTCATCTTCATATTTACATAGTGTATGAGAAAAAGAAAATATGGATATATTATAATACCATAAGAGAAAAAGGATTGTCAAACTCATGAGAACTAGAAAAGAAAATATGAACATATCCACATTTTGTCAAATTCAGCCCTTTCCACAAGACCCCTTTTGAATTTAGCACTTTCTGTAACAAATTCAATGTTCATTTTTAGATTGTAATATCCAAGCTTAAATGTTCATGTTATTGCAATTAGTAATACAAAATTTCAGCTTTCAAATAAATGAATTGAAAATTGAGATCTAAATTTTTATTTATTGCTTATACAATATGATGTATAGTTTTAACTACTTTCATATTCATGTTGATTAATTTATTAAATGTTGGTTTTCATACTCGTACATTACTGGCTTATCTTATATCTTTATAATAGTTTAAATCTTGCTAACCTTGAATATTTGACTCTTGAAATCACTGAGAAGAACTAAAATATAGATGAAAATGGTCTCTCACACAAATATAGGGGAATAATTAATGTATTTACAATATAAATTATTTACACTGTATCTATATCCTTAATTTTTATTGACTTTTACATAAAGTAATGCATATAATAAATGATTCACTATAAAAAATTTAAAATATTATTATGGACCTTCTGAAAACTCATGCATTGTTGAATTTACATTTATTGGATTTTTTGTTGTTGATATACCCAATATATTCTTTTATTCCATAAGTCTTATAATTATCTAATCTCTTTGAAAAAATAGATAATAGATGATAAATATTGTGTTATGAACTTTGAAAAAAAAATAGAGTAATGTCTATAACATAAATATTTATAAATTACAATCATGTTATCAAGTTAAACATTATATTATTTTTCTTATTTTGATTAATATCTTTTTAAGCACATTAGCAAAATAGTGTATCAAATTAAATGAGAATATTAAACCATATAAATTCCATTTTTCTTTTCTTAATTGTATACTTAATTATATTTAACGTCTACAACAAAAACATAATAAAGAAAATAACTTTTACAACGAAATTTAACATAACAGTTCACAATGAAAGTGTTGGTAAAGAGCATACAAAAGATATTCATACACAAAGTAAGAAATATTATGATGGTGATTATACTTCGACACATGAAATTCATTCTGAATTTGAGTCTATACTACCATTACTATAAACCAAAGTGATATTATTTTTTATTGTATCCATTTATTATATTGAAGTGAAGTTACAAATTATATTGTGTTTGAGATTGAGAGTCTAATAGAAATAAGATATTTAATAAATGAGTTATATTATGAATCGTATACGTAGACTTGACATCATGTCTTAACTCAAACACAAAACATTATATCTATAAATTTGGTTACATTGTGTATAATAATTATGTTAAAAAAGTTATGCATTAATATCAAATGAGGTATATATATTAAATATATTAAATATGATAACATTTAAGTAATTTTTTTAATATTATGCGGGCCGGCCCGCCACAACCGCAACCCGCTTAGGACAAGTTTGGACTACATTTTGATATGCATAAATTATATTCGGGCTTTTTAGCCCAGTCCGATTTAGCCCGAACCCGATGCGGGCTAATCCGAACTCGTCCAGGTAGCCTGTTTTGACACCTCTAATATACATAATATTACCTATTACATTTTTATTATTAGTACTGCTAGATAAAAATTAGATTCAACTGTACCCATAATCTTTTAAACATATTACATGACTTAGATATGGTTGCAATGCTAGTTCACTTCTCCTTTCTTGAAGTGAAGTGGATGGGAATCATTTCCAATACTAGATTAAGATTAGGACACATGGTGAAAAAAAAAGGTTTTAACAATCATAATTTAAAGTTTTAAAATAAAAAATAAAAAACATTACTCTTCTCATACTCCTCATACTAACCATAGTGTAGCTACTCTCTTCAACCTTGTCCCTTCCCCTTTATTTGTTGAACTTAATAATACATCTTACACATAACATGCAAACTTGCAAAGTCATTGCTCACCCACCAAATCCATCAAAATTTTGACCAATAGAAAAGTGATATTGTTAATGCTCAATAATATAGAGATAACCAATCAAGGGTAACCCATTAGGTTTAAAAGAACATTTTATATTCCCCTAATTAGATTTTGATTCATCTAAATAGAGTTCGTCGGTATAATTGACTTCGTTCTCTTGAAAATAATATTTTGAGTACATTTTTTGGGTACAATAGAAAGCCAAAACAAAACTAAAGTAAATGAGAGAGATTCAGATCCACATAAGGTTGAGAATCAAGCAGAACTGTCGACCAGGTCTTCATGTTTGTAGGCGAATGTGACCCAAGCTTAGCCACTTTGTTCACATCTCTATCAATAAACTTGACTTCAATCATCCAATTTCGAGATAGCTAGGTACGAATATTAGAGACACCTAGCAAAATATTGTCAAGGAGATACAGACACCATGAGGAATAATCTGCACTGCTTCAGGACAATCACTTTCAAAAATGACATTTTTGAAACCCAAATCCCTGGTCAGTTTCAAATCGTGCTCCATAACCAAGAGCTAAGATAGGAGAACCAAATCCAACGTTGAGTATTGAGAATGTTGAACAAAGGAGAACATTTTTTTCTCTTTTGGAATTTGGTAAAAAATAATAATTAGCATTTGGAAAATTTATCAAATCTCTAAAACTTTCCTGGCTTTGTAATGAAATTTCTGGGGGCCACTTTAAAAGAAGAGAAAATTTTGGGAACTAAAACAAGAGCTCCTCTACTCATCAATGATGTGCAACAATTTATTATAATAGTTTTCATTTTGAAAAACTATAAATAGTTGATTATATGAAGTGGAGTTTTAACCAGGGATGAGAAGTAAGAACAAATTTTACTTGGGTACCACATATTTATAAATTTATTTTTCAATTAAATTTTTATATATTTTATTTTAAAAATATATATTACATAATTTATTATTATTTTATAATAAATTAAACTTCGAATATAATAATAAATTTATATAAATACTTTATTATTTCTGTAATTATTATTTTTAAATTAAGGGAAAAAATCTAAAATGAAAAAAAACCTATTCCATAACGATTAATCAGCAAACCCTAGAACCACACTTCCAATCAAACCGGAAACAACAGACACTGCGAGACTCATAGCGCCACCACCTCGCAGCGGTTGCCGTGGCGGTTTGTTGGTTGATCCTTCCTCTTTACTTTATTCACTTCAAAGGTACAAAATTTACTATCACCCTTTCTCTCACACACTCCTACAATTTCAACAATTCAATGTAATAAACCTTTCACAATTTTGTTATATATATATATATATAAATCATGATTTATGTTAGAGTATTATGCGTAGGTTATAGAATAAACCTATAAACCATTCATCAAACACAGTGAATGTGCTAAATTGAAATCAATGGCAGAGAATATAAAGTGAAAGGAAACAATAAATAATCACAGTAGCTGATTATAGATCATCATCCTTGAGAAAAGACCTAGTGGGTTTTTTGGTTTCTTCAAAAATAAATTGCTAGAGAATATGTTTGTGTATCATATGAAACTAGAATAAGTTTTGTCTATGGTAAACTTTATCAATGGCTTTGTGGGTATTAGAATTTTGAATCAATATGAGTTTTTTGGCAATGCACTTATTCATCTTGGCATGAGCTATGTAAGTTGTACTAATTTTGTTATTGGGTGCTTTTTGACAGGACTTTTAAATAATATAAATGGCTTATCGACGTAGCCTGTTGATAAGAGGGAACCTAGATCGGAAGTGCCACCCGTCTCTCAGTTATGTCATCCATAGTGATGAAAGGAAACATGAAAACCCAAATGAAAAATCAACTTCAGTAGGCATTAGTAGTTTTATCCAAACAAGGTCCTTTGGTAGCTCTCTTAATGGATCTATGGGGTTCGGTACCTCTTCTCGAGATAGAATGCTTTCAAACAGATTCCTTTCTCCGTGCTCTGGGTATAATTTCTGCCGATATATGTCAACAGTCAATCAGGGGTCAGATAATATTGATATAATAACTGACGTAGCAGAGGTTCTTTCTGACACAACTATGGAAGTTGTAGCTTCTCAGGCTCCCATTGTTAATGAAGTTGCAATTGCTGCTGCTGATTCATTTTTACCTGTGAAGTTCTTGCAGTACACTATAGATGCTGTGCATATCACCTCTGGCTTAAACTGGTTTGTTTATGCTTTTCTTATCTCTTTACTTTTAAATCGAGTTATTAAATACTACCAATTCTGAGTTAAATCCAAAATACTTCAGAGTTGGCAATTATGCATGTCAAGTTGTCATTAGCATTTTTCTTATAAACGAGATTGTGGGTGTGAACTACAAATTCCTTTGGTCTTTCAGTTGCTATGTTTGACTTGCTATGCGTAAGTACTGAAGCTGTTGGTTTGCCCCAAATATTGATTTTTAAGATTGACTATTTGGATGAAGCGGTGTTCTAAACTGCAGTTGCATTTACCACATTTAAGGGAAAATGTGGCGGATGTGGCTGCAACCGCAATATCGCGACCGTAATTATTGTGGAAAGCAATTTAAAACACTGGGATGGAATATACTTGTCATAGGAGACTACTGTTACGTTATGGGTTGTCTTTCATGATGAATGTGTAATACAGCTTGCTCTTGCTTCTTAAAATGCTGTAATTTTAGACGGGAATGCATATTATTTTATTCATATAGAATAAATACTATCTAAATTGGAATCTCAGTTTCTTTTATGACAATTTAAAATTTGTAAGGATTTAAGGTTTTAAGACTATGCTAGCAAGATTGTTCTTGTAGTCTGATAGATATCCTATTACTAGAGTCTACGTAAGGCAATGGATGGAATGCATATTGGGATATCCTTGTATTTTACCTACCTGGGCATGTAGCTTACTGGAGAGAGAAGTATAAGTGGATTCTGTTAGAAGGGAGGCTTGAGTGAGTTAAGCAGAATTGTGTATGAGGGATTTGCCAGAGGTGGGCAATTTAGGGCTGGATTCTCTCTATTTTGCATTTATTTCTTTTCTGGTCTTTTGTTATTCTAAGAATTCCAGAGTATTTGTGCTGCAAGGACCTGGTCTCTGCCTTTCTCTATTAGTAATACAAGTTCCTAACATATTGGATCAGAACTCCCTAACATGGGAAATCTGGACAGTTTAGAAAAGGATGGACTAGAGATGGTGGATGATTGAAGGGATGATCAAGGAGTGCCACAAGGGCATGAAGAGGATAGAAGAGATGTTGGTGGACTTATCATGTCGAAGAGGGTGTGAACAGAAAATAGGCCAAGGCCGGAAATAGGAAATTAGTTTGGGATGCTAGGCTTTTGGCAAGACTGATTTGGGAACCGGTCGGAACAGCTAAACAAACAATCGAAGGTGTAGGATGGAGCCTTTCGGTATATTTGATGAGATCCTTATGTTTTCTGGCGAAGATGAATTAGGTTGGGTGAACAATTTGGAGCAACTTTTTTCGACTTAGTGCCTTGGCCTCTGGGTGACAGCAAGAAGCTTCAGGTGGCTGTTGCAGGCCTTGGAAGGTCACACTTTGAACTTTTTCTAGTGCTGGGAATTTTGAATGCCATGTGCAGTATGGCCTTCATTTAAGACTGCTTGGTCTGCCTATTTCAGCCAGGGAAGGCCTGGTGTGCACAAAAATGGCTGATGAGCACTGAGAGCAGAGAGACGAGTGCTCTCAATTGCATTGTGTGGAGGAGGGAATGCTGGTCCACTGCACACACTGAAGGAGGAGCTATTCTACACACCATGACCAGGAGGAAACTCTTGAAGGAAATCAGGTAAAAGGAATGGATGGAAGGGTAAAATAGGAATTGCTCCAGTTAGGTTCACCTACCTAATGCACTTGACAGTCAGGCAGAAATGCAGAATAGTTTGGAAATGAGAGCAGAGCTGAAGTTGCATAGCCTGGACTGACTATATATCTATATGGATCGGGCCTAAGTGCCTAACACATTGAAAAGCTAGATTTTAGATCCGGAAAGGAAGAAGCATGAAGTAGAGAGACTCTCAGAGAGAATACCAGCCTTAGGAACTGCCAACCCCCACCCTGAACCCTCTTACACAATTCTGCTAACTCTCTCTAACCTCCCATCTCACATTTATCCCATCTTCCAATAACAGAATCCACTCACATTTCTCTCTCCCATATGCCACATGTCCTGCTAGGTAATTGCAAGGATAATCCAATGCATATTCCTCCACTGCCTTTTACTTTATTTATCCTTACCTAGACTCTAGTTATAAGATTTGTAGTACATGATGCATATTCTGGGTTTTGATTCAACTATGGCATGTTTATTCATAGTTCATCAATGATTTTGTGGCACATAGATTTTGAAAGGAAACTCTTCTCACTTTATTCTCCCGTTGTTTCAGGTGGGCAGCCATAGTTCTAACAACCTTCGTGATTCGAAGCGCAACAGTTCCACTTTTAATAAATCAGCTTAAGGCCACTTCTAAGCTTACGGTGTGTTCTGCTGCTTGTCGCTCTGTCTTTGTTTCTTGCTAAAATAATGGCAATGAGGTTTTTTGTTCTTTCCTCCTCTAATGTCCTGATAGGAGTAGACTCAATTTAAACAATAGAAGGGAACTGTTTCATCCTCATTATCTTTCTCCTCTGTCAATTAAGATCTCCCTAACATGGGTTGGAATGTTAATTCCCACAATTTCCTGCTCTTTTCCCTCCTATTTTCCCCTTTTCTCAGAAAGGTTCTTAAGCTTGCTGTAGTTTTTATATCTAAAATCTATAGTGTAATTCTATGTTTTGATCTGTCTACATGTGTATTGCAGCTAATGAGACCTAAGATGGAGGCGATAAGGGAACGGATGCAAGATCAGGTAATGGTGTTATATGTCTTCAAGTCTTTTTTTTATGGTCGTTGATAGTGGATGTAGTGTTACACTATTATATTGATATGCAAGTGTGTTATGCTAAGCAGGTCTCACAAGTTTTATTGCCTTGTTTCTGCATATTTTTGTTTGAATCGGCAACATTCTGAAGATTTTAGTTTGTTTACCTGTTAGGTATCTGACGTGGTGATTTATGTCTTGTGTAAAACTTTGAGAATCAAAATAAACAACTCCACTTACTCTACTTTCTCCATATACAATGTAGGGTGACTAGATTATTTTTTTGGTACAAGAGGACTTGGATGACAAAATTGGTGTAAGAAAGAGAGGATAGAGAGCAACATGAATTTAAGAAAGATAATGAATAAGCTAAGGCCTTTGGATTAAAATTAGGCTAATCAATCAACATTAATTCTTGGAAATGGAATTCAGCTATCAAAATTTAAATTTTATCTTTCTTTGCCTTTTACTATTGGGATTCCAATTCTTTAGTGATTCCAAGGAATTGAATATCAACCAAGTAAAACCCTTACCAATTATTAGTATGGACTTTCTAAGTATAGAATTAAGATTATATACAATTGTATTTTTTTATTCAGTTTGATGTTCCCTCATCTTTGTCTGTCTAATTTTGGATTATCTTACATGTATGGTATAGAACGATTTATTAGAAACAACGTTTTCTCTGACCACAAGAACATTGATTTCAGGCTATGGATCCTGCAGCTGTTGCTGAAGGTCAGAGGGAATTCAAGAAGCTATTCAATGAGTAAATGCCTTCTTTGGTTCCTTGTATAGAATAATATTATTTTCGTGGTCTCTTTCACTCTGTAGCTACTAGGATAATGGTTGGTAAAGCTTATTTTACCACATTAGAGCTGTTTTTTTTTAAAAAGAAGCTGTTTCATAAAAATTCTTTAGTTTGGTTAAGGGCATAAAATTCAAGAAAGGCTTTTTATTTTAAAAAAGAAAATTAAAGCCACATATTATTTCTAAGTTGTTAGATGTTTTTTCTTGATTATTTTTCACCCAACATAGAGGGTGAGTTTGGCGCAACAGTAAGGTTGTTGCTTAGTGACCATGAGGTCACGAGTTTAAATCTTGGAAACAACATCTCTGCTTGCAGCGGTCTGCGTACATATGTGCACTAGGTCACCTTTTTGTTCACCCAACATACCCCTCCTCAACATACCTCTTCATCAAATATTATTGGTATAACAAATAACTCATTGCTTTTTTTGTAATTTACTACGTAAAAGTGGCTTTTTTACACAATTCAAATGAAAATGATTATCTTAAAATTATTTTTAGCAAAAAATACCCTAACATGAATAGATTTGACGTATAGTCGACTGTAATTATAATCTAATTTTTGCAGCTATACCAAATACACTAGTAGTCATGTTTTGTCCTGTTTTATCTTAATATATCGATGGTATAAACTACATTTCTCTTGTGGGCTGCTATTATGGCCTGATGTGCTTGTGCTATGTTCATTAAATAGAAAATCTTGCATCCGAAGACATACAGATGAAGTTGATACTTAAACACTTGTTTTGCTTAGATATGTGATCATTGAGTATATGTTAGAAGGCGGGTTGTTATTAATATTTCGGAACTTTGACATAATTTGTCTGTGGCTCCCAGGAACCCAGTAATTAGAGTATTTAATTAAACTTTATGGATCTTTTGTTTCACTAAATGTCATTTTCTCTCTGGGGGTCATATGCAGATATGGTGTGAGTCCATTTACGCCATTGAAAGGGCTCTTCATTCAAGGTCCTGTATTTGTCAGTTTTTTCCTTGCGGTGAGTTGACTTTTGATTTGATTTCTCCCTAACTTTAGGAGTTTAAGGAAAAGGGACCTTTATATTTTGTATAACTATTCACATTTTCTGGTTAATGATAGATAAACAATATGGCTGAGAAGGTGCCATCATTTAAGCAAGGAGGAGCCTTCTGGTTTATGGATCTCACCACTCCAGATACCTTATACGTTCTTCCAGTTTTGACTGCATTATCATTCTTACTAACAGTAGAGGTGTGCATTTTCTTCTCAAAAACTTTTCTTTCATCTTTCATTTCAATTCACTTATTAGATTAACCGTCTGAGTTCTTCTCTGAATGTTTGTTTCTCTCGCTTTTCGTGTTGAATCATATCCCACCATTCTACTATAGAACCAGCTGCTTCATATGATATGAGATCATAGTTTTAAATTGAGTTGTCAAAAGTGGTGTTATCTATTCTATTCTTATTCCTATTTATATTAATTGATTTCACATTATTCCTCAGTGTAATATGCAAGAAGGCTTGGAAGGAAATCCTATGGCTGGTACCATGAAAAATGTCTCTAGGGGTCTTGCTGTTCTTACAGTCCCTTTTACCATGGGATTTCCAAAGGTAAACTTTCATAGCTTGGTTTTTTGGGAAGGAACATCTTCCCTTTTCTTCCACCTGTCTCTGCATTTGAAATAAATTATTTTATGCAGAAGGACACAGAAGTTCTCTGTGATAGTTCCAGTGAAGTTGGTTGTATTCTTTATGTTTTGCTTATCTCCAAACAAATAACTTGTGTCATAGAAAAGAATTTAGTTGGATGTCAGGGGCTCTGGATTTGACTAGTAACTTTTTTAGTATACCATGAAAGCTATAAAATTAAATTATTGCTGAAGGCACTTAAAATAATTAATATTTTGATACCTTCAAAACTTTTAATATCATAGTTTGCTTTACCTTTAGATAGTGGGAATCCCATGCATGTAGTGTATGTCATACACTATTTTAACATCCTTCTTGTATACTAGTTTTGAGGTGTTGCATGTGGGATTTGATGCCTTATCTGTCTGTAAGTAGGGGTGTAAGCGGTCCGGATTGATCTAGGAAACTGATGGAATTGAACCAAACCGAAAGATGTGGTTCAGTTCCACCGTTAATGTTTTAAGAAACTGCTTGTAACTGGTTCAGTTCACGGTTCGTAGGGTTCAGAACTGCGAGAGAGTTAGGAGACTTTTAATAATATTATTAGATTGATATGGTGTGTATTGATGTGATACAAAAGACAAAGCTAATACCTCTTTACTATACTCCTCCTAATCAAATAAGGAAACAAATAACTTCTTAAAGATAAGATTCTTAAAACAAAATAACTAATTCTAGTTTATTATACATCTTTTTTTCATTGAGTATTCTTTTAGTTATTAATAAAGGGTGGCACAACACGAGAGTCCAACCTACTAGGGTCCAGGGAGGATAGATGCATGTACTCTTATCCTCACAAGCGATGAGGCTGCTTTCACTTTCTAAGATTTGAACCCATTACCTTCAGGTCATAAGAAAAACAACCTTACCATTTTGCCGAGGCTCACATTCTATTTTTGTAGATATTAATATTGTAATCAAATGCTAATTGAAGGGTATCTTAATCTAAGCAAGCATTTCTTAATTCTCCGCTTTGATGTATAATTTAGGTATAGACAGATTATTGATTATCCATTTTTCTTTGACATTTATTCTTAATCATTTTAAAATATATTTTATCGGTGATATCTGGTGGTGCATGGCCTCGGCCTCATTAATGGCATCCATAATAGCATATGGATGGCTGCTTGAGAAAGAAATGAAGTGCTTGACTGCTTGCCTATTTTTTGTAACTACTATATTTTTTGCTTTTATTTGTCATTCTATGTAGTTTGAACTTGAGTTTGTTTATAATTATGCAGGCTATATTTTGTTACTGGATTACATCAAATTTGTTTTCGCTTGTGTATGGACTTGGTAAGGCATTCTAAATTTTTCTTCTGCAATGTTACTTTATCTAAATTTTTCTTCTGCAATGTTACTTCATCGGTAATAAGCTGGATTTGTTTTCATGAAATGCATTTTGTTTGGGACATTGATTGCACCATTGGGTTCATGATTGCATTTAAGCTAGAATGTGTAATGCCATAATTTGAAGAATCCATGCTTCCAGCATTTGGTATACTTCTCAAGTGTACCCTTGTCTGTATCCATGATAACCCGAAACGTTCTTTGATGAACTGAGAATCTTACGTTGCCAGCTTGATTCGTTGGTCTAATGTTTTGAACATATGGATCAATCCGAATGCCTCTCAAACAAAATTATTCACATCCTGGCTGATTGCTACATACTTAGTAGCCAGTTCCTCTCTATTGAAAACCTACTTGCTTTATGAACAGCACCAAAAGATAACATGATCCCAACATTCTACTCTATACAAAATCATTACTATATCAAAATTTTGATTTCTAAATAAATTAGAACTAAAAACAAGATAGTTTTGTTGTCATTTCTTTATAAAACATAAATAGCAAGAAGAAGTCATTTTCCTATCGTTCGGAACATTTCCTAGATATTTTGATTATTGGATTTCCAACCATCCTTTTCTAATTTATCTCCTTTCATCAAGCTGTTTTCTGTCTGGTCCTGCTTATATCGGATTATGCTTCATCTTTTAGCAGTTCTCTGATCTTGTATTATTACTTGTTGGATTTTTTTTAAAATTTCCTAAGCAGTAGATTTTTTTTAAGGTCATTTGTCTTAAATTATTTTGATATTGGTGGACCAATTAGAAGACTAGAGTTATTTAACAAAGGAAATAAATGGTAGTGGGCTTCTAAATAGAGTTATTAATTTTAAGGCGCCTTCGTGCAACGATAAAGTTATTATCTTGTGACCTCGAGGTCACATTTCAAATCCTTGAAAGAACCTCTCTACTCACCTGGGTAAGGCTGCATTCATACATTCCTCAGATCCCACTAAATCAGAGCATCATGAACTAGGTTACCCTTTTTTTAGGCTTGTAAGACAAAGTCATGGTTCAGTGTCAAACTTGTGTTAAATAAATGCTCATGGCTTTTTATTTAAAAAAATCTATATAATCTCTTTGGAATTTTGCAGTGCTTAAAGTTCCTGGGGTAAAGAAAACTTTGGGTCTTCCTGAAATGCCTGCAGCAGCACCTACTACTACCAGTGCTCCACAATCTCCATTTTCTATATTTCCAGCACTGAAAAAAGCTGTTTCTATGACAAATGGGTCAAACTCATTGCCAGATGAACCATCAAAACATTCAGAGAAAAAAATATCTTCTTCTTCTTCTGTTATCAGTCAAAGGCTTAGAAGTCTAGAGAAACAAGTGAAAGGAAGAAAGAAAAGTAACAAAAAGTGAGGATGCCCTCTAATTTATATTACAAATTTACTGAGATTTTATTAAACTCTATTATCCTCAGATGAGGTGAAAATT
The DNA here is from genome assembly GCA_009771035.1 of Lupinus albus. Lineage (NCBI taxonomy): Eukaryota > Viridiplantae > Streptophyta > Magnoliopsida > Fabales > Fabaceae > Lupinus > Lupinus albus. The sequence goes on from CM020023.1 coordinate 11,165,781, forward strand.
AGGAGTGAAGTTTTTGGTCTTAGACAAAATTCATGATTGTTATATTCTTTTGTATAACTTGGTATTTTCATTTAGTTCAATTTTGTTAATGTAAAACTGATTAGTAAGGAGGAGAATAATCTAATAGGTATTTAGATTATTCTCGAGACAATAAGAAAATACGTGTATGTGGGATTACTTTCTAACATTATTTTCACACATTTGTTCTGATGGGTGAAGAATTACCTTTAGCTAATGATGAATGGAAATTTTTTTGCCATGACAATAAAAGAGAAGTTAAGTTTTGATTGTGATATTATGTAAAAAAATTATTTTAAAGTCAATCTAAAAAGTAATGGACATGTATTGAAATCATTTTCTAGATTATAAGATAAATTTTATGTAATTTACTTTCGAACATAATTGATTATATATATATATATATATATATATATATTTACCACCCAAAAAAAGTTCTAAGCTTGCATTCATTGAGACAGAGTTAGATGATGCTTATTTTTTGAGTTCCCTTTCTGTGTTCCTATTTACATGCTGTCTATGTATTATTATGGCAAAGGGTAAATTTTGTTTTTAAATTGATTACATAAGTTATATTTATTCTTGAGAGTTGTTTAAGTTTGTAAAATTAAACACCATTATCGTTAAAACTAAATAGTAAAATGATTAGGTCCAAGACTTTTTTGTCTTTTTATCTTATTTTTATGTTTTAGTTTGATGTTTGTCATTGCATATGTTGGATTTCAGATTTTAAGTTTTTCTCATCATTTTTGTTACATTTTTTTAGAATCTTAGTTGTGTGCCTCTTGTAATTAGGTGAGGAAACACACTAGGCCTTTTGTTAGTGTCAATTAACGGATCTGTTAGCCTAAAAAATATTTTCACTGAAACATATTACACTCAACTGATACATATAAACGGTTAATGATATTTTATAAAAACTTTTATACCGCTGGATATTAAATTATGGGGATCCACTTACTTTATAGTAAATTTTCTCCATATCTTGGTCATCAATTTTTGACAAATCCAATGGTTGAATTAGTGAATAGATTCAAACCATTTCATTTTCCTAAAATTGATGGCTATGATGTTTAATAAGTTTAAAAAACTTACTTTTAAATGAATCATCTCTTATATATAATATTAAGTATTCATAATTATAAGAAATTAAACAACACAATAATAATCGTTCTATTTATTTATCATTCGTGCATATCTAATCGAAGAAAATTTCCCATGGCAGAGGAAGGGAAACCCGATGCACAACTTTTTCAGCTTCTCTCCAATCTCCTTCAACAGGTTCCTTACTCCTTCCATCTTCTATCTTTCATTATATCCTTATTCATCATATCATTCTTTTCTCGCAATATATTCAATTTTTCATTCTTGATTTCTGTTTTTTCCTTATTAGATTGTGAATATGCTGTTTCATTCTGACTTTTTTGTTTGTGGGTATCGCAAATTAAGCTTCAAGTTTTTGTTTTTATGGAATTTGTTGATCTGGGTATATCTGAATTTTTTACCATTGTGTGGGATTATACCAATATTTGCGAATTTTCAGAATTGTATTTGTATTGGTAGAACACTGTTGAGATTTCATGGTTAAATTTTGTTTTTTTACACACCGGACTTTATTTTAACTTTGGTTCTATATTTTTGTTGTTCCTTATTCCCAATGTAACTACATCATAATAAGTAAGTTTTTTCTCTCTCTCTTAAATTGTTTGATTTGATTTGATGCTTCTAGTGCCTTATGGCAGTGTAATTCCTTGAATTCAGGAAAGACAATGGTTTTATAGCCAAACTAATCATGAATTTATATACTTCTTTCCGTGTTTCGTCGTGCTAAAAAATTGAGTTAAGAGAAACAAAAAGTAATTTATCCAGTTATTCTGGATGCAGTGATTTAAGGTTGTAGGATAAATATAAGTAGTAAGATAAATAGTTGGAAAACCAGTAGCTAATTGAGTATTGGTGACATATAGAAGGACATCGAATCTCGAAAGTGTCCCATAGAAGTATTGGAAAAAAGAAAGAAGGAAATATAGCCCCAACCCTTTAGTCAGCACACAGAAAATATTGTATTTGAAGGATTGCATTACTAAAGTATCCAATAATTTGACTGTGTAATGCACCACTATAGTTCATTGCTATGCCATCATGTAGTACCGTGTTGGCGTGTTCCTTAACAGTCTGATATATTTGCCTGAACCTTGCAATATCACTATGCACATATTTACAGATGGTTGAATGTGTTTTCGTGAAGCTTCTGTTTCCAATGATTCAACTATGAATGATGTTTGGATCATAACATAGCAAAGAAATCACAACATAAAGCATGCATTTCTTCCTCTAACATTAAGTTTTCACACTGATTATTGATTGAATTAGTCATGTTTGGTTTTAAAAGTTTGAAGATAGTTAAGCAGAAGTCAGAATGTTGTACCAGAATATGAACAAAAGTTTTAAAACTTTGTTGAATCTATGATGCGCTATGGATTTTCCATTGATCATCTGTTATGTGAATAGTACATAATCTTTTGCACTATAATATGCAGAATTTCTTGTTTACCTATCGCCTGTAGGCTTAACTGCTTAATCTAGGGAATATCAGTGCTTTTCAAACATAAATGAGTGTGGTTTAGTATAATCATAATTCTAATGGCCTTTTGGTCACTGCTTCTAGAAATTGCAAACTTTTAAATCACCATTTCTAATCGATAAAGTATTAAAGATTGCATATGCATCACCTTCTCTGGATTCTACCAATGGTTCAACTTCCATAACATTCTCTTACCGATCATATGCATCAACTTTTCTGGATTCTACTCATGTGTGTTTGATGGTAACCTGTATAGGTTGAATCACTGACGAATCAAGAAGAAGTTGAACTGCGTTCTAAGATAGAAGCTCTTGGACTAGAGGTTACAAAAGTTCCTTCAAATTCAACCCGGCCGCTTAACGAGGTAGTTTTCATATTGAGTAATGTTTTCTGTTGGGACAATTTTTTCATCAACTTCAATTCTTATAATGCCAAGTACAAACATTGTGCATTATAAAACTCAACTATGCAGAAGTTGTCAAGAATAGGTGTTCAGTTTTTCATTTTATTTTTTTGCCATACTTTACGCATATTTTTAGAGGGTAAACTTGGCACAACGACAAGATTGTTGCTTAATGAGCATGAAGTTAGAGTTCAAATCCTGGAAACAACCTCTTCACTTAAGGGGGTAAGGCTGTGTACATTTACCCTCCACATACCTCATTAAGTGGGAGTCTCGTGCTCGTGCACTGACCGATCTTTTTTTTTTTTTACTTTATGCGCATTTTTCGGTATTTCTCAGTTGAAATGAAGTTACAGATTCTACTTTTTGTTATTTGAAAACAAAATCTTTGTGCACACAGTTGGAAATAGCTAAGGAGCTAGATAAATTATCAGCAAAATTAGATGATGTTGATGAGATGATCTCATCAACCATGGCTGAAGATCCACAGGTTCGGTCAATCTTGAGTGGCACAGCTGATGTATGGTTGCCAGTTATCACTGCTACCTCTGAGGAAAGAAGTAAATTTACAGTGGTTCCTGGAGATAACATTACCCAAACAGAAGATGAAAACTCTAAATAGTATCTATTCTGTTATCTTTAAATATTGATATGTTTCTTCTTCTTTTTGTACTTCTTTTTATAAATAAATGACATGCCTAAGAAAGTATTTCACTATGTTGTTCTTATTATTGCATGTCAATATTGTTGAAGTTGGCAAAAGAAGAAAAAAAAGAAACATTGTTCTTTGAAAAGTTGAGGTATCATTTAAAAATAAATGGTATTGATCCTCCTCGGGTCATCAACTACTGCGGACACCGTTATATCAAGGTTTTTGGACTTGCAAAAACTATATCATGATCGCAATTGTGGTCAGATTGTAAATGTATAATTGTCCAAAACTTCATGATCGCAATTGTGGTTAGATTGTAAATGTATAATTGTCGGAAACTTCAAAATTCTCAAAGTCTCCAAAACTGGCATCAGTACAGTTATTTAAAACCTTGAGTTATAAAATGGTACATTTTCTTGGTTGATAAGCAATTTCTACAGCAACTTCATAAAAGGCCATTGAGTGACCCACATGTGCCCTCATCTTCTTAGAAGGTGGCAACCTGCATGCAGTAAGAAGGTAACCCCTTACAACATGACTCACAATAAGTCTAAGTTCAGTCCACACTTGACAATAGGGTTTATATAACCCAATTGATATAATTCAATAGTTTAATGTATCTTGGGCTTGTGGCCTGTGGGTTTATAATAGCCCAATATCAGTTTTTGGTTGGATCGGTCATCCACAAGAATATGTTTCCTTCAATTTTAATGATAAAAGTGTAACATAGTACTAATTTTTCCATTTTACTTTTGATGGACTCTATACATGAACATGCCACATGCTAATGATCCTGTCATATATTGTGGCACACACTGTGATAATGAAATAAAAACTTCAATAATAATAAAAGTTTAATTTGATTAAGACATATTTTCATTGACAGAGATGATTATTATCTGCAATGTTGTGATAATCGGACCGAACGATTCGATCACTGGCCAGATTTAAAAACGATTTTGGTTTGTAGTTTTAATCAAATGAGTGATTGAACCACTTTGAAGTGGAGAAATTATGGTCCAACCATGTTAAACCCGATTAGACCGGAATAACCCGGAAGTGAATCAGACGGTTTACTTAAAATTGAAAAAATGAAACACTACTATAATATTTTGTTTTACTTCGGTCGAAAAAAGATGGAGGAATATTAGTTATATAAAATTATTAATTATATAAAATTGTATATTTATATAATTATATATTTATAAATAAGAATTATTAATTATATTTAAAATCATTTCCTTCAACCAAACAATTTAACTATTTAAATCGGATTTAACTATTTAAATTGGTTAGATGTAATAGAGAACTTTGACGTTGGGGTATCACTTTTTAGCTTAAAAAATTCATATTTCTATGGTCATTACATTGATTAGAGAGGAGGGTGCAGGAAAGCAATGATGAGTTCCTACTCAAACACCAATTTACGTTTACTCTCTTTCACAAAGCTCATATCTTTTCACATCAACCACTCTCGTCACGACCAAGCCCTCTCTGTTTTCCACCATATCCATTCCTCTCTCGCCATGTCACTTGACCCACACGTTTTCTCCCTCATCCTCAAATCCTGCACAGCCATCAACAACCCCCAACTTGGAACTTCCATTCATGCCCACATCACCAAATCTTCATTTCTATCAAACCCATTTGTTGCAAGCGCTCTTGTTGATTTATATGGGAAATGTGTCTCGCTTTCGTTCGCACGCCGACTGTTTGATGAAATTCCTAATAGAAATGTTGTTGTGTGGAATGCGATGATATCGCTGTATGCGCATTCGGATAAAGTGGACACTGCCTTGCAGCTGTTCCGTGTCATGGATGTTGTGCCGAATGAGTCTACTTTTAATTCGATTATAGCTGGTTTGGCGGGGTTGAATGATGGGCCGGTTAAGGCTATAGCGTTTTATCGAAAGATGGTTGAACTTAGGTTGAGGCCACATTTGATAACGCTTCTTGCTCTGCTCCCTGCTTCTGTTGGAGTAGCGGCGCTGAATTTGGTAAAGGAGATTCATGGGTATGCAATAAGGAGTGGCATTGATCCACACCCTCAGTTGAGTAGTGGTCTAGTAGAGGCGTATGGCCGATGCGGTTTCTTGAAAAATTCGGATACCGTGTTTTGGAGGATGACAGGAAAAGATGTTGTTGCATGGAGTAGCTTAATATCTGCATATGCACTGCATGGTGAGGCAAAGACTGCATTAGAAGTTTTCGAGAAAATGCAATTGGCACGGGTGCGGCCTGATGGGATCACCTTTCTTGGAGTATTGAAAGCTTGTAGCCATGCTGGATTAGCTGATGAAGCTTTGTGTTATTTTACAAGAATGCACAAATATTATGGTGTCAAACCAGATAGTGATCACTATTCGTGTTTAGTCGATGTTCTAAGCAGGGCAGGAAGGGTACATGAAGCATACAAGGTTATACAAGAGATGCCTGTGAAAGTGACCGCTAAAGCATGGGGTGCGCTCCTTGGGGCATGTCGGAATTTTGGAGAGTTGAATTTGGCAGAGATTGCCGCAAGAGCTTTATCAGAGGTTGAGCCTGACAACGCTGCCAATTATGTTCTGTTGGCAAAAATGTATGCTGGTGTTGGAAGACAGGAGGATGCACAAAACATCGTAAGGGAAATGAAAGAGCGCGGAGTGAAACCAATGACAGGAAGTAGCTGGGTCGTATATTCGCAGTTATGATACACTTAGTTACCTGTGATTTCATCTCAAATGGATGCCCTTGGAGAAAGGATGAACACAGTCAATAAACACCAAGGTCTTCTCTTAAGGAAGGATGCAAAATTAGGAACGACGTTTTGCGTCAAATGTGTTTTAAATGTCAGTGCAAATAGCAAATGCCATGCTATATGAAGTTGAGATCAAGATTTGCAGGTAACAGAGGCAAGGTAGGAATAGAAACCTGCAACACTTGTTAAGCTGCTGCTTATATGGATTGGATTCCCCTTGTATTTGATGTGCCCCTAACATAACTTTGTGATTTGATGATACAAATAGACAAACACCCTTTGCAATAGGGTACCCATTCCCTACACTAGGTCCTTCATTCATGCAATTAAATGATTCAAAACCTTGCTTATACATTGGTCTATGCAATTAAGAGTAGTATTTCTTCCTTTCTTAAAGTTGATGATCAAGTGAGAGATAGCAATATTTTCTATTCCCATCAAATAACTAATAACTAATTAGTTTGTTACCCTTGCCTTGAATATGAATGAAGTTCAAAACTTCTTTGAATATGTGTTGAGAACCACTTACAATTGAAACTGAAACTTGAATGAAGTATCTAGAACAGCATAATATGCAAGTACATATGTACTATTACTGTTGAACTCTTGGTTGATAAAAAAAAAAAGAATTACAAACAGCATATAATATTTTTTTTTTGTGAATGACAACATATGATATTTTATATAAATACGAGTAAATATTCATTTTGGTCTCTCATGTTTTTTATCTTACCAAGTTAGTAATTACTAAATTTAAATTATTAATTTAGTCCTCAACAATTTTAATATGAACCTACATTAGTCATTCTGTCTATACCTATTAGTTAATGGTGTGATCTACATTGACCGTTAACTACTAACTTGATGAATTTTTTTCCATGTGGGCATGTTTTACACGTCAAATGGATGAGAAAGGAAAGACTAAGATTAAATCGCAGGTTATGGAGTGCTGGCTCAATCAACAATAAGCCAAAACCAAAATCACAAAAAGCTGTTGGAAATCTCAAAAAGTTGTACACAAAATCACAAAAATATATATGTATATTTAGAAATATATTTTTATATTTCTACAAGACCCATTATGATATTAAATATAATTAAAGTAACTGAATTTATTTATTTTTATCATATTAATTATTTAATTAAATAGATTATATGATAAAATTATTGATTAAAAATTAAAGATTCATTATTATAATAATGAGAAACATGTATTTTATTATTTTTTATATAAATTGTTCTTGATCATAGAATTATTAAGAATATGATATCAATATCTCGGATAAATCAATATATTTGCAATATTATTTATTGGATAAATGTTAATATATCTCATTTATTAAATTGCACATGCAAATGATATATATGTGGATAAAATCATTAAACTGACTCAACTCAGAATTCCTAATAATTAAAAATTACCTTAAATTGTCAATAGTAAAATCTCAAGAAGAAATAAAATAGTTTCATTTGACCTGAGATTAATATAGTAATTAACATATTATTTATTATAATTTGATTTCAGACACATAATATTTTAGAACGTTATTTAAATGAATATTCGATATTATTAAATGCTTGTAGAATTAATGATTGATCAAAAATGAGTCCATCAACTCTTAGTAATGAGTTTGAGTTCTATAATAAAATAAGACATGGACCAAAGTATTACAATGAGTTAAGAAATAGGTTCCTTTGGGTCATCATGGTAACTTACAAAAGTTTGACATTTATATCATACTTTAAAGTTAGTCAAAGTTGTAACGATGAAAGAAAATATTTTAATTAATCTTCTAGTAGTTATTGAAAGTAAAATATATATTACTTTTTATTTAATTTATGACCATCTTAGTATTAAAACTAAGGAGTCACACAGTAACTAGTGTTATAATTATTGCATCATTTCAATCAACAAGTACCACTTGGAAAAGGAAATATATATAAAGAAATATTTATATATATAAGATGAAGAGTGGCTATATAAGATGAAGAGTGGCATGCCTTTGGCATGTACATGCAGTGAGAATTAGGATGATAATGAGTTTGGATGGGTCGAAGTAATACATTATCCAAACTCACCCATTTGTTTTATTTTTGACCCAGATCCATCACAGACCCGTGTTAATGCCCATTAACTATACTACGCATGGGTCCTCGGGTACCCAGTAGATCAATGAGTACCAGTAAATTCAAAATATTAAAAATAATTGCAAGTAATTTATGCACTTGTGTATTTGTTTCCTACGATTTTATATGTTATATAGACAATCAACAAAGAAAAAATTATAAAACTTAATTTAAAATTTCAAACACAGCTTAATTTTAAACACAACTCATTTTACTCAAGAAACAGTAAAAAAATTTTCAACATTATGATGAAAAATTCATTTAGTAAGAACTATTCAATTAAACTAACATTATATAATACATATGAATTAACAACATAATATCATTACTTAATAATATAACATTACAGTTTAACAACATAACAACCACATTTATGAATTAATATGATATTGTAATTATGGATTAATATGATATTACAATATAGACTAACATAATATTACAATTATGTTACTATATATATTTAGAAAGAAATAGCGGGTCCGGATACCCATAAGTCTGAGTACCTCATTACCCAGAGATCCAGATCCATCTAGCAACGAGTCTTAAAATTGTGGGTCTCAATTACTCATGAGTCCAAAACATGGACCCAAACTCAACTCATTGTAGGTATTATTTGTGGGTACTCGCAGATCCGAGTATCTATTAGCAATTTTGTTTTACAGGCATATATAAATTATATTGATCCCATGTGCATTTTGTTAGATAGAGAGAGACCTTTATATCTATTTCTCTTATTTATTTGTTACTCATACAAACACAAGTATTTCGTGAGTAAGAAATTTTAAGTACTTTATTTTTTCTGTTCCAATTGTTGAAAAAGTTGATGACAGAATATTTTTACGAGCACATTTATATCTCTTTCTCTTCTTTATTTAAAGTCTTTTAATCGTAGACTCTTCATGCATTATGCAGTTTTTTATTATATATAATTTAGTTATATAAATAGTTTCATGTTTATTCATTGTATGTGTTAAAAACATTATAAAACAACTTTCAAAAGTTTTAGTGCCTTATCTACAAAATTAAACTCATTCTGAAATCATGCATATCTTATCTTAGGTACCATAAACCCTAAGGACTAGAATTAAAACTCCTAAAAGAGATGATTATTTTTTAATATTTTAGAATTCAAGGATTACCACAACAAAATTGGAGACAAGGGTGATGATCCAAGCTCAATAACACAAGCTAACTTGATCCAACTTCAATTTCTATGTGCTGCAGAATTTTAAAAAGAAATTAAAGAAAAGCTAAAAGAGGAATTAGAGGAAAATAAGACCATTCAAACACAGTACTTTCAGTTGGGTAGAGAACCGCATATTGGTTTTTGGTACCTACACAAGAAGCAAAACTAGAAGGGCTAGAAATGACTATACATAAAGCTTTAGAAATCCTACTGAGTATACCTTAATATACCGATATTTAACATAGTAACGTATTGCGTACTATGTACTAGTACCCATATAATACCATATATAGATTCCTCATGCCTGAAAATTGTCAAAGGGACATGTGATGTAAAGCAAGAAAAGTATGAGAAAGTGAAGCTTCTTCCTTTGCCTTCAATGGTCGTTAAGAGTGAATAAGTTGACAAATTTTGACCGAAATCGGTTATGTTTGGCCTTTATATAGTAATTTGGGAGAGTGATTAAGACTTAAACAATCGTATTTGAACTTAATTGGACACTTACCGATGCAGTTATAAGGTGGTCTGGTGGTTAAGGTGAATGATTTTAAAGAATAGAGTGAATGAGTTGTGGGTTCGAGTCTCACTCATAGCAAATTTCAAAAAAAAAAAATTATGAGGTGGTTTGATCATTAAAGAGAATGTGCAAGTGAATGAGGTGCAAGATCCGAGTCTCTAATTGTTTTTATCAGAGAATGTGCAAGTGAATGAGGTGCAAGATCCGAGTCTCGTCCACAACAAATACTAACCATAAGATATATGAGTATAAAGAAGAATTGAAAGGTTGAATAATTGTTTTTATCACAATTGTAAATGTGAACATACATGATATAAAATGATTATAATTCTTAAATAGAAAAAACCTACATATAAGGAATGAATTAAAACAATTAAATTCTATAATGGTCATAACTCATAAGACACTCTCCATAATTTGAGATTGAAATAATCTAAAGGATGAGATTTATTGACCTCATATGATTCCCTTGATTTGTTTCCTTATAAACTAAATTTATTCCAATTTGTTGACTTTGAGAATCTTTAACTCACGACGGCTCTCCATTATTTTAGGATTTCCTTATAGCGATCTTCATTCTTTTCTTTACCGTTAATAGATAATATATCACAATATATATACTCCTCAAGTCATAAAAAAATAATTACATGTATTGGTCTAGACTAATAAGTTATTTTTTATAACCTACAAACAAAGATCAAATATCACTATATAACTAAAAGAAATTACTTTATAATATGTTTTAAGGATCTTAAAGTTATTGGACCTCTTATGTCATTTTTGGCGAAGTTCTATGACTTCGAAACCAATGTTCTTTTTGGACACATTAGAATAACATTAGCCGTAAAGGTTTGAACATTATTTTCTTTCTCTAGAAGGACTTTCAATATATATATATATATATATATATTAAGCAAGTGTGTTTACTGGGAAAGTTAAGTAGGAAATTTTAATCAAAGTATTGAAAGTGATTTTGAATTTTAAGGAAAGGATCTAAAGCAAAGCAAAATTTCCGCTACACAATTATTTCCTTTCCATAAAAATAACAAAATACACATTTCACTACTACATAAGGAGAGAGATTGCATGAAGTACTCTACTTCAAGAGCTTGTTGTAAAAAATGTAGTATAAGAGTTGAAGGATGGTAAGAGAAATTTAAGTTGTAATAAAAAATATATCTCATTGATGAAAAATATCTTGGGTGTTTGGAATGAATTGCCACAAGCATTGTAAAGAAAAGATCAAGACATCATTATGGTTTTCCATTATTTTATATTATTGTGGATAAGAAATTCAAGGAACTTCATGTTCGTTTCTCCGAGATAAATACTCAACTACTTCTTCGTATGTCTTGTTTTAGTACAACTAATTTATTCTCTACTTTTTATAAGACAAAACTGATTGAATTTGTAAAGTTCTATCCATTTGATTTTTGTTCAACTGATTTGGTGATGCTTGATAACCAACTTGAGACTTATATCATTGATATGCGTAGAAGTGTTGATTGTGCTTCTTTGAAAGGAATCAATAATCTTTCATAGAAGTTGGTTGAAATGGAAGACACTTGCTTACTCATTAGTTTATCTTGCAATGATTTTACTTGTTAACACACTAATTGTAGAAAAAAAAGTTTCTACTAGGAAGGTTGTAAAAAATAAGTTGATATTCAAAAGATACATGTATGAATGAATGAATTTCTAATGACTTATATTGAGTGTAAAGACTTCAATAACATTGACAGTGAGTTGATCATTCAATGTCTTAAAAATATGAAGTTATATAGTGATTAATTATAAATTGTGTATTTTATTTGATTAATTATATTTAAATTTTGTAATTTTGATATTAATATTTTTATATTTTTTATTTACGATGATATATGTTATTTTAATTTTTATCATATATTGTACATTATGCTTCTAATTCTTAGATATGCCAATGGTTGGACCAACAATGTTTTGGTGGATGATAACATTTAAACACTATAATCACAATTACAATTTATAGTAATTGCATGTATGGGGTATTGTTGATTGATTGTCTTATTAGGAAGTCCTTATTTTGAGGAAATGAAGTTAAAACTTCATTTTAAAATATAAATTGACACTTTTGTTGAAGATGAGATCTATTTTACTCCAAGAGTAAGTTATTTAAATTTACTTCATATTTTAGTCATTAATATATTCTAAGGAAATCCAATTGTTTAAATCTACCTACTAATTCAAACCATTGGATTTCCCTAGAATTAATGGTTAAGATGTTGGACAATTTAAAAAAAAACTTACTCTTGGAGTAAGTGACTCCCCTCCATTTGTTCAAATTAAATATCCACCCTTGTATTTTTTCAAAATTTTAAGAGCACTAGTTTTTATTTCACCTAAAGGTCATGAAGATGTCAAGCAATATTGTGATTAATCGGGTGGTCCAATCGGTTTGATCACTAACCAGATCTGAAAACGACTCTAATTTGTAGTCTTAACTAAATGAATGGTTGGACCGCTTTGAAACGGGGGAAATTCATGTATAACCGTGTTAAACCCAATTAAACATAATAACATGGAAAGTAAACAAGACGATTAACTTACAATCTTCGGTCCAAAAAAATTGAGAGAGGTTGCTTTAATATAATTATATATAGTTGTTAATTATATAAAATTATATATCTAAAAATAATTATTAATTATAAATCAATCATTCTGACCAGATAATTTAACCATTTAAACTGGTTAAACATAGTAGGAGATCTCTTACTATTTGATATCTTCCTCATGTTTTCAAGTCTTATCTATGGGATGGATGGTGATGAATTATAGAACTTTGTGGTTGTCCAACTCATAAGTAAAGATGATGATAAAAACGTTACGCAAGAGAGATTTCTGTTACAACGAATCTAGAAAAAAATAAATTTACATTAAATGACATATGAATTAAATAATAATAAAATAATATATAATATACAATATCACAACATATTATATATAATAATATATATATAATATTAACCATGGTTATGTTAACCCATTGATGGGTGTGGACAAAAGGTAATCTCTTTTATGTAAAATTTTACAACCTACTAACAATGATGTATGCCCCACCTTTTCTAGTGCACACAATCTCCAACCCCAATACAAATAAATAATCAGATCCTAATTAGATAACTGTTAAATCTTTATTTTTTATTATTACTTTTTCACTTTATTTTTTATCCTTTTAGTTTACATTGTTACTCCCCCAACAACCTTCCTTATATGAACTACAATCCTCTCGATTAATGGAGATGTAAGTCTATATTTTTCTTTAATTTAAAAAAAAAATGTAATTTTATTATAATCTAAAATATATGTGTCTTTAAAAATTATATTTTCATTTGAATTTTGAAGCAGTTGTATATGTTCCTAACTATAGTATATATACTAATTTACCCCAAGAGTTTCTATCTGCATTTGTTTCTCTATTCACAATCATGCCTAACAAAAACTGTAGCGGCAAAGACAAATATAAGAGAGGAGATGGCAATGACCACAAGGAGGTCACCACCGTCAAACGCCGCTCTTCTGGCCGGCCCCGGGGCTCAAAAAACAAACCAAAACCACCAATTATCATAACCACAGAGAGCCCTAGCGCATTCAAAAGCACTGTCTTTAAGTTTGCAACTGGAGTCGACATTGCTCAAAGCTTGATTTCCTTTTGTAACACCCATCAAAGAGGATTATGTATTCTAAGCGCCACCGGAATTGTCACTGACGTCACTCTCCGGCAAGCTGATGGCACCATCATGGTGTTTCGTGGCCAATTTGCTATAATAATCATGAATGGTTTGTTTGTTCCACCAGGATCATCACCATCTGGGTTAACTAATTTAACCGTTTTCCTCGGTAGAGGTCATGGAAGAATGATTGGCGGAAAAGTGGTGGGACCGTTGGTGGCTTCAGCACCAGTTATGGTAATGGCTGCTACTTTTTCTAATGCAATCTATGTCACAAACCCTTTATCCAATGACGAGGATCGGTTATTCGGCAGTTTTGGTGGTGGTGGTGATGACGACAATGCTTCTTTCAGATCAGAAGTGAAGTGAGGTGTCCTTCAAAAATATTTAAGTTGGTGTTTCCAAGTATGATCCTGCCAATTACATATTTTCATGTCATTTTAAAAAAATTACATCACTCTTTCACTAAAAAAATATCTATTCCTTTTTTACTTAAGACATGTAACATGACAATATGCAATTGACCGAGACAGGATTTAGGATACCAACTTGAGACCGGTAATATATGAAACTCTTAATTTCTCTTAACTGTCTTTAGTGTTTATTAATTAGTCATAGAATTAAGAAAGTTACTTAAAGACTATTCTGTATTTTTAATTTATAGTATGCATCTCACTTTAATTTATGTCCATTTTGTGACTCTTAAATTATTCTACAATCTTTTTCCAATAGATGTAATTGGTAGAAGCATTAAGAGTTTCGTTTTCCTCAAGTAATATTTGAGTTGAAGTATTGAGAATGAATAAATAGATATCAACACTTTAGTTTTTATGTTAAATATAGTTTTGACCCTCCACTTTCTTAATTGTATAATTATGATTATTTTTAGAATAAATTACACCATTATTCCGAATTTTAGTGAAATTACACAAACAATTTCTCATTTTTTTGTCCTTACACGAATCACCCTCCATTTTTTGTCCTTACACGAACCACCCATAGTTTTGTATATATATTACACTAAATATCCATGGATGTTATAAAAGTGTAATATTTTAAACAAAAAACATGTGATGAGTGTAATTAAGTGAAACAAAATATTGTATATTCTGTAACATTTCAAATAGTACAAAAGTCAGTGTTTCTGTATTATTTTTGTGTCATTACAAAATACATTAATAATTCCAAAAAGATGTTTAAATAACTCTTATATTATTTCGTAACGAGTCAAATAATGAAAACGCATTAACTCTAATATTATTTGAATTTGTCTACACAATATACAATATTTTGTTTAACTTAATTACACACACCACACATTTTTTATTAAAATATTACACTTTATATCATGCGAGAGTAATCAATGTAATATATGTACAAAATTAGGGGTGATTAGTGTAGGAAGGAGAAGTATTTCGTGTAAGGACAAAAAATGGAAAGTTAATTTATATAATTTTACTAAAATTGAAGAGGTGTGAGTGTAATTTACTTTTATTTATTTTTATGTGTGAATTTTATTCTCAAACTTACATTATGTAATGTTGCTGGAAAATTAGAGTGGTCAATGAAACATTAAGTACGGATATTATAAGGGAATTAGCACTCTCATAGGAGTTGCAGTTTTGTGACACTGAATTTTAAGTAACCGACAATAGAAAAGGAAATGATGGACATAAGGATAAACCATCAAGAGAGAGAAAATGTTATTAGTTCAATACATTCATACTCTTATTCTCATGCTTACCTAAATATACCCACAACATCACACCCAAAACTTCATACTTCTGATTTTCCTATTGTTGTGGGCCCCTCTTCCCAACATAGTAACTAACCCATCAAATGCTTCATGACTTTCTTCTTTTACCCATCATATGCTTTATTTGGTTGCACAACAGAAAATAAGAAGAGATAAAGAGGTGAGAAAGAGAAAGAGGAGAAATAGAGTATATTTTTTGGGATGTTTGGTATAAAAGAAGAATGAGAGAAAATGAATAGAAATAAATATTTTATTCTCCTACTCCTTTGTTTGATTGGATAGAAAGAGAGAAGAAAGATATAATGTTATGGTTAAAATGACAAAAATGTCCATGAAATAAAAAAAGAAGATGAAAAGTGTTGTTTTATTATTAATTAAAAATAAATTTTATAATTTTAAAATATAGATTTTATTATATATATTTTATTCTAATATTAATTAACTTTTTAATTTGTATTTTTTATATTCAAAATAGACTTATGTATATCAGTAATATTTAAAATCAATAACTAAATAAAATAAAAAATTGAATGACATTTTTGACATTTCATCCAAAATTTTATTTTCTCTTCACTTTCTCACCAAAGTAGGAGAGAAAGTATTTATGGTGGGTCCCACCAACTTTTTCCTCTCTTCTCCCTTTCTTTCTTCCCAACCAAAGGAGAGAAAATTATCTTTCTCTTCAAACTCTCTTCATCTCTTTTCTCTCTACTCTAATTTACCTCTACCAAAGAGAGGCTAACTTTCTATCCAAAACCCTCACAATGTTTCTTATGTGAAAAATGTTACATTACATGTGATATTCCTATGTTACAAAAGAAACAATAATATGATAAGACATTTTTATTCTTTTATATATAATAAAATAATATTTTTTTCATTAAAAATATAAGTAAAATCAAGTATTTGTTTATCTATTAATGAATAGGATCCTTATTCCAAAAACTTATTAACAATGATGTTATGCCTCACCTTCTCTAGTGCACACAATCCAACCCAACTATATAAATAAAACAAGTCTAATTAGCTAACTCCCAATTTTGTAGTTTGTTTTTCCACATGAACCGTCCCCACCTAGATTAAATAGTTTAACCATCGCTAGAGGTTAGGGAAGAAATGATCAGCGACTCGACCGTGGGATTATAATCATAGAATTGAGCAAGTTACTTAAAGACTATTCTGTATTTTCAATTTATAGTCTTTTGATGTCACATTAATTTATGTCCATTTATGAGGTTTGAATTTTAGTATTGATGGAGAAAAAAACTTAGACTTCATTTTTAGATTTAAATGCGGTTTTGGTCCATCAAGTTTCTTGATTATACGATTGTAATATCCCTTTGTTTTTTATGTGTGATTCTTAAATTTACATAAATGTACAAAAATAGTCATTCTCTTAACTTTCCATCCAAACATTCTCATGTGGCACCTAAAATTATAAAGTTTAATTTATCCCTTCATCTTTTTCAATTGTGCATAATTTGCCTCCCTATTTCTTTCTGCATATTTCATCATTTAACTTATATTATAGTGCAAGAAAGATTATTCTTTCAATATACCTAATTAAAATTTAATAGCTTATGTATGATAATTTTATATTCTAGAATTGAAAATGTGGAATTCTTGTTGTCCCATGAACGTTGAGGATGATACTATTGAGAATGACTGCTTCTCAACGTGGCTCACAAGGAAAGATATGTCATGAGACACAATCTACTTTTAAACTCTTGAAAATAATATATTCAAATAATTTTAAAAAGATTTCAAAATAGTTGATTATTTTTATTAAACTTAAAGTAATTTCTATTTATTTTATTTTATTTTAGTATAAGTGGAAATATTTATTATTATTATTTATTCAAAAATAACTAAATCATTTAATTAATAATAATTAAATAATAAATAAACCCAAATAAAATAAAATAAAAATAATTGCAACCAGGTTGCGTGCAACAAGTGATGTAGACATTTTGCGAGTAGGAAGTGGTGAGTCTAAATCTCCAATTAGGATATGCCAACGATTAGCTCACTAGACATTGAATTCGAGGTGGGGGCAAACCAGTGCAGTTGATCAACACGTTCAATGTTCAACCATCAAGCATTGTCACGAGGCAACAAACACGAAAGTCAAACATATGGTCCCTGTTAAGTTAACATATGGTCCCAATACACCAAATCAAACATAGTTTTCATCTCTCCCCATCAGAGAGAAAACGAAGGTCCCAAGAGGAATCAATGATTTGGTTGAGGAAGACCATCATACCAAAACCTCTCTACGAAGGCATACAAATGAACATATCTGAGAACATGGATTCAGGTAAGACATTGACTTGTATCATTGTTTTACATATTAAGTGAGAATCATAAGATTCAAGATTTTAAGATTGATATTTCACAAATTAATAGAGAAATCTAAGAGCATGTACTAGTGAGACATGATGGTGTGAGCGACAATGTACATAGTGTAGCATTGACTTTGTACAAACGTAGATCAAGGCACATCTCACAATGGTGGAGCTGACACAATGAACTGCACAAAAAACCTAGGTGAAAATTTCATTTTTATTAATAGTTTGTTTTGGTTTTTCCCTGTGATTTTCTAGTTCTTTCTGAATTCTTTATCCTTCTTTTTTTATAAGTTTACACCTTAAATTTATATACGTACATTTTGTATTGCGCCAACAATTGGTCAAAGAATCAGTCCGTCCTTCAAACGTGCAACAAGTGAAGCATTAATTTTATTTTGTTTAATGTCATAGTTAAGGCCAACTATCTTAAAAGGAACTCTTAATTTTGCTTATATATCCATAGTATTTATTAATTAGTCATATAATTGAGCAAGTTACTTAAAGACCATTGTGTATTTTTAATTTATAGTCTTTTGACGTCACTTCAATTTATATCCATTTGAGAGGCTTGAGGTTTAGTATTGAGAATGAAAAAAATCTATATTAACACTTTATTTTTATACTAAAATGTAGTGTTCCTCTCACGAGTTTCTCAATTATGCGATTGTAAGATCCATTTATTTTATGTGTGATTTTTATTCTTTTACTTACACGAATGCGTAAAAATAGTGATTCTCTTAACATTCCATCCCAACATTGTTAGTGTCTCTAATGTAGCAGATATTGTTTAATATGAGAATATGTGTCACCCGACCAACCTCTTTTTTATTGATGGGATCATTTAAACATTATACTGACTATAACTATTTAGGCTTTATAGTGTCATTTAATAATTAGTTTATAAATTCTTATTGCATGTTTAAGGTCTTATTTGTTGGTTGATTGCCTTACTTTAGAAGTTATTATTTTAGGGATAATGCTTCTAAAATTTACTTAGTTTAAGATATATAAATTTATATGTTTATTCAAACTTTCACCCTAGTAATTTTTTGAAAAATTATAAGCACTCAATTTTATTTGGCTAAAAGGTTGTGAAAAGGTCAAGATCATACCTTGACCAATGCCATAGATGATGATGAATTATTGTACTTTGTGATTGTCTAATACATAGGTAGAGACATAGAGAAAAATGTCACACAAGAATATTGCTTCCCATGATTCTAGAAATAAAAATAAGATAAAATTATGATATATGGATTTAAATAATGATAATGGAATATAGTGTGTGTTTAAATATGCTATATCACAATGGATTAAATAATGATATGGAATATAGATTATATTATACATACCACTAAATTTAGAGACTAACATTGAAGGGTTAGACAAATATCTCCCGAGGTATAATTATGTAGATTTTTTCCTTGTAAAATAGTTTTTTCATATGTAAGAATCGACTTACAATGATGTAGGCCACACCTTGTGAGTGCATATAATCTAACCCCATTGTAAACAAATAAACAAATCCTAATTATATAACTCCCAAAATCATCTTCGTTTTTTATTATTTATTTTGTTTCGTTTAGTTTACATTGTTTTATTTAGTTTATGTTAGTTACTCACTAAAAACCATAGCAGTATATATACTAATAAACCCCAAGAATTTCTAAAATTGCATTGATTTTCCTATTCACAATCATGTCTAACAAAAATAAGATAGAATATGACAAAGAGAGAAGTGATACATTCTCTATGAGGCAAACATAATCAACTTCATCAATCACACTCCTTTACTTTTACATTTCATTTCCAACCTATACTAGCTTAAGGACTAAGGGAAATTTAAAACATATTAATTTTGCCGAAGAATAGTACGGAATGTAAAAGTCAAATTGGCCAACGTTGACAGAATTTGCCAGTGCCACTTGATGTGTTTAGTTTAGAAGCCTACCCTTAACTAATAACTTATAATAGCTAATTAAGTGGAACCAAAATCTTATGTCCCCAAAATTTTCTATCTATATGTACCAAACCAATCATATTCCACCAAATAACATAAAAATGTTATTTTATGTTTTTTATATTTTTCTTTTGAAGTAAATAACACCTTACAATTGACTTGAGACATCATAGGACATGAAATGTGGGATATGTGATCTCCATTCAATTAAGTGTTAGACCCCATGTACACGCTTAGTCGCATAGTTTGCGCTTAGTGCAACACGCAATACACGGAAGGAGATCCTCTGTCCCATTGCCTGTCCCAGCCAATAATAAGTCACCATATGTGCAGAGGAAATTGAAAAGTATTAACACCATTAATTTTCTTTAAATAAAATTTAAATTGATATTGAATTTAATTGAGATGACAACTTATTATTGGCTGTGACAGATAATAAGACAGAGTCCCGAGAAAGAGGATCTCCATCCGAAATACACTGAGTGTTGCTTGTTTAGGTTATCTGATATTATTTTATACAAACAAATAAAAATTGATTGTCTTCATTTAATTATTTAATTTTCAATGATTGATTACTTACATTTTTTATTATGGTAATCAAAGATTTTTTTATGAATATCTAATTTCATTAAATTTTGTTAAGTATAATAACAGGGAAAGTATTAAGGATGAAAACTATACATTATAATTTTAGGTGTTAATAGCACATGTAATGACTAGTTATACAACACCTACCACTTATTTTACACTCAATTCTATAAAATGAGATTGTCATTGTATAAGTTATTATATTGTGATTAATAATATTAAGTATATTGAAAGTATTATCATTCTTACACAATCGTAATCGTAAAAGATATTAGATGAAAAGTGTACATAAAATTGGGGGATAAATCTTGTATAAATAAAAAATATGAGAGACCAAAATGACACTTTATAATTCTAGGTGTCACATGGGAGTGTAATGTCACATTGCACAACATCTTGTACATACTAAATATTGTTAGATATTGTGAACATCCAATTTTATCCGACCGTTTTACAATAAAAATTAAAAAAAAAATCAGAATAGAAAATATAATAAAAATAACATTTTTGCCATCTTATGTGATTTTATAGATAAGTAATCATTTTTACGCACTTGTAGGTATTCCATTGTTTTTTATATTATAAAGAGTTATTATTCATTTTTTTTTTTGCCTAGAAAGAGCATTCTGATCATTTTTTATTTAATAGAATCAAATAATTATTTTTACTTATTTATGAATATTGAATTAATTTTTATGACTTTGTAAAATTATTAAAATATTTTGTTGCAAAAAGTACATTTTTAGATGTTTTAAAACCAATTTCATTGACATTTAAATATTCGAATCTTAATCAATGGACATAAAGTTAAATAATTATCATGGTTTTCGTTTTGATTATTTGAATATTAGAAATAATTTAATGACTCATTATAAATTCATTTCATGAGTCATAATGAATTAAATTCACACACATAATTTACTCATTAATAACATGGGTTAAAATTCTCTTTTATAGTAGAGAAAGGCCAATGCCCAATGCTAATACGGTCAATGTCTTTTTACACTCGTTTCTACGTGAGACATTTGGAATATCTCCCATGCAATCATTAATATTGTCTTTGTTATTTCTTGAAATGAAAAGTTTGTCCACAACCAATTTAGTCTCTTTTATCATTAGTTATATTTTATTAAAATAATTTCCAATAAATAAATATATTAAACTTTAAATATTTTGAAAATCTAATAGTAATGTTATAGCTCATGTCATATCTTAGTTTGTGCTTGTACTTCAGAAATGTTTGCGGTCATTAATATTGTCTCTCATAAGTGTCAAGGTAGTAAATCGGTTCATGGCCGAATGCAATCTTTTATGTATTAGTCAGTTGATTAATTAAATGATTTTTTTAGTTAAAGTCAAACAAAACTAGCAATAAAAAATGTATTAGCAAAATAAACACTTTCCAAACCTAAATAAAAAAGATTATTTTATTTTAATAATTGATTTATTTTAAATAAATTAATAGTATAATTAGTTCATTCAGTTAGCGAGTGTACTATTTTATTATGAGTGAATATGGTACTAAAAGCCTAAAACCTTCTCTCATCCGTAATTGACTTTCATGCTCACAACTTAAGTTAAAAGATTATAATTTCCATATTAGAAAAAAACATATTGGCAACTCTAATTAATTAGAAGAGGTCGAAATTTCATTTTCCCTCTTTCTAAGACCTAGAACCAATGATCAATCGAAATTCGGGTTGCAACGTGTTCCTATTAAGTTACCAAATTAAATTTTTAACTAATTATGTAATTATAAGATAATTTTAGGTTTAATTCATAAAACATTTTTAAATGGTTTATTAGTAGGAGTAGTTTTGAATTAAAAATTATCTTAAAAATAATTACTCTTAAAGGGTTTAATAAAGAAGTTAAAAAACAACATTGCCCGTGAACAATCCCTATGACGAGAGGAGAAATATTATACAAGAGGCGACACAACGGTATTATTGACGAGAGTCACTTCATAACCTGAATTGGGAGAAAAGATACGGCACAAGACACAATTTCCATCTTAAACTCTTAAGTGAATAAGATTTTTAAATTATTTTTGAAACATTTTCATCATGATTAATCATTTTTATTAAATTTAAACTAATTATAATTTTTTTATTATAAAATGAAAAGTTTATTATTATTTATTATAAAAATAAAAAAAAAACTATTTAATTATAATAGTTAAATAAAACTAAAACTAAATAAATAAACCAAAATAAAAATAGAAATAACTACATCCACGTGCCATGCAATAGGCGACCTAATATCAGTGAAGACGACGCAAACACGTTGCAAGTAGTGAGTGGTGGATCTAAATTTTCAGCAGCATCCAATAATGATAGACCAATGACCAGTTGACTGAACACTAAAATCGAGACGAGAAAAAATTTAATAGGAAGATATAACATTATTTTTTGTAATTATTTGGTTGTGTGATGCAGTTTAGCGCCTAGCCAATCAAATTGTGCCACGTGTATTAGTGTTGGACCGTTGGAGACAAGATGAAATGAGGAGTGATGCACATAATTCAAAGTTGAATCCGTGTACATGCAGATATTAGAATTATGTATTCAATATAGTTATTATCAATATGATTCCCTTTAGTTAGGTTTCTAATTTTAGAGCCATTTGATTGTAGCAATATTTATTCTCTAATATTGATGTGGCCGAGTTGCATGATAAATTATTGAAAAACTCTAATATTTGTAAAGATGCTATTGGTAATAATTATTTTTCGAAAGATTTAAACAAGTGTACGTTGGAATTCAATTTGTATACTATTGGACTAACAACTTATTAATGGACGATATTATTTAAATATTATAATGATTATTTTAGGCTTTATAATGTTATTTTATAAATTATTATTGCATGTTTGAGGTCTTATTTGTTGACCGATTGTCTTATTTGGTAAGTCCTTATTTTGGGGGGAATGCTTCTAAATTTTTCTTACAATTTAAAATATATAAATCAATATGTTCATTAACTTTAACTCTAGTAATTTTTTTAAGAATTAGAAACACTCAATTTTATTTTACTCAAAGGTAGTGAAAATGTCAAGATCATACCTTGTTCTATGCTCTCCATGGTAATGAGTTATAGTAATTTGTGGTTGTCATTACATATGTAAAAACAAAGATAAACATTAAATAATACAATAAATTTATATATAATACAATAAATTTATATTAAATAATATATGAATTAAATAATGTTAAACTTATATGTATATATATAATATAAAATATCATTGTATATTATATATAATATAAAATATCATTGTATTCTATTATTTATATATATTAAATTGACCACTAACTTTATAGATTAACATTGAAGGGTGTGAATTACAAAAAGTTCTCATGATCTTGAGTTAGATCAATCTTTTTCCAATTATAAATATGTAGATCTTTTCCTTATAAAACATTGTTTCCTTACAATAATGTATGCAGGTTAATACACCCCATCACAAACCATAGCATTATATATAGGTTAATATACCCCAAGAGTTTCTACATTGTTTTCATTTTCTTATTCACAATCATGTCTAACAAAAAGTATAAGAAAGGTGATGATAAAGAGATTAACCATGACCACACGGTGGTCGCCACCGTGAAACACCGCTCTTCTGGCCGTCCTCAGGGTTCAAAAAACAAACCAAAACCACCAATTATTATAACCACAGAAAACCCTAATGCAATCAAAAGTCATGTATTTGAGTTTGAAAGTGGAGTTGATATTGCTGAAAGCTTGCTTTGTTTTGCTAGCACTCGTCAAAGAGGATTATGTGTTCTCAGTGCCACCGGAACTGTCGTCAACGTCACTCTCCGGCAGGAACATGGTGCTACCATGGTGTTGCGTGGCCAGTTTGGTATAATAATCATGAATGGTTTGTTTTTTCCATTAGGATCGTCTTCATCTGGATTAACTGTTTACCTCGGCCGAGGGCAGGGAAGAATGATCGGCGGCACGGTGGTTGGACCGCTGGTGGCTTTGGGTCCAGTTATAGTAATGGCGACTACTTTCGCCGATGCAATCAATGTCAGATTACCTTTATCCGATAAGGACAATGATGATAACGAGCAAAATTGTGGTTGTGGTGACAATTACATTCCTTCTTGATAGAAGTAAGGTGATCCTTTGAACGTGCAATAGGTGAAGGGGGAAAGTTATTTTGTTTAATGCCATGGTTAAAGGCAACCTTGAACTATTATTTATCATAGTCTTTTGCAATTCTATCCATGTAATTGGTCAATCATAAGAATTTTGTTTTCCTCAAATAAGATTTGAAGTTGAGTATTTGAGAATACAAAAAATAGATATCAACACTTTATTTTTTATGATAGATGGCAATTAACATCTCAATGGATCTTTCCAACTTGAATTGAATCAATCGAAATCAATTGTCATTTTCAAATGGGTGAGTATACTCTCGATTAATGGAGATGGAAGTACATCAAAACTAGAGGAAAGAAACAATACGATGTGACAATTTTACCCTTAAAAACATAATGATATGAAATTTCTATATTTAAAACTAAGAATAAAATCAACAATTTACCTCTCAATTATTGGAGAGAAGTCTCAATTAGGTATAAAAATATATATAATATTTCCTCATTCCTCCAAGATATAAAACTTATTTTTTCTAATCTGAATTTACTTCGCTTTTTTTATTATTCTCATTCTTATAAGCCACTAGGTTGCTAAGTTTAGATCTATTTTTATTTCAACAATAATTTTTCTCTAATTTTGTTGCACTAGAATGGACAATAAATTATACAAGAACCCACATGTTACATAATTATAAGTACATATTTGCAAAATGGAAAACCTATCAAAAGTACAATGTTTATCTTCATATTTAAAAAAAAAACAATTGGTTCAAATTGGATTTTAAATTCATTTATTAAATGAACCGAACCTCACTTGATAATTCTTATACTTTAATAATACAATAGAATTACATGTTTATTTTAATTTGTAATTTTATGTAAATCATTTATTCTATTATTTCCAAGAATCAACTTATTAGGTAAAATTATGGAACATGAAGTATGAACCTTCGAGTTCGAATGGTCACTAATGCACTCCCCCACTTAAAAAAATGTGTCTTTCAAAAGAAAATCATTGATTCAAGTTTTCATATCATCTCTAGTGGCGTCTCTCCTCTCCCCACAAAACAATCAATTATCTTATTTTTCTAATTAGAATATATATTTTAAATAGAGAAAAACAAAGTTATCCATAACTATAAATAATTTTGGATATCAAGTTGATACTTTAGTCTAATAGAATTGAAATATAAATATTTTCATGAAAACAAATCCAAACTGAAAACAAGCATGATTTATGATTTTTATAACTATCAATAAGGACACTAGTCTAGATAACCAAAGTTGGAATAATGATTCAAGTAAATATTTGGTAGAAAGAATGCTTTTTTAGCACATTCTTGGAAATATGATTTATGTGTAAGTTTCACTCTCATGTTTAGTTCCCTTGATTGATTTTTTCAAAAATATCCTTCACAATGAAGAAAATAAAATTAGAGTCATTTCATATAAAAATGTAACATTTTCATGGAAATTCAACATTCTCATCTAAAAGAGTCAGAATTTAACATTCTTATATTCAAAATGAAAATAATCAAACTAATTATATGCTTCCACAAAATAATGAGAAATTTGTTATAATTGTGAATTCTTTTGGTATAACCACCATTAAATGATCATTACCAATAAGAAAAGAATTCACTAGTGACAAAATTCATTATTGGGAGAAAGTGAACCACTGTAATGATTGTTGGTGGGACGAGAAACCACTCATATAATCATTATCGGAATAATCGTCGATGGGAAAAGAAATCACCACTAACATAATTCGTATGAGAGAAAAAAAGTACCACCAGAATGATCGTAGGTGGGAAGATAACTTGGTGGTATAATCAACATCAGAATGACTGTTGACTGGAAAATAAGTTAGAGCTCATATTATTTATCATTTGGAGATAAGATACCATTGAAATGATCATCGGATGGAGGAAAAGAAGTGAATATTAATTATTAGGTTGAAGAAAAGAAGTGAATATTAATTATAAGATGACGAAATAAAGGGAAATGACTAATTGGAGTTCCAAATTTTCGATTTCTCGACAGTAGAATGGTGATCAAATAGGTTGTGGATGCTGAAACCGTTCTACTGATATTTACACATAAGGTGATGAATACCCTTGGTAGTACCGAAAAAAATAATGTTTCATTTTTAGGTTAAATGTAGTTATGGATCCTCAAGTTTCTCAATTGTTTAATTGTGATCTCCTTATTTGTTTTATGTGTGGTGTGATTATCATTCTGAAGGTTACATGAGTGTTCAAAAATAGTTTTCTCATTAAGTATCTATCCAAAACTCTAATGATGTTTGTTAAGTGGAAAATGTTGTCTATTGTAACATTACATGTGTCATTCCTATGTGGCAACAAGAGTTATAAAGTGCAGTTTTTGTTCTTCATGTTTTTCACTAGAATTTATCCCCTTAGTTCCTGTGCAATTTTGATCATTTAAGTTATATGATTGTTTAACAATGGTCCTCCTTTCAATATACCTAATAAAAATTTAATATCTTATGCAATGACAATCCAATCTTCTAGAATTGAATATGAAGTACATGTTATACCTTATACACTCGCAAAAACCACTATCGGGACATAGATATGGCACAAAATGTGGTCTCTTTCTTAAAATGTTGAAAATAATATATTTAAATTATTTTAATAATATTTTTTATTTTATTTAATTTAAAATAAATATTATTTTTTATTTAATTTATAATAATTACTATTTTTATTATAAATATTTTCATTTTTTATTAAAAAATATAAAAAATCATTTAATTAATAATAAATAAATAAACTCAAATAAAATAGAAAAAGAAATAACTACAATGCCCTAATATCTGTGAATGAGACATGAACAACTTGCAAGTAGGGAGTAGTGGGTCTGAGCAGGGGTTGGGACGGGTAAAACCTTGTCCTTATTCAACCATAAATGTTGTTCAGACCATTGTTTTGAACTCGGACCCGACCCTAGACCCGGAATTAACCCGATCCTAAATATTCACATGATCAACCTTTAAACCCGGACCCG
This sequence comes from Lupinus albus, assembly GCA_009771035.1. Classification (NCBI taxonomy): domain Eukaryota; kingdom Viridiplantae; phylum Streptophyta; class Magnoliopsida; order Fabales; family Fabaceae; genus Lupinus; species Lupinus albus. The sequence goes on from CM020023.1 coordinate 11,193,506, forward strand.
ACCCTAGACCCAATTAAATATAACGTATACTCATTTTACATAAAGTCTTCTAAATATTATTTATTATTGTGAATATTTAATTTGACATATAAAATAATATGTGTATATATATTATTAACATGTACAAATGATGAAAATTAGAGAATCAATGATATTTTTTACCAAAAAAATATCATTACTCTGTATATATTTGAACAGAACCACATACAAACATTCATGAGTGAATGACTATGGGACGGATCGGGACGGATCGGGACGGGTCGGGACGAGTCATGTTTGGTCCCTACCCGACCCTAAATATTGACTGAGTCTAATTTTTGAATTCGAACCTGGCCCTAGACCCGATGAGATCCGACCATTTTCAGGTCCGATCATGATCGGACCATACCAGGTGAGCGGGTAGAGTCGGGTCCTGCTCACCCCTAGGTCTGAGCGTGCAACATGGGCAATACAATGATTGACTCACCAGACATTAAAATTCAGTGCAGCAAAAGATTCTAAGGCTTCATTTGGTAGAGTGGAAAAGAAGATAAAGAGAATGAGATGAGAGAAGTTGAGAAGAAATAAAGTTTTTATCATTTGATTTAGGGAGGAGTTTGAAGAGAGGGAAAGAAAAAGAAGTGGGGATCCACCAAATGTGTTTCTCCTCTCAAGTGAGGATAAAATGAACCAAAATTTGTTATCTCAAACTATGTCACAAACCATGTCTCATAGCAATGATATTGAAACAAAAAATAAAAAAAATAATGAATACTATAATTTTTGTAATTGACATAAAGGTTTTCATTGATCAGGGACATGATTTGAAACATAATTTTGGACGACAAATCTTTATCTAGGAAAGAGTGAGGAAGAAACACTCACTCATTTCTCATCTTTTTTTATGCAACCAAACAACACTAAAATTCAATCTACTTCGCATCTTTTTCTCTATTTTCACACTCTCACCTATTTCTCTATTCTTATTTTTTTCCTCCGAACAAAGGAAGCCTAAGTCTCTGAATAGCATTGGACTATTTCAGTAACCAACATGGACTATTACCACAGAATTTAAAATCCACGAATTCATGACGTCAGCTATGAAGATGGACTAAAAAGGACTGAGGTTTCAATTTAGTGAAATCTACAAAAATGTAAGATGTACCAAAACCTTAACCTCACAAACAAAGAGACTATTTCTAAGGTTTAACCCTATGACCTTTAGGTCACAAGACAAACAACTTTACTGTTACGCTGAAACCATCAATTAGCAACAGCTACAGACATTCCATAAAATGATCTATAAAAACATTTTAGCAGCAGAAACTATCAATTGAAACAAGCTAAGATTAAGGAGGTCCACAACAATACCAGGGTACTATATATAACTGGTGTGGCATTGTTCTTTTGTAAATGCAAATACTTTCAATACCACAATCAATAAACTACATCATATCATATCCAATTTGGTTGGATTGGTGACTCTTTTATGAAGGGCTCAAAAGCCTAATCCAATTAACCAAAAGACTACATCATTCTACCATAATTTTATACATGCATTTTACCTTCTAAGATATTACAATTTTACATTGGGTAAATGGTTCAGTCCACACAAAAATGAAGTTACTGAATTTTGTAAATTATTTAAGTTATATTAGGAGTTGGAAATTGTATTCCTCAATCTGGTGTTAGACAATGCAGATGAGTATATTCAACCAAGTAAAGCATGTGAGAAATTTGCTAGGAACTTATAAAGATGAGGCAATTAACCTTCCAAAATGTTTATATAATCAAGACTATCCCCTCACCTTATGAATAAGGAACTTGTTGGACCAGACTGCGACAGGGGAGCCTCCAACCACTGGAGAGTTCCATTGTTCGGGGTATGGGAAGAGTGAAGAGCTATAAGTGATGCACCACGTCTTGAACCAAAATCTTAAGACATTAGTTCCATGGGCCTTTTCTACTTATAAATTCTTTTACTCCTCCCCGTATATCCAATGTAAGACTTCGCACTTGAATAAGCCCAACAGAACGAATCCCTTTCAGTATGCATGATTGCCCCTCCCAACAAGTATTGCTCTCAGGAATCGAACCTTCACCCTTTTGGCCTATCTGGGGATTCAGTAAGGTACAACTAGACCAACGCCTTCCGAAGATTCTATTCACACTCCTCTATACTTATAATTTCTAAAAAAATATGACTAGCTAATAGTGAGTGTAGATAGACAATTAATAACATTACCCTTCTTATAAAGCTCTCCCAGTTAATAGTTAAAACCCAGTCAACCCAAATTGTGCTGCTTCTATCTGCTCTTTCTTCCCTTTATCCTGGTTCTTGGTTCACTTTGGCATTGTTATGACTCAAATACCATTAATAAATACAAAATGCATAAAAGCTAAACAATGAGAGAAAATTAAGAGGGTCACTGGCTTCAAGTATAAACACACAACATTACAATAAGCAAATTTATTTTGGAAGGGGTGCATTAACAATCAAACTTATCAACCACATTATAATGGACCCAGTGGTCCAACAAACAAGGAAAAAGACAAACAATCCAGCCAAAATAGTAAGGAGAGGAGGTCCCTGGGCAGCATCGCGAGTTTCTTTAACATCTGATCCTTCATTGAGTGGTTTTCCACCGGTAGAGTTGGGGTTTACTGCAGAAACAATCAATGGCCTATGATTTATTTGCAATCTCATAGAGCTTTTGCACCTGCATACAATAGAAGCTATAGGATATAGTTTTATGTAGAATTACTACCAATAAGCTAAATAATTGTTATTAGAAAAGAATGTAAGTATTATGTGTAGTCATACACATTAACACTAATCAAGCTATCAGTTGCAGATAATGGATTTTCTATTTTGTTTAGCTAGAAGGGTGAGTTCGTGAGGATATCGGCGCTTCAATTTACCAATTGATACTCTTCATTAAACAATGATAATTATGAAGAGAGAAAAAAATCTGAAGTTATGGTTGGTTAGAAGAGTGAAAAGACAATCTAAACTGTTGTTAAACTAACTACGGCCAATGTTGTTAAACTAACTAGGATCATGGGTACTACTTTTACTGGAATTCTGAATCATGGCAAAAGTTGGAAGCCTCAGTTGTTATGGTGATACAATTGCGAAAACTAATGAAACCACCATATTTTGGCTACCATTAAAATTTAAACGGTTAACTAGGATAACAAGCCCTATAGGATCATAGACTTTAACAACAGTGTTACAAGCATAAAATAATTTTAAAGAAAAACTTTTAAGAGTCAATCCGTGATGAGAAACAAGAATAAAACCAAATTACTCTTACGGCCTATTTGCGAGTTTGTTTTCAGAGGGGGGAACAGCAGAAGACTACATTACAGTCATCTCACACGTATATTCCATGATTCTGAGGCCTTTACCTTCGGATAGAGATCACATGTCCCACATGTGTCTCACTCCCTGTCCCGGCCAATCTAAATGTTACTTTTTATTTTTAAACTTTTTATTTTATTCATGTAGCAGAATTCTGATTGGTCTGAGACAGGGAGTCTGTGTACCTTTTCTGCATCCTTTTACTTTCTGTCAATTGCCCTTCAAAAATCAACTAGCAAACAAACATAAGAGACAGCTCAGTTAGCATGTGAGCACCTAGGTTTCTATGACAGCTACATAATTCTCCCTTTCTCGTAAAAAACTTTGCCTATTAAAAAGGACAAAAAAATCAATTTCCTCAATTTGTACGTATAGGTATGGAAAATTCAAGGCTTACTCAAATTTCCCCCACAATGTTCTAGGATATGAGATCAAAAAAAGTTGAAACAAAAATCAAATCATTTTTATAAGCACAATTAAAATAAAATAAGAAATGAAACTTATACAAAGTTCAGCACACTATAACAATGACTAATTTAATGAGTGGTAAAGAGTTTGATTCCATTTGTGAAACAAAATCTCGAATCGGGGAAAAAGAAAAACAAAGAGTGGTATCGATAGTGTAAAATTGATTTAGAAAAGAAAAGAAGAAAAGTGCGAACCTGAAGGGAGAAAATAATTTGAGAGAGGGAATGAAAGAGGATTGAGGTGTTGAAAGAAACCCTAATGGGAGCTTTGATTGTCCAATGGCAGCTGAGACAGTGAAAGACGCCATTCTTATCACTCTCTTTCTCCACCACAAATGTATCCTTTTTTCTTCTTCTTTGAAACAATTGGGTCATAAATAATAGTCATTTTTTACGAGAAATACAAAATAATAGGTGCATCTATTAATTATATTAAATGACTTTTATAAGTTCAAATATTTTGGTCTGTTATATTTTCTGAAAGTGAATGGATGAAATTAACTATAATATTATAATAATATGTAAACGGTCATTTATATTATAATATATATATAAATGTATTCAGCAAAATATATAATAATATAATGTTTTTTATTTTTTGAAAATGCAATATAATAAAATAATAAAATATATCCTTATATTATGAGATAAATTATTTCATCCGACCATTAAAACTTACCAACAACCTGTTGCATGGTAGCATCGACATTCTTCTACTTGTGGGCTCTTAATCAATACCCTTAAGATACTTAATGAACATTTCTGGTCTTCAATTTCTAATGACTTTAAATAATTGGACCATAAATTTTATTAATCCTAAAATCAAATGAATAATATAAACAATAATTACAAATATGTACATTAAGTGCAAAGCAATGCTATAATTCTAAAATAAGCCATGAGGGATAAATTATATTTAAGTTTTAAAACAATGAAAAGGAACATGTAATTATTCTGATGATCACTCAAACTATTTTTTGATGTTCTCAAAAAGTAGTAAGACAATTATGAGAGTGACAAAGCAACCGTTACCTAAACAAAATCTTCTAAAGACAACTCGAAGAAGAAATGCACGTGAATGATTTGGAGAAGAACTCCTCACAGCAATAATCGGATGAAATATTCAATTTAACACAGCAATAAACTGAACACTGTATTCAATTAATTATTAAAAAATAAATGGTGTGTGCTATAAGCTTCAGGATGATTTGCCGCACAATGCCTCTAGTTTCTCTAGGGTCACACTTTTTGGCCTTTCAAGTGCCATTCCAAGAGCTCGGTCCCATATCAACTGAAATCCACCAAAAGGAAGAGTTCAAGTTAAAGCCAATGTAACAAAAAAGTAGTCAACACTAGTTTATTTAAGCTTTTAATAAAGTGATTCTAAATATTAAAAATAGATAGTTTTGTCGATATACAAATGATGGCCCAATGCATGATGCTCCCACCTAGTGGAATCTGGGAAGTATTGATGTACACAATATTACCCTTCGAACCAAGAAACTGTTTCCAAGATTTAAACTCATAACCTCATGGTTACTAAGCATAAACCTTATTGTTACATTGAGATATTTAAAGGACGATCTAGTGCACGAGGCTTCACCTAGTGGGTCAGAGCTTGCTAGTTGTTTGACTGCAATTATAAAAAAATGCTTTTGTACATGACTGCATTCTCTCTTCTTTGTAACAAATTTTTTAGAAGTTGAAAAATATAGCTTCTTAAAAGCTGATTTTCAGCATCTTTTAAACTTCTTTTTAGTAAAAAAGTCTAACCAAGAAAACATGTCAATGTCGGAAGGAGCTTCTGGAAGAAGAAAAAAACTTAAGCCCCAAAAAAGAAACAATGGAGCATAACAAACCTGAGGTCCAACCCCAATACTCCTTGATACTCCAAAGAGAACAGTATAATAGCTGTCCAAAACATTAACAGATCATGAGATTCACCTTTCAATTATTGCAAAAATGAAAACTGCCCAAGTCAAATAGGCAAAGAGAAGTAACACCGTACTTTTCCTCAGTCAGACCATAGTAGTTCAGTAGCACTCCACTGTGAGCATCAACATTAGGCCATGGATTTTTAACCTACACCAATGACAAATCTCAAATTCAACCACCTCTACTAAACATTGTGATTGACATAGAAGAGCAAAGACAATTACAACAACCAAGTAAGTTATTTATGTAGAAAATAAATAAATGCAAAGCAAACAAAACCAAACTAGAATGTGAAGAACTGGAACCAAACTCATGAGTAATTCTGTGGGAAGAGAAATAAACAAAAAAATTACTAACTACCCTGGAGAAACTAAATACTAACTTACAATTGCACATAAAAACCACATCATAGTTCTTTTGAACTAAAATGCTTGACAAGGAAAATCTACCATGATTTTTGGAGAGTTGAACTTAAAAAACCAGTACTCGGCAAAGAACAAAAAGTTTATAATCTAATAACATTCAATAAAAAAACTAATGCTATCATATTGTCTTCCTAGCATTGTGTTTCATTCAATGTCTGTGTTAAACCTAACTATCATAAAATACTGGCATTTGGAAGTGCATTCATTAAGCATAATCATTTTGTCCGCAAAAGAACAAGATTCTGAGAAAATAATTTTCATGGGAATGTTTAAACGAAAAATAAATACATGATACTACCTTGCCTAACTTGGTCAGAATGGGAGGCACAACCTCTTTAATTTTGGACACCTGAAAGGATCAGTCACGTTCGATAATGAAGAAATTAGATTACTAGAAGCAAACTTTTTTTGTAACACAGAAAAGCACACCAAAGCAAAAACAACTGAAACCAGGAAATGTGATTACCAGCTGGAAAAGTGGATCGTTAGGCAAATGCTTCAAAGCAAACTCCCTCTGGCATGTGTATCTTGGATCTGTCTTGCGCAAAACTCCATGACCATATCCAGGCACAACCTGAAAATTCAAAACGGGAAATGGCCAAATCCTATTAACATGTTACCAAGAGAGGCTTGTCTACAAGAGTCTAGAAGGGGTATCAATAGGAATAAGCAGACTGGGACATGCTAGGCAAGAATTATTAGTATGTGTATGAATGCTTAAAAATAACATTTTCACGATCAGCTCAATTGATCTCTCTCTCTTTTCGGATTTCATATCCTCTGATCTGCCCTAACAAAAAATTACTTAAAAACCAACAAAAAACATACATCTTCATATAATTAATTAACCAGAAAAGGGCTAAAGGAAAAACCGCTTCAAATACTTCATTCAGTATCACAGCTTCATAGTCATGCTAAGTTACCTGGCCACTGTTTAATGTTTTATGAATGTAGTCAGACAACTGTTCTGTACTAATGTCTGGAGTTCCAAACTCAGCAACTATTGATCTGATCCAGCGCAGAACCTCCTGCAACAATATAATTGAAGTGAATAAAAACTAAATAGTCATTCACAAACAATATAGATGAGCATTTATCCAGATAGTATCTGACTGTATGCAAGCATTAATCACAATATCTATATTTCATAAGGTCTTATGTCAACCCAACATTGTCATGAAAATAAATAATTAAGCCCCATTCAACAATACAATTCTGCCTATGCCATTTTTTAAGAAAAACTTCCCTACCTTACAATTTGCAAGTATCTTAGGAGCAACAATACTAATAACAGAACCCAGAAGTCAACTCAGTTGGTAGAGTTGCGGGACAATGAGCGTGTGTGCCTGGGTTCAAACCCCGGCAGCTGTGCTCTCCCTTTAAAAAAATAAAAATAAAAAGCCTTGCCTATAAAAAACAATACTAGTAAGTAGTAAACTAGTAACATTGGAGGGTTTTATTTAAGAAAGTGATAAGAATGTCAGATGTGAGTAAAAATTATAGCCAAACACAATTTCTAACAACAGATTAATTGCGGAAAATTTTAAATCAGAAACAGAAGACATAAAAGGAAAAATAAATAACAAGATAAACCTGATTGGCCAAACCATGCAGTGGCCCAGCTAATCCATTCAAAGCAGCCGCAAAGGCAAGGTAAGGATCTGATAGTGGACTAGCAACCTGAAGGGAATTAGAAAAACAAAATCAGAGCCTTTAGCGAAGCACGGACTATCATATATTACATAATCAAGTTTTTTTAAACAAACTAACAATTTAGAATTACAACAGGAAAGAATAAGAGTTTGATTAAGGGAAGTAGCTTACTAGGTGAGCTGTGTGAGAACTAACATTACCACCTTCATGGTCACTGCAAACCAAAGTTAACAAATAAATCAAATAGCAAAAGTGGGATGGTACTTAAAGAACATAACTGATAGTGACCATAGCATCTGACATCATTGGCAATGGAAGACAAACCTATGAATGGAAATATACAGCCTCATGAATTCCAGCATTTCCGGATCATCAAATCCTAACATATGAGCATAATTTGCACCATAATCCAAAGAATCATCCATTGGTATGATTTTTCCATCCTTGAATTTCCTTTAAAATAGGGAAAGCAATTAATCCAAATGTAAGATAGTAGAACTTCAGATAGTTTCAACCCACTATATCCCATAACATTTTTGGATATGGTATCCTATTGTATGTTAAATGTGAAACTTCGATGAGGTTGATATGCTCTATATACATACCTCCGATAAATATAAGCAGCAATTGATGGCAGACGTGCAATTAAATTCATGCTATCCTCATAAGTTGGCTCCCAATACCTATATCCAAAAACCAAACCTGCTATAGTAACTTATAAGGTGCAAGTAATCCAAAATCCTTTTAGAACCTTACCTTGCTTTAGCTATCCCACCCTCATATGCTTTCTGAAACTCACTCTGAACCTGAAAATGAAATGAATTGATTGTGAATCATTCCTAGTTATTACAAGAATATTAAAACTGTAAATATTAGGAAGTGAATTTAGTTTAATATGATCCTTAGCATCAAAATACTGTAAATAAATGTGTTTACTCCCCTTTTCTTTTTATAAAAGGAATGATCTAAATTTAGATGGATATGGGGAGCAGAAAGGAACAATAAACAAAGGAAAAAACCCGAGAGAAGAAAAGCCATCGATAAATGAGAAACTTGTCATGTAATTAGAAGAACATGATCTGAGTTTACTTCTACTGCATCTACAATACATTTATGTCTCTTTCTTTATTGACTGAGTTTAAGACTCAGAGTTTGAGATAAGTAGGAGATGTCACATTGTCACCTCACCCTTTGATAAATAATATACACAAACATAACTACAGAATGCTGACATTAGGCAACTAGACCCACGAGATCAGCCAAAAAAGTTATAGTGATCTTCTAAGAGAAAAAGCACACCACAATCCAATATTTTATAGTATCCTTTAATTAATTAAACTTTATCAATGGCAACATCATCTTGCACCAGAAATCCTCTGGACCATATTAATCTCAGATGAGTAGGGTAAAAGAGATGAAGCAAGCAGTCTAAATCTCCTCCAAGTGTAAGTCCTGGTTCAAAATATGAAGAGTTGGCATAAAGAAGGCCAACAAGCAACTGCTAGTCAGAAAACATAGTGACACATCAGTCAACTTTCTTAGAAGCTTCACTGACCTACTTCACAAAAATACTGCATTTCTAGAAGAATATCAAGTAATGTTGATGATTCACAAAATGGCTGTAATTGCAAGTTATAATCAATTTTATATCCATGAAATCAGACATTTCATTAATCTACAAAAACTCCAATAATAGGAAAATCAGTATTTTGCAATAAGAACCGAAATGTTTGAGGCAAAATTATGACAGTGCAGGTGTATGTTGAGATTGAACCAGAGAAAGGCACATTAGGTGCGTTTATTGAGGAGCTTTATGGTCGAATATGGTTTGCTTGTCAGTTTAATGCTCCCAACTTCTACTTTTCTGAGCTAAAATTTATCATAGTTACCCTCTGGTATTTTACTTTATAAACCTTCATTGCTAAAATTATCAATATATCAGCAAATAAGTCTAGAGAACAAAACACCAACACCAAAGGCCATTTTTCTAAATAAAAAGGAGGTTTTATCAAAAATTCAAATGTCAGAGTGAGTAAGGCAACCTAAGCAGTTTAATTACAGAAAAAATTAATTAAGAAACAAAAGGAAAAAATAAAAATAAAAAATGAAGAAAACATGTTACTCAACCTGAAGGGCCATGACACCTGTAGTGAACTGAGTCATTGCATGAGCAGATACAGGCAGTGCATCAATTGCCTTGTAAGCATAATCTGCAATAAAAATAACAAACACACAATTTTGAGTCATAACAAGAATGGAGTCAGACTGGAGGATCAGCAACAAGCTAGAAAAATTGTCATGTAAAAACATCAAGACATGTGTGACATGTGACATGTGAAATGTGGCAACGCAGACATAATGCATCAAAAGGAGCCCATATCTTTTAAGTTTTCAAGCACTTACATAAGGGTGTGTATTTCCTCTAACAAGGACCATCATATAAGAATAGCAACAGAGAGGCTAGCCTCATAAAGTTCCTTCACAACTATGATTTCAGAAAAAAATGTGACCTAAAATAAGATATAACTTAAGTTCATCTCTATGACCATAAACATATTATGCACGACCTATATTTCATGACTTCACTTCGAATTTAAAGAAAACATGTATGGTATGGCACTTAAGCCTACTGAACTTTAGGTTGATAAATGCTCACCACAAAACCATGACAACCCACTTGCAGTTAGCCTATTATATTACAAAAGAATAATACTTCAAGGTAAATATAACCAAGCTATGACCTCAAAAGAAACTGAACCTGGGATAGTTGCACGACTACGCAATTCCTGGGCTAATGAATCTACTTGCTCTTTACTTGGTATCTGTTATACAAGGTATGAATCAAAGATTATTGAACAAAATCTTAAGTTCTAAAACAGTAGCAGATATTAAAAGTAAAACACCTTCATTCAAGGTTATTATGATATATATACATTACAAGTAAGCGAGCATCCAAAAATGACTGATCCAATTTGTTTATGTAGGACAATTGCATACCTTTCCTGTCAACAGCAACCACAGTACAGCCTCGGGCAAAGGCTCTCCACCAGGAAAAGCACCTGGAAGTGTTTTCTGGCAGTCGGGAATTGTCATACCCCGAAAGCGAATTCCCTAGAAGACATAATACGCTAAGCTCAGATCCATTTAATAAACATTAACGAGAAGACACAGTCTGAGATTCAATCAACTAACCAACAGTCATTAGCAAGTGACAATTGACTTCACTTCAATAATTCACAAATATCTAAAGAGTGGAGACTAAGTAATTTGGATAAATACCTCATCTGGGTCAACAGCTGAGCCTAGCCAAAGTAAAGCAGTCATTCCTCTCATTCCACCAAGTACCTTAAATTGCCACAAAGCACATTCCAAAAATAAGTTACATTACATAGAAAGCTTATAGACAAGAGAGGAGGATAGCATTTAATGCTGCTAGTATCTTGAAACACTAAATCCATGACAGTAATATAAATACCATATCAGCTGTGATTTTTCCCAATTCAACATTCCCGTGTTCTTTCCTCAGCTTCTTGACACGTTCCTGCAACCAAGTTTTTTTTGGGTGTATATTAAAACATAAGACAGATATATGACTCATCCTCAGATTTCAAAAAGTGTTAATCGAATATTTTCAAGCAAAGCCTAAAGTAACAATGAAAACAAGAAAACATCAGTTAGCAAGTAACAACCAATCATCACTGAGAATTACAAATCAGGCAACACACTTATATCAGACTCGGTATGGCAAGTGCACTGTATAAATAGCTACAACTAAGATCCTGGTTGCAAGTTGGAAAATGAATGAGAGTTTGATTCACATTCATTGACACCCATTTTCAATCAAATAATTAAACTAAACCAAGAATACAACAGTGAGTTCATATTTCATATATGAAAACCATAATTCAGGTGGGGAAATCTTCTACGCTACACAAAGTTCCACATTAACCCTCAGAAAGCAGCATCAACTATGCATTAGCTCATCCAAAACAAACAGTATCACTACCACATCATAGAATAGCAGACAAACCTGGTGTTCTGGAACTATTTCCTTCATCTCAGAAAAAAGATCCTGCAAAACATAAAAATACCCAACAATGAACAAAAGTCAAAACAGACAAAGTTATATACAAAAAACATCAGACATTGTAACGCAGCGCATAAATACCAACTAACTTCATAAATCCTCCAAAGTCCAATCCAACTAAGACAAGCACTTTATGAAATTCCAAAGTATGCCATACTAATAGTAACATTAAGGTAGTGTTTTGCCAGGCGGACCAAAATGTTCCACTTTTAATCCTTATATTTTTCATTCTTTTCTATTTATAAAATAGATCAAGTATAGAATAGAACTCCCATGTTTGTTTTGTCTCATTCCAATAAGACTACCAAATGCTACCAAATAGTAATACACTAATGCAGTAATATTATCCTGAAAATGGAACATCTAATAAGTGTCATAGTATACATATCAATTCATCAAGCACCAAAGATAAAGTGATAAAGAGAAAGAAGAGAATACAGTGTTGTTGGAGGTCTGAGTTTGCAGCCATCTAACTGAATTGGCTAGAGTAGATTGCTGACCCTGGATTAAAAAATAATGAAATTAACCATCATAAAAAGAAAAAAATAGTCTGCTAAAAACTGTTACGCAAAAAATAAGCACAAATAAGGCCCATCTGTTAAAGTTTTTTACCAAAAAAAAAGTTATTATTTTGTTACAAATATTGCTTCCGATACTTGCACATCTGTTCAGTTGGGCTCCAAAGGAAACTGAAATTAAGCTTGTTTGAGAAGCTATATTTTCCAGCTTGTCGGAAAATCACTTTTTTAGCCTCACTTTTAGAAAATCACTTAAACGCAACAACAACAAAATGTGCCAATAATTACTTCTAACAACACCTGGCTATTTCCTTGATTAAGCTTTTACAAAAAGCAGAATCTATATTTTCCAGCTTCTCATAAAACCACTTTTGTAGCCCCACTTTTATAAAATCACTTCAACACAATTACACAAAAGAAAAAGTGCCAAGAATTACTTCTAACAAAACTTGTTCATTTGTTCGATTGAGCTTTTACAATAAACAGAATCTGAAATTCAGCTATTTTTTTAGAAACTATATTTCTAATCTTATAAAAGAATCAATTACCCAAAATCAATTTCTTAAGATAAACGGTTCTTAAATTCCACAAAAAATGACGAAAATGACAATTATATTTAGAAATAACAAGGTTTTCAAAATTTTCAATTACCACACGAGAGCGAAGACGAGAAAGTGCAGCAACACTTTTGAAGAACGCCATTTAGATCAACGCAACAACCTACACAAGCTTTTCAACGTTAACAATAAAATCACAAAAAACAAAACAAGAGAGAGAAAATTGTATGACGGAAAAGGTACAAGTTCAGGTGAAGAATGAAAACGACGACGGATCGTGAAAGATAGAGTAAGATTGGATCGATTGCAAAAGAGGAATAATGAATGATAGGGTTTGTGGAAGAAAATAGAAGAGATGAGAAAGAATAAGATCTCGCGGATCAGAAGGTGTGTGAATTGAATTGGTCTGAAAATGAATTCTGTGGCTTTTTAAAACGTGGCGGCTACTGCTGAATAATCGTAAGTGAATAATGTCAACATAGGTTAATTATAAGAATAATGTTATAAGTAACTTTTGTCATATAGATTATTCCTTGAAATTGATATTTTGGTTTTTTAGACACCAATCAATAGGGTGAGCAGTATTTGGTCTTGCCCCTCACTCAGTATGATTCGATCATGATTGGACTTGAATAAGGTTGGGTTTCATCGAGTTTGATCAAGTTCGGGTTCAAAAATTAGACTCAGTCAATATTAGGGTCTGCTAGAGACCAAACAAAACTCGTCTCGACCTGTTCCATAGTTACTCACTCATGATGTTTGTATGTGACTCTATTCAAATGTGTAGAGAGTAATTATACATTTTTGTTCAAAAGTATCATTGATTCATATATACATGTTTAATAATATATATATATACATATATTATTTTATATGTCAAATTATATATTCACAATAATAAATAATATTTAAAAGATTTTACTAAAATGAGTATACATTATATTTAATTGGGTCTTAGATCATATTCAAGTTTAAAGACTAACTCTATTAATATTTAGGGTTAATTTCGAGTTTATGATCAGATTCGAATTCAAAAAATAACCATCCAATATTTACGATTAGATAAGAATAAATTTTAAGCCGTCAAACTCAACAGAAGTTCACCCTACCAATCAGTGTAAGTATTGTCGGTAGTAAGGAGAGTCTTTGTTGCTACTTGAAATTTTTTTAATTTAAAAAAAGAATTGATGGTTGTGACTTGTGAGAAGTGACATGTGGTTTCACCTTTTAGCGTCACTTAATTAATTACGTTTGCAACGAAAATGTTTAAAGTGATACACAACCACCATATAGTAATAGTGAACAGAAGCTAGGATATATAAAATGAGAATAAAATTTATCTCTAGTATTGGACTCTCCAGTACTAGAAATGTGAGGGAATGTGTTTTTTTAAAAAGTTTAATTTAAAAAATGTAACAAATCTAGACCATTTAAGTTTTTATTTTGCCATATGTCTACATCTTAAGTATGGACTGCCCTCTCCTATAATGGAGAGAAGTCATACTTAATGAGAATAGGATTCACTCTCTAGTACCCGGAAATGTGAGGGGATATGTTTTTTTTTTAAATTTTTAATTTAAAAAATGTAATAAATCTAGATCATTTAAGTTTTTATTTTACCATATGTCTACATCTTAAGTATGGACCGCACTCTTCAGTACTGGAAATGTAAGAGAGTGTGTTTTTTTAAATTTTTAATTTAAAAAATATAATAAATCTAGAACATTTAAATTTTTATTTTGTCATGTGTCTACATTTAAGTATGGACTACCCTCTCGGAGAGAGGAATCCTACTATAAAATGAATAAGCTTCTCGAGTTACGTGGTTGTAAATGTACTTATAAAATGATACAGTATGACAGTAAATTATTTAGACAAGAGTGTCTTAATACTTAACCAAAGCAATTGAAAAATCACTGTTAGAATGTCATTATTCTTAATATAATTCAATAAACATAAATAATGAACAACCTTGGAGTAAGGATAAGTTTATGTGACTTGATACATTTGTTCACTCTCTTGAGTTGTTACGGTGTGATTCACCTATAACACAACTATTCAATTGTTTATTTGTATATACACGAAGTTATTTAAGTGAGGATAATTCTTATAAAAATTGTGACAATAATAAATATGAGTTATACAACTATACATGAATAATTATAATTAAAAGTTATTTAATTATCATATATTTATTTAAAAAAATCATATACATTTATTAAAATCTTCAATGTTCAAATAAAATCTCACTAACTTCTTTATATACATATATGAAAATACTTACTATATACTTTTTAATACAAATTTCAAGATGAATAAAATATCTTACTAACATTATTATATTTTTTATTTAATAATACTTATTGGGTTTGATTTAGGAAGTTATTACTTCAAGAAATAAATTTATCTTAATTTTTAGCCATCATTATGATTAAAAGGCTAGTCTTGGATGGATTACTTACTCCAACATATTTATGACATTTTTTAAAAGAATATGACATATATTTAGCACTTTAGCGGTACAGAATAAATACAACAGTTAATTCTAAATTACCTAAATTTTGTTTAAAAAATTATTATTAGACACTAGCCTGGAATATCTTCTATTCATAACATCAAATTAAACATATCATAACTAAGTTTCATGATGTTTTTATGTAAAAAGTCATAATTAAGAGAGAAAAAACATGTTGAAGAGTGGACCACAATTTTTCTTGAATTTCCAAAACGATGGCTAGGAAGAGAATTGTCATTATCAAGTTAAAAACTAGTAAAGGACGAATCTGACATGAAACATGACTCATCAGTATAATATATGTATTATTGGGGTAAAGATTTATATATAATTATTATATTATTTATTTAAATTGTCTGTTATTTTTCTAAAAAGTTATTAATAAATAAATATGAATAGTGATGATATAAGGATAATATAAGTTTTATATATTATCAGTAGATACAATATTTGTTTATGTATTCTTTTTCCAAAAATGTTGGCTCCTTAGACGAGTGCACGCCGCACACTGACCTTCAAAAGTATACTTTTTTATTTTCTCTCTCTTGATTTTATATTCCCTAGTGATAAATTTCCATTTTGATTTTTTTTGTATTAAGAATAGTATCTTATTGATAATGAATTAATTCTTTTCGGGATGCATAGTTATTATTCTCAATAAATATTGGACTCAAAAATTGAACATTTAATATTTTGGTTAATCTAAAAATATAATACAACATTACAACACTAGACAAACTCTTATTAGTCAAATTTAATATTTCAAAATATTAGAAAATGACATCAATTTAGCCATTAAAAATATTAGAAATGCCCAATTTAGTTATTAAGAATAATAGAAATCGACATCCATATATTTTTTTAAATTATATGTGAATATCACTTAGATGAAAGGTCTAACTCAATATATGATATATTTCATTATAAATTTGTAACGCGTGATAGTATAAAAAACATTTAAAAATCATTTATTAGTTAGCATTCTCTTCATTAATAGAGAGATAAGTGCTTCAAAAATCAAAGAGAAATGCAACTTTCATATATCTCTTTGATTACAATGAAATTATATTTTTGTCATTAAAAACAAAGAAAAAACATGCAATTGTGTCTTCATCCTGGTTCTTCACATATGTTTGTAGATACAAATGAAGGGCTAATTACTTTATTATAATTACTAATACCCATTTGCATGCATATGAGAATTGTTATTTTTTCTCAATGGATTATGTTGGAACATTAGAACAAAAGAGCAAAACACTAGTGAATTGTTAAAAACCTTTTGAAAAACTATAGTCTTTGAGTAGAACTCACTCTTTTGTAGTGTTTTTATGGTGGTGAGATGGAACTTGAAGTGTTCCCCACGAGGGACAAAGGCTTTTGTGGAGGAGGGAGGGGCTACATCTCCGTAACCTATACACGACACGTTGTTCACCGAGTTAGTTGGTTGGTTGGTTTGGTAATTTATTTTTTTGGAATAGAAAGTTAGCACGAGCAGACGGATAAATGATGTTGCTGTTGGTTTGAGTCACGAACTAAGTCGCTCATGTTAAGACTTCTGTGACATTGACCTCAGTTGTGCAAGTGTACCAGCAGCCAAGTCGTCCCAAAATAAAAAACTCAATTCTTATTAATACTCGTTTGTATAGTTTTATCCCGAGGATGACTCGACTACTAATCTACTTGCACAACTTAGGGCGATGCCACAAACATTTTAAAGATTGTGAATTAGTTCACATATGAGTTAATTAGTTGCTAGTCCATGTTGTCTTATTAATCTAGTATTTATGTAAGGGCCGCTTGTTTAAAAGAAGTGTATTGTGCAAAAGTGCTTTTTTGAGAA
This sequence comes from Lupinus albus, assembly GCA_009771035.1. NCBI lineage: Eukaryota > Viridiplantae > Streptophyta > Magnoliopsida > Fabales > Fabaceae > Lupinus > Lupinus albus. The sequence continues at coordinate 11,210,846 of CM020023.1, forward strand.
GCTTCTTAAAAGAGTTGAATTTGTATTTTTAAAGACCAAATAAACAAATGTGCAACTCTCTAGAAGTAAAAAATTTAATCAAAGTAATCAATTTTTAGATAGTGGACTTCGGTTCGATGGTAAAGTTTTGCAGGTTTAAATCTTAAAATTAGTCTCTTCCCTAGTGAGATAAGATTGTGTACATTTATTCTATCCAGAATGTATCGTGTAGAACTAATAGGACCTAAAATTATGTTTGTGAAAATGTGACTAGTTAATGACACAAGTGGCAACTTATTCATTGGCAACTTGAATGAAAATACCACAAGAACCAATGAAAACACCACAAGAACCAATCAAGGTGTTTGGTCTTATATCTTACTTTTTCTACATTTGATCACCATTCCTTTCGTAGATTTAAAGTGTTTTGTATGTTTATGTTTGAGGTCAATTGCATTGTAATGAGTGGATTCAATGATGATGAAATATGTGACTTTGATAGGATGCTTGTTATGAAGTTTATTAGAAAAGGAATAAGATAAAATATTATGGTTGATTATTTAGATTTAATTAAATAGTTAATATTACATTAGTATTTCTAGAATGTTCTAGTATTGTAAGATGGTGACACTTGTAGGGTCATCATCCTATTATGTTGTTTTAATTCTCTTTTCTCTTTAAATATCCTAAAGAAATCATGAAAAATGAAGAATTTTATGTTTATTATCTTCTTAGTTTATACATTTTCGTATGAGTAGATTAAATTTATAGTGTTCTTGGTAGAGTGATATTTGCACTATATCAATTGGTGCTTTCTTTGGTCCTCAATGCCTCTTATGAGTATGGATGATGTTCTCTTATTCATAAACAAGAAGTTTGAACAATTCCAAAATGAAGATGATGCAAGACATGAATCTCTTCTCAAATCCTTTGCCAACCTTAACTATAAGGTAACAACTCTAAGCATCATTCCTCCATACTCTCATTATACATCTCATGTTAGGGATAGAGCGCAATGCGGAAGCACACGATCGGATCAATTGAGAACAAAAGAGAAGCAAGAAAAAATAAGACACAAGATTTAACGTGAAAAAACCTCCTCAGTGTGAGAGTTAAAAAAACAACGGGCGCTCAAGAGCAAAATTCCACTATGTAAAAAAGGGAGACTACAATAAATCCTCTTATAGTAACGAGGATAAAAAACAATAGTTAATCTCACAAATACTCTCTCAAATGGAACAAGAATTCTCACCAAAATACACTTGTGTAGGAAATCTAAAACTCTCTGTAATTTTGATGTTATGATAATATGTCAGAGCATTGCCCTTTTATAGGCAAGTGAATCAGAGAGAAAAATCTTATAATATTTAATATACATATGAGATAAACAAACTTCTCAACAATGCAATCAAGAATCTTATTAAATAATATTTAATAAAATTTAATATATATATATGAGAGGCACAAACTGTTGGGAAGAAGCGATCAATCTAACAGTAAAAGAGAAGAGAATAACACAAAGAATTTGGTAATGAGGTTCGGCCAATTGTGCCTACGTCTCTTGGAGCTTTGAGAGGCTACCACTATATATTATTAGAGAGTAAGGATTTGTGTTTTGCTAGTGTTCTCCTTATTACATTAGGTTTACATAACATAAATATATAGCCCTCTACCCCAACCCATTACATCAGCCCAAACTCATAACTTGTATTGCTGTTATGATGAGAAGAGGTCGAATCCATTGAATATGAGCCATTGCACAACAATCTCCACCTTAGCGCATATCATCAATCTCCATCTTCCACCATTGGGTTAGGGTGCTCCATAGTTCAACATTAGTGAATGTTCAACAAGCTCAGACAATGTCTGAACTTGTCTATGGTAACCGACTTGGTTAACATATCAGCTGCATTTTCTGAAGTGTGAACCTTCTACAATAGTATCTGCCCACAAGCTACCAACTTTCTGATCTTGTGAAATCTCACATAAATATGTTTGGTCCTAACATGATACACATGATTCTTTGCCAAGAAGATAGCACTCTGACTGTCACAATGCAGCGGAACTCAACCTTGCTCAATGCATAATTCATTTACCAGCCCCATAAGCCATAGAGCTTCCTTAAAAGCTTCACCAGCTGCCATGTACTCTGCTTCAGTTGTGGACATAGCAACAACAGACTGAACTGATGATCTCTATATAATTGGTCCACCTACAAGGGTGAAGACAAACCCCGTTGTGGACCTCCTATCATCAGAGTCTCCTTCATAGTCCGAATCAACATAACCAACCACTGAAGGCTTACTCTGTTGGTTGCCAAACATGATACCAGACTTGTAGTCCCCTTTAAATATCTGAAAATCCATTTGACTGCTTCCCAATGTTGTTTCCCTGGTTTCAACATGTACTTGCATACTTGACTAACTTCATGTGTCAAGTCCGGTCTAGTACAAACCATAGCATACATCAAGCAACCCACTGCACTGGCATATGGAACCTTTGACATGTACTTTTTTTCTTCATTTGTCTTTGGACACTGATCTAGGGAAAGCTTGAAGTGATTTGCCAATGAAGTACTCACTACTTTAGCATTACTCATATCAAATCTCTCTAAGATCTTTTCAACATAGTTTTGCTGAGAGAGCCATAGTTTCTTAGCTCTCATATCCCTGTGAATCTCCATACCAAGAATCTTCCTAACAGCCCCTAAATCTTTCATGTCAAACTCCTTGATCAACATAACTTTCAACTCATGGATATCACTCAAATGGTTAGCAGCAATCAACATATCATCAACATAAAGTAGCAGAAAAATAAAAGAACCATCATTAAGGCTTCTTACATAAACACAACAATCATACTCACAGTGCTTGTAACCAAGCTTCAACATATAAGTGTCAAACCGCTTGTACCATTTTCTGGGAGACTGCTTCAACCCATATAGAGACTTCTTCAACTTGCAAACCAAGTGACTCTGTCCAGCTGTACTAAACCCTTCTAGTCGTGTCATGTAAATTTTCTCCTCTAACTCACCATGGAGAAAGACAGTTTTCACATCCATTTGCTCTAAGTGCATATATAGGTCGGCTACCAAAGCAAGCACTGCCCTGATAGAAGTGTGTCTCACCACTGGGGAGAAAATCTCATTGTAGTCGATCCCTTTTTGTTGTGAATACCCTTTTGCTACAAGACGATCCTTGAACTTTTCCCCTTCTGTTTCTGATATTATTGGCTTCTTCTTGTACACCCACTTGCACCTAACTACACGCTTGTCATAGGGCAATGGGATAAGCTCCCAAGTCCGGTTTTTCTGTAAAGACTTCATCTTCTCCATCATGGTACCCATCCATTGTTCTTTCTCCGGGCTGTTTATAGCATCTTGAAAGCTACATGGATATCCTGAACTGATATGGAGAGCAACTGAAGCCATATCCTCAAAGCCATATCTCTCTGGAGGTTTGATAGGACGTCTATCTATATCTCTAGCAAGTAGATACTCTTGCACACCTGAACTCTCAGTCTGAGAATCATCATGTTCTTGACATGAACTAGTGCATGGTTCCTTGCCTTTATTCACCTGAACCGTTTCACTGTTCACTAGAATCATATTTGATCTCAAAGTCTCTCCATTGGGTTTGGGCACCTCTGTCATGACTGACTCTCTTAGTATGAAATTTTCATCAAACACTACATCTTTGCTCAACACCACTTTTCTGGAAACCGGATCCCAAAACTTGAACCCCTTCACACCTTTGGTATATCCAATTAAGATACACCTCTTTGACTTTGGATCAAGTTTAGGTCGTTCATCACTAGGTACATGTACATAAGCAGGACAACCAAATATGTGTAGCATATTATAATTGACTGTGTTACATGTCCATACTTCTTCTTTAACTTTACCATCCAATGAAGCTCATGGTGATCTATTGATGACATAGCATGTCATACTAAGTGCCTCTGCCCTAAATCATTTGGAAAGTCCAGCATTCAGTCTCATACATCTGGCTCTCTCTGTAAGAGTTCTATTCATCATCTCTGCAACACCATTATGTTGAGGAGTCTTCTTCACTGAAAAATGCCTCTGAATACCATGTTCCTCACAAAACTTCTCAAATTTGAGTTCTTGTATTCCATACCATTGTCTGACCTTAAGTATTTGATTTTTCTGCCTATCTAGTTCTCTAAATCTGCCTTCCAAACCTTGAACTTGGAAAAGACTTCTGACTTATGCTTCAGAAAATATACCCAGACCTTGCGAGAAAAGTCATCAACGAATGTAAAAAAATACCTAGAACCTCCTAGGGGTGGTTCCTGAGTGGGTCCCCATACATCAGTGTGGACATAGTCCAAAATGCCCCGAGTTCTGTGTTGGCCAGCCTTAAACTAACTCGTGTCTGTTTCCCAAGCACACAATACTTGCACAGATCTAGCTTGCATTTGCTGACTCCCCTCAATAGTCCTCTTTTGCATAGTTCTATCATAGCACACTGCTAATATGACCCAAGCGCATGTGTCATTATTTTGTAGCATCATGGTCTGAATCTACTGAAATCTCTTCAGCCACTCCAGCAACTCCACCTACAACTGTTCTCCCTAATAACTTGTAGGTGTTCCCAACAGTCATCTTACCCTTCATCACAGTCATAACACCTTTGCATACTTTAAGAATGTCACTGTCTCCATCACCTCTATAGCTAAATCCTTTGGCCTGCAATGTCCTCAAAGAAATTAAATTCTTCTTCAAATCTGGAATGTGTCTAACCTCACATAACGTTTTCACTACACCATCATCCATGACAATTTTGATTTGTCCCATGTCAATAATTCCACATGCTTTATTATTTCCGAGATACACAAAACCAAAATTGCCTGCCCTGTATGTGGTGAACCAGTCTCTGTTTGGCGTCATGTGGTGGAAACAACCAGTGTCAAGTATCAATCATCTACGCTATTATTTGATGGTACAAATAGTAGATCAGTTTCACTGTTGTAACCAGAGTCATCTTTCTGTGCAACATTTGCAGATGTAGATACTCTGTCTTTCCCCACCGGTTTGCTAGGACTCCTTTCATGGGGATAATCCTTTTTGTAATGCCCAGTCTGTTTGCATCTAAAGCACTCTACTTGTGTTCTGCCCTTGGAATTTGCTCTGTTCCCTTTGGCAGGACATCCCCTGCCTTGTTTTCTCCCACGTGCTTGGCTCCCTTTCACATATAGACCATCACCCTGAGATCATTCTCCTACATTTTGTCTTCTTTGAGTGTGGAACAGAAGTGCATATGTGATCTCATCCAGTTTGATTGAGTTTTTCCCGTATGTCAATGTTGTCACCAAGTGTTCATAGGAATTTGGCAAAGAACATAGTAATATTATTGCTTTGTTCTCATCATCAACCTTCACATCAAGTTTCTGCAAGTCATTGATCACTTGATTAAAAGTGTTGAGATGTTGTTGCAAATCAGTACTCTCCTGCATCTTCAGGCCATAAAGTCTCTGTTTCAAATACAGCTTAATTGTTAGAGACTTGGACATGAACCGCTTCTCTAATGTCTCTCATACATCTGTTGGTGACGTCAAATCCATAACATGATACATCACCTCATCTGATAGACAAAGCCGTATGGTTCCTCCAGTCTTCTCCTTCAACTCTTCCCAATATAGTTGGTCCATACCATCTGGTTTATTCTCACGCAGCGCCTTTGATAGACCTTGTTGAGCCAACACATCCTTAACCCTCCTTTGCCACAATCCGAAATTACCAGATCCATCAAACTTCCCCACCTCAAATTTGGCACCTGGGTTAAGAGTCATCTGATACCAATTGTTGGGAACAAGCGATCAATCAAATAGCAAAAGAGAAGAGAATAACATAATGAATTTGGTAAAGAGGTTCGGCCAATTGTGCCTACGTCTTGAGGAGCTTTGAGAGGCTACCACTATATATTTTTAAAGAATAAGGATTTGTGTTTAGCTAGTGTTCTCCTTATTACATTAGATTTAAATAACATAAATATATAGTCCTCTACCCCAACCCTTTACATCAGCCAAAGCCCATAACTTGTATTGCTGTTATGATGAGAAGAGGTCTGATCCATTGAATATGAGTCATTGCATAACACAAACTTCTTAACATCTCATGTTACCAACACCTTCCAAAACCCTTACCTCCACACTCAAACTACTACCACCCCATCCCACAACCACATATTTCATTCTCCTTCTTTTCCACAATGGCAAAAACATCAACCTCCCCAAAATCACCTCCACAACCAAATTATCTACACTCACAACAACTTCATATTCCTCCTTCTCATTCACTCTCTCAACCATTACAATCTCATGTTCCTGCTACAAATCTCTTTGCTGAGATAAGAGAGTTGTTGTTTAAATTGAAAGATGATTTAGTCAACCAACCTATAGATGGAGATAATAACGTTGTAGATCAAGATTCGGATGAAAATGTATTACTTGATTTTGGGTCATTAAAAGAAAAAGAAGAAACTCAAGTGTTGTCATCCTTGTCCATGAGACATTAGAGAAAAATATAATCATCGAGTCTCTCCTGAAACACACAAAGGAAATGAACACCGAAAATTGTTTAGAGAAGTTGAGGGTGATTTTTCATTTAGAACTTTGATTAGGAAATTTTTTTTGAAGGAAAACAAAAATGGGGATGACAATATACAATCTTGGCCATTAAGAGAAAGCACAAATTCATGTGCACCACTAGATGATAGAGTGATCCATGTAAAATAATTTTGGCCTCTCACACAATGCCATGTGGTTTATTTACCATTTTCTACTATCTCTATAGATGACCAAAGTTCACATGGAACATATCCTCAAAAGATAATGACCTTATTGCCCTCTTCTACACTACTAATGTGCCCTACTTTTCTATCACATCATGAAACCACCATCGTTCCTCTCACTATTTTGCATGAAACTAGTTGTGCAACTTTTACTCTCCAACCTGGAATATTATGCACAACTCTTCACCAATTGAAATTTTTAAATTGGGCTCATTTACATATTATTCTTAGACATTCTTTAATATATCAAATCTATGGGATTCTTAAGCAATTATTCAACCTTGAGTACAATGTTGATTTTAAAGGGGCCATTAATGATAGGATATTTGTTATGAAGTTTATTAGAAACTAGATAGGATAAAATATTACGGTTGATTATTTATATTTAATTAAATAGTTAATATTACATTAGTATTTCTAGAATGTTTTAGTATTGTAAGATATTGACACTTGTAGGGTCATCACCTATTATGTTGTTTTCATTCTCTTTAAATATGTTAGTGTTTCATCCAAAAGAAATCAATGAAAAATGAAGAATTTTATGTTTATTATCTTCTTACTTTATACATTTTCTTATGAGTAGATTAAATTTATAGTATTCTTGGTAAAGTGATATTTGCACTCTATCAATTGCAATGTTATGACTTAAGCACACGAAGAGAGCTCAATTCAAAAGACTAGTCTATTAGGTGGGAGAGTCTCATGGCTTAAGTACCACATTGAGTTTGTTATTCTACTCAATATGGGAATCCTAACATTGCCATCCACTTTAAGGGCCGACGTCCACGACGACTTTCACTCTATTGACATTGACCCGATGGTAATCATTTCTCTTTTAGTGGCTTCACTCACCTATCAGTATTCGATAATATACCTTAATTCAGCCTATTAGTAGCCCTTTCCATGAAACAACTCTCAATAAAAGCACTAATTGTTAGGACTTAATCATGTAAGGAGAGTCCAACTCAAAAGACTAGTCTATTAGGTGGGAGAGTCTCATGCTTAAGTACCACATTGAGTTTGTTATTCTACTCAATGTAAGACTCCTAACCAACTTTGTTGACTTGACATGTGATAAGCCGATTAATATTCGGTTTATAGAGTTTGTACCTTTTGATGGAAAAGTTTGGAACATCAATGTAGGCGATGTGAGAGTTACTCACTAAAATGCCTCATCCACATGACCTTCTGGACTAGGTGAAAGAAATTGGGTTTTTGCTCTGATACCATTTTAAGGTTTCATCTCAAAACCAATTGTCATATAGCTCAACAAGTATTTAAAGCATTCTCGAGAAAATGAGGTAGACAATGTTAAACTTAATTCCCAATAGTAGAGACCCTTTGTGACCATTGTTACCGATTAGGTGAAAGATTTAGAACCTTAAAGAGACTTCAGGATCACACTACTGATGGAGCCAAGAAATTTAAAATAGATGGGCATCAAGGTAGAGTTTCATTTATCTCATCGATGACTGAACATTTTTGTGCTGGTTGCAATAGATTGTGAATGCTAGCCGATGGAAACTTCAAAGTCTGTTTATTTAGTCCATCAGAGGTAAGTTATGTTGTATCTGTCAAAACTCAGTAATATGCTTCATGCCTTAATGCTATTGCAGATTTGGTAAAGTGAACAAAGGGTCTGCATTTACATATTGGTATTTGAGGCCTTAATGCTATAGCATTTTCTGCTTTTAAAAAGCGTGTAATAGATTTCTTCTGCACCTATTTGTTGCTGTTGCCAATGTAGGGGTGTGGTTCTGGTAATTGCTTTCTACTATTAGTTGTGATTTTTGTTAGTCATATTCTCGATTTTCGGAGCAATTGAAACACTCTGACAAACTCTTAGTTGTAAAGGTTTCATCTCAAAACCAATTGACAATGAGAGGAGTAGCTTAAACCATTCCCGAGACAATGAGGTAGGCGATATGAGACTTACTTCCCAATATTATTAGACTGATATAACTTTAGAAATTCATTTGCTAATTAAGTAGTGTAAAGTACCATGTAGAAAGTGGATTTTTTAGTCAATCTTGAAGTGTTTTAGTAAATGGGAAATTTTGTTCAATACGCCATGCCATGACTTAAAACCATTGATAAATGGTAGTTATTTAGTGCATATGCTATTTCACATGATATTCCATATAGTAGTTTTTGGTGGTTTCTTATTTAGGATGCTTACATTTGAGGTTCACCTTCACATTTCCTTTGGGGAATGGTACTGGAATTAAAATGCTATCTCATACAAATATTGCATTCATTGAATTGAACTTGATAAGCACTCACCTGCTACAAGATGATTATTATTGAAGATATATTACCATTATAAGGGGTGACAAAATTATCCACAATCCACGATCGATCCAAAATTCATCTAAATCCATCAATTAAAGCTAATGGATTTAAATGGATATAATTCAATGGATATTGTTGATAATGGATGAATTCAAATTCATCTATTATATCCAATGGATATATCCATTTGGATGGATACCCAATCCATCCAAAAAAAATTAAAAGTAAAAACATTTTTTTTCTCAAAACAATGTGCAAACTCATTTTTAACAAAATAATTCATTCAAAAGTTGCATTACCATTTCTAACAAAAATATTCCTTCAACAAAAGCTTGCTTTTTTCATCTATGGAGGTTTTTTTCCAATATCTTTAGACATTCTCATCTCCATTGAAGGTTTCATTTCTTCCAATAGTTTATTTTAATTTTGATGTTCCTTCAAGATTGATTGATATATTTTTTGATTCCTTATATATACATTAAAATATTATTTGTTATATTGTGGATACTCGTGTTGGAATGATAAATTATTTGCTTATTATTGTATATGAGGCTCCCTCATCACATTAATTGTGTTACTAGTCATTTTTAAGCTTAAAACTTATGTTAATGCAACATTGTAAATTTATGTTATTTTAGTCTCAAATATTGATGAAAATATGCTTTAATTTTGTGGATTTTTGTTTGCTAGAAGTTTATTGGTCATATTGCTTTGGGTATAAAATCTTTTTTTACTTAGCCTTCACATAAAATTGCATTGAGTGTTTAACATTTCTTGTCAATTCTATTTCTCTTATACATATTTCAACTATCTATCAATCATGTAATTTAACTTTGATAAATATAATTTATGTTTGTAACTAACAAAAAAAAACATGAAGAGCGAGAGAAATAGGAAAAAGAATATATGAATTTTATGATATACGTCAAATTTTTCTAACAACACTAACTTGAAGCTCACTTGAAGGTTTTAACACCGAAAGTTTAAGTTTAACCATATGATTTACCATTAAAAGCTTTAAATTTAATTTTTTAAATTTATTATTATTTTAAGTTTCAGATAAAAACTTGAAAAATTCACATTTTTAAACGTGTTTTAAAAAAACTCTTTTTAAAAATGTTTTATTTTTATAAAAAAAAACATATTGTAAAAATATGAAGTCATGGATTGGATTGAATATTCATCCATCCAAATCCATGAAAATAGAGTCATTGATGAATTAGATGAATTATAATCCATTGGATATGCATGAATTGGATAACTTAAAATATAATTTAAATGGATTGATGAATGACTTTTCATTCATCCATTTTCATCCAAATCCAAAACCATCCAAATTCATCCATTTGTCACCCTTAACCATTATTATGTTCAGGGTAAACCTGCTTTATGTATGGCATCTTTGGAGTGTAGCTTAAGCCATATATTTTTTATTTATATATTATTATGATAGACCATTATGTCGTTGTAGTTGACTCCACCTAGTGGGATAAAGACGTGGTGTTCTATTTATATATTCTTATGTTGCTTCATTCTCTTGCAGGATAGCTTAAGAGATCCCTTGGACAAGGTGCAGATGATCATGAGCTTAGGGAGATAATAGGGGCAGCCGTATTGGAGTATGAACTTTTGGTTTTTATAGAAAGATTCAGAATTCAATTATGATGACAGTTTTTTTTTTAATTTCTATGCTATATTCTAATATCCTATTTAATATGTTAATCTAGTAGAGACTATTAGTAGAATTTCATTCACATCTGATTTTTATAAGATAAAAAGAGAGTGAATTTAGCGCGATGGTAAAGTTGTTCTTTAGTTATTATAAAATTATGAGTTCAAATTCTGGAAATAATTTATCTACTTGTAACGGTAAGACTGCATAATTCCAGCTTGCCTTTAGAAAATTTTAGTAGCTATTGTATTTATCTCTTTTATGGCAGATAAAAACATTGAAAATTTAATAACTCAAAAGATAAAGGAAGAAAAATCTAAATTCTATAAGTGCAATGGTTTAGAATCCCTTCATAGTTGATGTTTCCATTCCTAGTGTTAAATAAAAAAAATGAAAGCTATAAAAAAGGTGGCAAAATTTATTAAGGGGATAAAGGTATATAAACAAATTTAATTGTATATGTTGCAAAGATCATTTAACATTTGATTTATGAAATCATTTACACACAACTTCTAACAGCATCTATAGTTTGTAATGAATGGATCCACTTATTCTAGTAAGTAAAAAAACTTACTCTGTATCATAGTCATTCATTATTGGAAAATCTAATGATTTAAATTGGTGAGTACATCTAAACATTTGGATTTTACAAGAATAAATGACTAATATGTGAAATAAGTTTTTTTCATTTACTCTTGGAGTAAGTGGATATCCTCCCTAGTTTTTTATTGGGTTGTAATTTTCATTTCTTTACATTTTTGCCATTTAGTTTTGTGTCAATTTAATTTGTAAAATAATTGAGTCAAGTCCAGAACTTGAACTTTCAGCTTGGCTCTGAAAGAAAATTTGTTTCAAAGCAAACCAATTTTAAAACTTAAATTTGGCTTGCTTGAAAATTTGAAACTTTAGCTTCAGTAATTTAGCCTAGATTTACATCTTGATTGTATTTTCCTTCATCAAAATTCTCTTTAAAATATTTTTTGAACATCTTTATGACGTTACTATGAATCCTTTTTATAAAGAATCATATTAATGACGTATACTATTTGATCTTTTTTATGAAGATGCATGAGCAATGTTACTCCTTGCACGTTTGGTGATAAATTGAAAGAAAATTATATTTAAAAGTCATTTGTACCATCAAGGCGGTCTAATGGTGTAAGGTCTTGCTAGATTTCAGAAAAATCAAAAGACTTGATTCTTATGAACGATATTTATTGGAAAGAACAATTATACATCCTAAAAAATATTAGTTATTTACATAAAAGATGAGGGAATACATGTAATAGTACAAAATAGGTCATGAGTCACTGGCTTAATATGGTATTCCACTGGAAATAGAGAAAGATAACTGAAAATAGAGAAAGATCATTGGTCCCATAATTTTCTTCTCAACATGTTTTTAACCCATCAAACTTCACAAAATAATATTAAAATATTAATTTATTAATTTTGTTTTTAATTGAATAAAACTTTCTAATTGATTTGATATTCAAAATTGAATGAGACATGAATTCGGAAGATATGTGATTCCATCCATATGGAAACTTAAACGCAACTGCCCCTTCCCATATAGTAGTAAAATAATAGATGAGAAAAAGTTATATCTATGAGTTTTTTAATATTGTTAGTGTATTATCCATCATTCATTTTCAACCATCATTCACTTTTACGTAAAAGTAATACAAATGAATGATGGATGATGCAATAACTATATACACGGGATTGCAGATTTCTTTCCGAAGTTTTAGTTAAATACCTAAATATATAAATAATAATGTGTATTAAATCTTCATCATAAGCTACAGACAAAAGAACACAAAAACTATGGGACATTCTATATTAATAGCACTCAGATGAGAACTGTTGGTGAAGAGGAAAACGCAAGAATCAGGAATATTTAAATTAATTGACACAATTGCATGTAATAACTTCTTTTGTTTTGTTTCAGAAACATATGAGGATAAAAATGAGAATAGATCAATGAAAATAAACAATATTTGGAGAAGAAATGAATGGTTAGACGAATGCATTGAACTTTATCACTCCTTGCACCATACTTTTCATCTCATTGTCATTAGGAAGTAGGATCCTGTCCATTAATGGAGAGACAAATGCATATTTTCTCTTTGCTTTTAATGGTCATGTGTAATATAATTTCATTGTAATTAAGGGGATGTGTTATTGAAAGTTACATTTCTCTTTAGTTTTTGAAACATTTGTCTCTCCAATAAACAGATTATTCTAACTCCATTGGAAGGGGGTCCTATAGGTAGGTAGGAGATACCAAAAAATGAAAAGAGAATGACAATGGAGAGAGGCAAAAAAAAATTTACTTCCTTTTTGCAGTGCCAAGTAAAGAACAATGTAAAATATCGGCAGCTGACTCAGTACATGAGGCTTCCATCTACTTTTCGATCCGGAGATTGACGTACATTAGCCTTACCATTATAAGCGAATGAGGTTCATGTTAATGCAGTGCTGATAAGGACTCAGGCCATGTCTATCTTACTCTTCAATATTATTTTAAAATTGGTTAGTTACCAATGAAGTGATTTGATCTTTGAATGGCTACCTTCAAAATGGGAAATGATCCTCTCGAGTAATGGAGAAGCAATTGATCATTTTTACACTTAAATATAAGGGTAAAAATGTTATCACACCACATCTTAAGGATAAAAATGTTAAATTATATTATATTTTTCTCTTGTTTTGGGTATATTTGCCTCTCCATTACCGGAGATGATACTAACTCCTTGAAAATAGCCCATATAACCAGATGAAAATAGTGACAAAACAAAAGCCTTAATTGATTTCTAGAGTGTGAAAATCTAGACAGAAATCATAAAATAAGAGAAAGAGGTGCAACAAACCAGGTACTAGGCAAAGAAGAATAAAGTATTAAGGAAATTAACATAAGGTTATCATAAATTAATGCTCAATAATATTTATCTTTCAGAATCAAAAGGGCAAAATGAAGTTAATACACATACACACATGCATTGCATCAGATGCAAAGTAATTATCAAGACTCAATCTACAATGGTGAAGCATCATTCTTGGGTAGCTAGTTTTTGTGATATATAAACTATATATGAACACATCAACAAGACATAAAAATAACCATACATTAAAAGCATGCCATATATAATAATTTTAATTAACTACATGCTTAGTACTTAACTCTTCCATAAAGTAAACCATCAAGTTCTGAAAACCCTTCAATGAAACCACTAAACTTATCATTTGACTTTGATCTTCTCCATATATAATCTTCAACTTTTTCCTCTTGATTGTTTACCCTAATCTCATTTTTCAGATTTGGAAACACTTCTTCATTTTCTGACATGATCATGGCCTTGTTAGGGTGTAAATCCATTGATTCTTTAATTGGTGTAGCCTTTGATTTGCTTCCACAACCTCCTTCATTTTCTGGTTTCCCTGTGAGTCTTTGAACTAGTTCTCTAAAATTTGCAGCATCAGTTTTTATGATCTCTGGAGCATATATGTGAATTATCCTAATCTTTGGCTTGAACTTTGAGATCACATGTGAATCTCTTTCAATTCCTAACTTAGAAGATGCTGACCTTGGATAACATGTTTGTAGTTTTGTCATTTCTTCTATGGAAACTCTTAAGAGGTAGTTGATTATGAATGTTGAAAATAAGAGTGGGTTGAGAATAATGCTTATATAGTAAAAATATATAAGAGAAAACAAAAATGTATGTATAATGAGTAAGAGTTTGTATACAATAATTGATAGTATATTATTCACTATTCATATTTAATTGTTATTAAATATTCAAAATATTAACACAAATAAATAGTATATGATACATTAATTATGTATAAATCTTTATACGGGTAGTTCATAAATATTATGTTTTGCAAGAAAAGAATAAAATTTGCATATTCTGAAAATTACATGGAGCTGTCTTTTGGGAACTAGGATTGGATATATATATCTCATCAAATTCATAGTCAATGAAATAATAAACAATAAAATGACATAAATGGGTCTTGCCTACTCACCAACATGCATTTTTTTCTTTCATTATTTACCCTTTTTAGGCACAAATAAATGATGAGAGTTATTCCAAAGTTAATTAATTAGTCCAACTTGTTACATTCAGTTTGATATTAATTTGCCACGTGTCACCTAATGATGAGACAAAGTTCCTTTCTTAGCTTTAGCTTTAGATCACATGTCCTAACTTGGTGTCTTCATCCATGTCTCGTCCACTTATATTTGGACATCTAAATTTAATTTATTATTTTTATAAAACAAAATTAAAATAAAATGTTATTTTTTAATTTGTTGGCAAACATTGATTAGTACATGACAGAGAGACAAGAAGTTTAAGGGACAAAGGATTCTTATTTCATTTATCAATGGACTAAAGTTTTTTTTAATTTGGTAGCGATAACTCACTTAATAATTAATATTGTAAGGAGTGCATTTATACATTATTCTTAACTTTGATGTTTCTTATTTCTATTAATTTAAATTTGGAAGGATAGTCATTGAGAAACACATAAGGCTCAGAAGATGAGGCCATTTATCAGAATGGCTCTTCCTTTTTAGAAAATAAGATTAAGAAAAATACTTCAATCACCAATATTATTTAGTTTGCTTCCACAATTTTTTATCTTGTATGTTTTAATTTGTCCACTTAGCTCCTAAATGAGTAATTTATTAAACAGCATTTTTGGCACCGTGTCCATAAAATTACCATTCTAACAATGAATAGCGGTTGCTTTCTCAACAAGAAATCTCAAGAAGAAAGTAAGAAACCAATGTTTAGTCAACTTTTAAGGAGTGAGATTCCTATTCATTACTGGAGAGGGAAATATTGTAGAATATCAAAAGAAAAACAATATGTATTAACATTTGTAACTTTTTTATCTAAAGTTAAATTATATTTTCACTCTTAAAATTCAAAGGAAATAATCACTTTCGTCCTGGAGAGGAGTTTCATTCACTTTTAAGACATATTGAAACTTATGTTGATTGGTGAAAGATAGATAGTTTCATAATTCATGATAGCCTAATTATTGTTTTTGTGAGTTAGGATATTCTCCATTAATGGACAGATAAGTGCTTCAAAAATAAAGGAAAACACAATTTTCAATAACATATTAGCATTCTAATTAAAATGAAATTACACTTTTACCACTAAATATAGAAGAAAATATATGTATTTCCGTATGATTGATATCACAATCTCTCATTGTTAAATACTTAAATTTGTATATAGGGTTTCAAACTTGCTTCTTCCCATATATATTCCAAACACCAAATTTTCAAGTTAAGCACTAACAAATTACTTTAAAACAAAACTTATTCATTAATCCCAACATTCTTTAACAAAAAAGCTAATAAAAAAGATATGAAAAGGTCATCATCATCTACCCCATGATACTCCTTCTGACAAAGTAAAGATCTTGAATGTGACAATGAAGAATGGCACTACAAAAATGTGTAGGATATGTGAGATCAGTGCAAAAGGGATACACAAAATTAGCCTATATAGCATTTCTGTTGAGTTATGAAGATCATCATAGAACACAATAGTCTTGTGTGTCTTAATTGGCAATTATTCTTGCATGATAAGGCAACCACGTGAGGGAATCGTGGTCCTTTCTGCCATGCACGTGAGTCCCAAAATATTGATTTTGTCAGTCACGGTTACTAAGTCTGGTACAAAAGGATCTTCATTCTGAACCAACACGAGACAAAGATAATAAATTAATGACTTACCGCCCCTAATTTTATACACATATTACACTGACTTTGATGAAATATAAGTGTAATATTTTAAACAAAAAAACGTGTGGGGATTGTAATTAAGTTAAACAAATATTATATATTGTGTAGACAATTCTAAATAATACAAAACTGAGTGTCTTTTCATTACTTATGTTTCATTACACGATATATTAACAATTTTAATGAAATGTTTATATAATCCTTATATTATTTTGTAATGAACCAAATAATGAAGATGTACTGACTCTTATATTATTTAAATTTGTCTACATAATATACAATATTTTGTTTAACTTAATTACACACTTCACATGATTTTTGTTTAAAATATTACACTTATATCTCATCAGGGGTAGTCAGTGTAATATATGTACAAAATTAGGGGTGGACAAAAAAAGCAGAAATGATTTTTATAATTTCATTAAAACTCATGAGTGTCACTGTAATTAACTCTAAATTAATAACTTAGAGTTAAAAAATGTATACATTGTCACTATATTATCTACGATTTATATTTAATCATCAATAATTCTTTAAAACAATAATACAAATGAATAGTTAATGATATTGAGTGTGTATAAATTTTTACAATATATACTATGGTCACATATATTGTAATAATGCATATGGATGAGTTTAACATTTTTTTTCTTCGTACACATGAGTTTTGGCATCATGACTACATTGTGTGTTTTATTAATAAAAAGTATAAAAATTGTTTTTGGATGTGAAAGAAGAGTAGCCACTTTCCAATTTATATCCTTTAATGATAACATATAGTTGCATAGACTTATTCTCACAAACTGTAGAGTTTAAGATGAGCACAAATTATATTATGAGCAAAATTGTTATATAAATATATAACCTAATATACTTGTATAGACCAATGATTTATATAGAAAAATGGTATATAAAGTATCTATAATTTTTATTATTCTAATTTGATTTCTGTGCCTTACAAGTTTG